>CAUYUJ010015493.1:10789-38279 GCA_963575745.1 Prorocentrum cordatum | reverse complement strand
GGAGAGGATCGGATCGGCAATCCACGAAAGCTTCTCAGTGACCGTGGGGGTATGTGGGGGTGGAGCATCTACAGCTCCAGACCAGAGCCCCAAGCCGAAGGCCCCACACCGGGGGCAAAGGAAACACTCGGGACCGCGAAGGTCAAGAACTCCAGGGGGCACTGGGCACAGGGAGACCAGGGACACCACCCAGGAGCGGGAAAGAGAGGAGAATGACGCCGAGGAGCTGGAGAGCAGTGGGGAGGGAGACGGGGAGGAGGCGACGGTGGGGGAGAGGACGAGGGGGGGAGGACCTCAACTAGAGGAGGGAATACGGGCGGAGAGAGGGTGGGGGCGGAGCATTGGGGCGCCACCAGGGCACCAGAGACGAGTTAGCCCCTAGGTCGACGCAGGGACGACTCGGCCCATCGGCCGACGCATAGCACGCGCGCGTGCAGCAGAATCCGCACCAAGGCCCAATGCAGACGGCAGGGGGGCGGCAGGCGTCAGCCGGGGGCGGAGCACACTACAACACACGGCGTAGGGACAGGCAGCGAGAGTAGCTGTACAGGAGGCGTCCAGCTCCTGTGCTGTTTGTGTTTTGAGGGTGGCGCCGCAGAGAGCGAATCCACCGACTGAGGAACTGGAGCGCTGGATTGTATCTCAGCCACTGGCCTGTGTGCGATTTAGAAGAGCCCTCCGCCATCGGAATCACAGACGGCAGCATGGACAAAGTGCAAGGGGAGGCGCAGGAATCCACGACGACAGTGACGATGGCAACAAGGGCGAGGGCGACGAGAGCCAATTGCTTGCATCGTTCCACTGACACACAACCGCTGACCCATGTGAACAACGGGCGGCCCCGGGCGGCCACACCTGCTCACGAGGTTTAGGTAGCATGCGTGGTGCTGCACGAAGCGCTCACTACACACAGGGATCCTGGACTGCACGCGTAGCACGCACACGTAATACACTGCGTTGCTGTATGCACGCATGAGCTGGAATAACACACGCGCGTAGTAACGAGGCCCATGCGCGCACTAGTTCAGGCATGTGTACACACACGTACTGCATGTAGAATGAATCAAATTGCGCACGGACGCTGACATGCGCATTCCTAAACTGCGTACACGCCCACTGCGTGGGCATGATCAAACCTGTTGGTCAACAAATAGAGCAAGGCAGGTCTCGAATCATACTGTAAGAAATGTGCATGGGATAAGGAAACCATCTGAAAGAGCACTGAGGACTGATAGGAGCAATGGTGCGAAAAAAGATTAGCAAAGAAGCCACCATATGATGATGCTCGGGTGGTTCTTGTCACGCTCGACGTACCGCTGCATTCGCGCCATGTGGGCCTTGCCCCACACAGGTTTGTTGCCCAGCGTCTTGTGCCAATCGAAATCGATGCCGTGAGACTCGATGTTCGCCTTGCTCGGTTGGGCGCATCTCCCGCAGCTGCTGCTGAGACTGTGAAGGCTGATTCATGAGCAATGGGGGGGGAGGGGGCAGGAACGAGGGAGGGAGGGAAGGAGAGCGGGCAGGCTGCAGAGAGAGGGAACACGAGAGAAACAAACAAACATGCGAGAGAAAGGGAACACGAGAGGGACAGGGCGAGAGAGAGAGAGAACAAATCAAAAACACATGGAGAGAAAGAGAGAGAGAGGGAAGGCGCAACCAAGCGGGCCTAAGTGCTGGACACTTGGCGGGTGTGTCGTGGTGGTGTGAACGGGGCGGTTCGACCTCGCTCCCTGCTTTTGCTGCCTGGACCGCCTCTGCCCTTTCCTTCTTGAGAAAGAGATACAGAGAGAGAGAGAGAGAGAGACAAACAAAAGAGAGAGAGAGAGAGACAGATAGCCAGAGAGCCCGACAGCCAGACACAGAGAGAGGGAGAGAGACAAGGAAAGGAACATGAGAGAAGGACAGAGAGAGAGAGAGAGAGACACGGAGAGAGGCCGCCGGGAATAGAGAGAAAGAGGCCGAGGATGCAGAACATGGAGGCATGGCTATTATACGCTCGCACCGCCATCTAAGCACATTCGAACCGCGCCCTGCAGCTTTGCAAGGGGGGCCCCCGCACCCCAGGCGCCACGGCGGCCCCACGGTGATCCCAAGAGGGCCCCCCAAACGGCCGACGACGGCCCCCCAAAAACCACCCACGCGGCCCAACGGCGGCCCCAGAGACCTGCAGCATCGCTCTCGGCCCCCCGAGGGGCATCTCAAAGGCCCAAAAACGGTTCCAAGAATCATCCCCGGCGCCCGAGAAGCCTCCAACACGCTTCCAGAGACCTCACAAGCGAGCCCCGAGAAGGCTCCACGAGGCCAAAAAAGCAGGAGTCCCTTGCTGGGGAACCTTTGCATGATCCGCAGAAGCGTCCAGAACGGCCCAAAGGGGCCGCCAAGATCGCCCTGGGAGGGCCCCGGAACGGCCCCCGAGGCGCCCCAGGCCCCAGAAGGCCCGGCGTGGGGCCCGAGACGGGCCCCCCAAAGGGCCCGAGGTGGCCCCGAGGCGGCCCCGAGAGGGCCCGAGAGGCGCCCCGAGAGGCGCCCTGCACGGCCCGAGAGGGCCCCGAGAGGCAGGCCCCGAGAGGGCCCTGCGAAGCCTCGCCGATTCGAGAACGAGGCTTCCCCCGCGGAGCTCCCCGAGCGCAGAGTCGTGCATGCCCTATGTACAGGCCTCCTCCTCCTCCTCCTGCTCCTGCTCCTGCTCCTGCTCCTGCTCCTGCTCCTGCTCCTGCTCCTTCTCCTGCTCCTGCTCCTCCTCCTCCTCTTCCTCCTCCTCCTCCTCCTCCTCCTCCTCCTCCTCCTCCTCCTCCTCCCAAGAATAGTCACATTAGCGTACGGTGGCGACGCGTCGTGCTCTTTGGACTGCTGTTTGTTTAGTTTTGCTGATTCTTCTTATGGTTCTTCCGAATCCGCCTGTAGGAGGACAGGCCCAAAGAGAGCAGCACCCCAGGGGCTGCCAGACGGCCCCCACCGCGGCCTCAAAGCCCGCCTCCGCGGGAGGGCGGGGCGGGCGGCGAGGCGAGGGGGCCCCTCGCGGCCAAGCAGAGGCCAGCGTCTGACGCGCTGGCCGCCCAGGAAGCGTGCCTTTCGGACGACGACGACGACGACGACGACGACGACGACGACGACGACGACGACGACGACGACGACGGTGCCGCCGACGACGACGACGACGCCTTGTCGCTCTGCGGGATCGGCGGCGAGTCAGAGACGCGATGCTTTGCAACACGTGCAGCGACATCTGGCCTTCGAGCTTCGAGTCCTGAACATCCCCAGACCGCTGCCCCGCTGCGATCCCTACAGTAGGGGCTCGACCACAAGAGACCTTCCACAAGAAGATTTGTGGAGCAGAAACGTCACGCTTTCCACGGCAAAACCATCAAAACCCAAGAAACCCAGGGCATCCTGGAGGCAAGCGGGGTGCTTCTTGGCATGGGCCCCCACTGTACTTTGCCGCGACGCCGTTGCGACTCCTCCGACGCAGCTCAAGACGGCGCCGCGTTGGCTCTGGCCCGCTCCCGCGTACGCCGCGATCCGGACGCAAGCCTTCCAACGCTGCTCCTGCATGGACTCTGGAACTCCGTCATTTCGCGAAGCTCGAACACGCCTGCCCCCGCATCTGTGCACTGGGCGATTTCCATGGAAGAGCACCAAAACTAGCCTCCAAAACACAAAGGAAATAGCCGACAGCATCGCACCATCCAGCGCGCGCCACCAAACCGCCATTCTATCAACCCCGCGCGTGCAGTCTACAGGCCCCTACTACGATACATACATATATATATATATATGTATAGACACGCGTAAACCAACATCTGTTTACTTCATAATATGAGACAGTGGGGAGAGAGAGAGAGAGGGAGAGAGAGAGAGGTGGATATGCTTGCAGATGTATACAAATCTAGCACGACCATAGGAGAAACCGACCTCCCCTGGGTTGACCCGCCGGCTCCTCCTTCTCCTCCACCTGCTCCTCCTCCTCCTCCTCCTCCTCCTCCTCCTCCTCCTCCTCCCAGTCATTGTCATCACCAGTAATATCCTCCTCCTCCTCATCCTCCTCCTCCTCCAACTCATCACCATCACCATCACCATCACCATCACCATCATCGTCACCATCATCATCATCATCACCACCACCATCATCATCATCATCATCATCATCATCATCATCATCATCATCGTCATCGTCATCAGCAGCAGCAGCAGCGGCTGCATCATCATCAGCATCACAATCATCTGCAACATTATCAGCATCAGCATCAGCATTATCATCATCATTATCATCATCGTCATCATCATCATCATTAGCATATTCATCTTCGTCCTCATCCTCATCCTCATCTCCAATCGCATCCGCATCCTCATCATCATTCGTATCCTGATCCGCATCATCATCAGCAGCGGCAGCATCATCATCAGCAGCATCATCACCATAAGCATCACCACCATCGCCATCATCAGCATCAGCATCATCATCATCATCACCATCACCATCATCACCATCATCATAATCGTCGTCATCATCAACATCAGCATTGGCATCATCAGTATCATCGTCATCGTCATCGATATCGTCGTCATCATCAGCAGCAGCAACATCATCAACAACAGAAGCACCATCAACATCAGCAGTCACGGCCTCATCACCGTCTGGACAGCATCATCAGAACACCATCGGCAGCATCATCACCAGCATCAGCATCATCATAAGCGTCGGCATCAGCATCATCATACTCATGATCAAAGTTGTCAGTCGAATCTTTATCGCCAGCCCCATCGTCATCATCATCATCATCATCATCATCATCAGCATCAGCATCAGCATCATCATCGTCGTCATCAGAATCATCATCACCATTATCACCATCATCACCATCATCACCATCAGCATCATCATCAACATTAGCATCAACAACATCAGCATCATCATCAGCATCATCATCGTCGAATTCAACATGATCATCATCATCACTCCTTTATCATGATTACCTCCTTTTTCGGGGAAGCCCTGTCGGGTTGACCCAAAAGGGGGTCCAGCGACAAGGGGGTGATGCAATAGATTTGGTGCAATATATTTGTGGGGCTGCAACACATCGGGGGCATGCAATACATTCCGGGCCGCTAATGTATTGCTGGATTTTCGCGTGCAATACATTCGTCGCAATACAATGCAATACAATTCTCCGGCGCAATACATTTGCAACACAATTGCCCCAAATCTATTGCACCACCCCCTTTGCAGCTGGACCCCCTTTTGGGTCGACCAGACCCTGGCCTCGTCCACGACGTAGAGCCCGAGCTCGTCGCACAGCTCGTACCTGTTGCGATGCTCATCCACCTACTCCTTGCTGGGATCACCTTCACCCCAGACAGGTCCTCTGGCCTCCAGGACTCCAGGATCTCATGAGCAGGCGCTCTCTACACAACTCACACAGTTGGGAGCAAGACCCTAAAGGGCTGGAGCTCTGCGTTCTGCTCGTCTTAGCTAGCCGGCGCCAGCTGCTGGAGGGAGGCCGATCGTGATTGCTTTGGTTTGGGGACGCCCGTGGTCCCGTGCGAAGCAGCCTGTCGGAAGTCGGGCAAGGGCTGCTAAATCCGTGGCTGCTAAAATCGACCTCCGGGAATTCGTCTTCCTCCTTCCGGGAAGAAGCCCGTGGACTGTTTCGCGTGCCGCGCCTCCTTCCGGGAAGTCTTTTTTTCCTTCCGGGAGGGCCGTTTTAGCAGCCACGGTTTTAGCAGCCCTCGCCCAGCTTCCGAGAAGTGCCCCTGAAGAAAGACTGCCCTGGCTGCAGCGTGCTCGGCGTCATCGGCCCTCGCCGAGCCTCGGGAGGGGGGGGGGACTCGGACGGCCCCCCCCCCCCCTTTTCCTCCTCCTCTCCTCCTTCCTCCTCCTCCTCCTCCTTCTCCTTCCTCCTCCCATCCTCATCCTCCTCCTCCTCCTACTCCTCCTCCTCCTTCTTCCTCTCCTCATCACCTCCTCCTCACCTCCTTTCCTCCTCCTCCTCCTCTCCTCCTCCTCCTCCTCCTCCTCCTCCTCCTCCCTCCTCCTCCTCCTCCATCCCTTCTTCGGCGAGGACCCTTTCAGAGAGGCCCTGGTCGCGGGACTGCCAGTTGCCCCTCTCAAGTGCTCGCGTGCGGGGTGCCGTCTGCCCCGGCGCGCGCTCCGGGAGGGCGCCGTCTCGGCCCGGGTGGCCGACGGCGGCACAGTGGCAGCAGGCCGCTCGGGCGCGCTCGCTCTTGCAGGTCGTCCTGTGACATGCCCCGACTGTCACTTCGCGGCGCAGGTGTCCAAACGCTCGATTTCAGCAAGATCTCTGGGCTGACTTTCTCCCCGAGGCCATCGGTGGCCGAGCTCAGGCTTTGGAGCAGCTCCCAGCTGCAATGATGGCCTTGGCGTCGTCTCTGGAGGCCAAGCAGCTTCAGGTCAACTGGGGCAAGACTGGCTACATGACCAGTGCGCCCGACTTGGACGAAGATCAGGACAGGCAGTGGGATGTAACTAACGGCCGTAAGCAATCTAGCAGCAGGTCTTCAGGCATGGACGCCAATAAATGATTGTGCGCCGCTCGTAGTAGTGTCCAATAGCAGGACAAGCGTCTCGCGAAAGCCAGGGACGTGTCCAGCACTACATGCGTGGGTCTCCTACTGGTACTGCTGTGTGGGGTGATGATATCACTGGCCTTGCCGACCACGAGCTGGCTGCACTCAGACTTGCGGCTTTGCGAGCTGAGGGCAGAGTTCCTCCCGGTACTTCTGTGGCGCTCTGCCTGCGAGCGACTGCCCATGGTGCCACTCGAGAACCATGGAGGGTGCACGCGGCGCATGTTATCAAGCATTGGGCCCTTTCGGTGCACTCTGCTCTTCCTGGCAGGGAGCCCTTGCAAGCTTGCTTGCATAAGGACCAGTGGTTACTGTGTCGTTCCGCGCGTTGGGCCCAGGTGGTTGATCCTGCCGAAGCGACCCTACTCTCCATAGCCAGCACTGGGTACACCTAGCCCAGTGCAGTTGTCGTTCGGCGCCAGTTTCTCGGGGTCTCTGATATGCTTGCCTATTCGACCGGCTTGTCGGCAGAGCTGGTGCGAACAGAATGCACTGCATGCTTCCGACGTGATTGCTCTTCGCTGCACTGAGGGGCCATTGGCAAGTTCCTCGCTCGGAAGTGCACGGCGACTTGGACGCACCACATGTGCACTTTCATCAGGAGCTTAAATCGGAGATCATTCGGAGACGGTCACCAACCTCAGGCCGCACTGCACGAGCATGGCAAGGCGCAGCATGGCGATTGTATGCATTGCTGTGCTCGCGGTACGCTTTTCCATCGGTTTTACGAGTGCCCTCGCATCGCCCAGTTGCGCCGAGAGGGGTGCCCTGACCATGGTAAGGGCGCGGCGACCTTTCTCAGTGACCTCAGCGGAGTTCAAGTGCCTCTGGCCTGATCCTGCGCAGTGCTTCCCTCGCGTGGAGGTTTACAGAGCAGCAGCAGCACAGACTTGCAGGTGCTCGCCATCGCTCGGGCGTCCATTCCCTGTGCTGTTTTCGGTTTCGTGCGTGGTTTTTTCGCCAAATGATCAAGGATGCTCCTCGATTGTCCTCGCCGAAAGAAAAATGCACACATCCGAGCGATGTCAAGGGTGTCTTTCCTGAATGGAAGTGTTCCGTTTCGGCCTTCCGGACGGGAGCGCGTGCTAGTCTGCAATGCTCAGGACTCATTGCGCGGGGGGCGGGCTGCGATTCAGATCGACCGCGCAGGCGACCTGGTGGGAGCTATGTACTGTGCTCTAACCTCCTGCGGGTGCCCCTGGCCAAACGACCAGGGATGGCGATGAGTTCGCATTCAAAATGATCTCTGAGTTCGCAAACGACCAAATTCTCACTCCTCCTCCTCCTCCTCCTCCTCCTCATCCGTCTCCTCCTCCTCCTCCTCCTCTTCCTTCTCCTAATCCTCCTCTTTCTCGTCCTCCGTCTCCTCCGCCGCCTCCTCCGCCGCCTCCTCCCCCATATTCCCTTCCTCCTCCGTACCATCATCATCATCATCATCATCATCATCATCATCATCATCATCATCATCATCATCATCATCATCATCATCATCAGCATCATCATCATCATCATCCTCATCAGCATCATCAGCAGCATCAGCATCAGCATCAGCATCAGCATCATCATCATCATCATCATCATCATCAGCATCAGCAGCATCATCATCATCATCAGCATCATCATCGTCATCATCATCATGATCATCATCATCATCAGCAGGATCAGTACCATCATCATCGTCATCATCAGCATCGTCATCAGTATCATCATCATGATCAGCAGCATCAGCATCAGCATCAGCATACCCATCATCATCATCATCAGCATCGTCATCATCAGCATCAACCGCAGCATCACCATCATCAGCATCAGCATCCGCCGCATCATCAGCATCATCAGCATCAGCACCAGCGTCGGGATCAGCATTAGCATCAGCATCGTCACTTGCAGCAGCATCATCACCATCATCGTGTTATTCCTCATCCTCATCAGCACGTTCGTCATTGTCAGCACTCGCGTCATCACCATCAGCATCACCACCATGACCATCATCAACATCAGAATCATCAACATCATCGTCATCACCATCCGCAGCAGTATTAACATCATCATCATCATCATCATCATCATCATCATCATCATCAGCATCAACCTCACCACCACCATCAGCACCAGCAACATCGTCGCTAACAACATCGTCAGTACCATCATTAGCGGCATCAGCATCGTCGTCATCACCACCAGCATAATCATAATCATCATCATCAGCAGCATCGTATCATCAACATCATTGTCATCCTCACCATCGTTGTCATCATCATCGTCACCCTCATCAGCATCAGCATAAGTATCATCATAAGCATCGTTAGCAACGGCATCAGTGACACCAGCCTCACCACCAGCAGCTTCAGCATCAGCATCGTCAACATCAGCATCGGCAGTTTCGGCACCAGTATCATTACCATCGTCCTCGTCATCGTCATCAGCATCATCAGCATGATCAGCACCATCATCGACACCATCATCATCATCATCACCATCATCAACATCAGCATCGTCGACGTCATCATCAACAGCATCATCATCCTAAGCATCAGCATCACCAGCATCACCATCATCAACATCGTCATCACCATCATCAGCAGCAGCATCAGCAACATCATCACATCTGCCCTCCTCCTCCTCCTTCTCCTTCTCCTCCTCCTCCCCATCCTCTTCCTCCGTCACGCCCCAATGGACACCAGAGCGGGTCGTTGGGGTAGTGCGAGCACCGCACCTGAGTCGGGGGGGGGGGGCAGGGGATAGGGCCGCTGTCCAAACAGGCTCCCCATCGGCGCCTGGTCGCCTCATCATCATCATCTCATCATCATCCCCCTCCTCCCCCGCCCTCCTCCTCCTCCTCCTCCTCCTCATCATCATCATCCTCCTCCTCTCCCGCCTCCTCCTCCTCCTCCTCCTCCTCCTCCTCCTCGTCTGTCTCCTCCTCCCCGCCCCCTTCTCCTCCTCCGCCTCCTCCTCCAGGACCTATCCTCCCCTTCCACCTCGTCCTGCTCCCCCCTCCTCCGCCTTCGCCTCCTCCTCATCCTTCTCCTCTTCCTCCTCCTCCTCCTCCTCCACCTCCTCCTCCTCCTCCTCCTCATCGTCGTCGTCATCATCATCATCATCATCATCATCATCATCATCATCATCATCATCATCATCATCATCATCATCATCATCATCATCATCATCATCATCATCATCATCATCATCATCATCATCATCATCATCATCATCAGCATCATCATCAGCATCATCATCATCATCATCAGCATCATCAGCATCATCATCATCATCACCATCCTCGTCCTCCCACCATCCCGTCCCCACCAGCAGCATATTCATCCTCAGTGCCTGCAGCACCATCAAATCATCGTCATCATCGTCACCATCATCATCATAATCAGCATCACCATCACCATCTGCAGCAACCTCAGCATCATCATACTCCTCGGCATCATCGTCAGCATCATCATCAGCGCCATCATTATCAGCAGCAGTCGCATCATCATCAGCAGCATCAACATCATCAGTATCATCACCATCGTCAACAACAGCAACATCATCATCACCACGGCATCAGCATCAGCATCCGCATCATCATCAGCATCAGCATCCTCATCAGCCGCATCATCCTCAGGATCACCATCATCAGTATCAGCCGCATCAGCATCATCATCAGCAGCATCATCATCAGCGTCATCATCATCAACAACATTATCTCCATCAACATCAATATCAACAATCGTACCCTCCTCAATCTCACCACCACCACCACCACCAACACCATCGTCATCACCATCACCATCACCAACATCCTCATCATCAACACCATCATCGTCATCATCAACACCAGCAGCAACACAACCGTCAACATCACCAGCATCAGCATCAGCATCATCATCAGCATCAACATCAGCATCAGCATCGTCGTCGACGTCATCATCCTCAGCATCATCGTCATCGGCATCAACATCAGCATCAACAGCCTCACCATCATCGGCATCGTCATTATCATACGCAGCAGTATGTTCATGACCAGGGATATCATCATCACAATCGTCATCAGCATCACCATCATCAGCAACAGCAGCAACATCAACATCGTCCTCATCCGCAGCATCATCGGAATCAGCATCAGCACCATCGCCATCGCCAACATCGTCATCAGCAACAGTAGCAGCACAACCACCATCATCACCAATATCATCGGCATCATCATATTATTAGTAGTCCTCCACCTCCCCCTCCTCCTCCTTAACATCATCATCAACATCATCAGCATCATACGCAGCATCACCATCAACATCATCCTGGTCATCAACCTCATGATCAGCATCAGCATCGTCATCGTGACCGCCATCACTATCGACATCAGTATAATCAGTACCATCAGCAACATCATCAGCCTCAGCACCAGCATCATCATCAGCATCAACATCAGCATCACCGTCGTCGCCATCCAAACAAGCACCATCCACAATGCCAGCATCATCAGCAGCAACCGCATCCGCATCATCATCATCAAGAGTAATGTCACCACCGCTATAACCGCCTGCGCCACCACCATCCTCATCGTTGGTGGAGGGGGGCGGCGTCATCATCAACACCTGCACCAACAAAAATACACTAATGATCGCATTACCACAACCAACATCATTGCCGTCACCCGCCTCGAGTGTTCGACATGGAGGATCCCCCCATTCCGCCCCGTCCTCCTTCATGTTCCTCCTCCTCCTCCTTCTCCTCATCATCCTCCCTCCGCCTCCTCCTCCCCGTCTCCCGAAGAGACGTGGGATGGGAGAGTGCGTTGCAGCGTCGTTGGTGAACCCTGGATGTACTCTCCTGCCCCGCCCCCTCCAATCCTCTCCATAGCAACCATAAAGAACTCCCTGCCGCACCATAGGACGAGTCCGTAGGCTGGGCCAGGCGACTCGCTGAAGACTCCCCTGCCATGTCGCATCCTGAAGCTGAAACTAGATTTCTGTCAACACGGACCGCCAACAGCACATGACTGCAATAAGGATGCGTAAGGTATGGGGTGAGAGCTATGTGGTGCAAGCTACGTGGTGTGAGCTAACTTGTGTAAGATGTGCAGTGCAAGCTATGAGATGCAAGCCATGTGGTGCAAGCTACGCGGTGCAACAAATGTGGTGTAAGGCATGTAGTGTGAGCTGTGTGGTGGTTTAAGTTGTGCGGTGGTGCAAGCTGTGTGATGTCAGCTATGCGGTGCAAGATCCGCCACCGTGCCTCGAGGCACGAAGTAGGTTTGCCCCCAGGCTCTCTTGTGTTCTCTGTCCTCTGTACTCAGGACTGGGGGATTCTAGGATTCTAGTGGCTGGGGCCCCCAATTCTCAAATTTCCTGGGCACTCCCGCGCGCTCCTGGGCTGCCTCACGATCGCAACGCGTCGCCAATGCCGTACGCAATGGAATGATAAACGCTCTACACAACTAAAACGATGGCTGACAAGACTTCGCTTGCTCACTGTAGAGTCTCGATCCTCTGAAGTTTCTCGAAGAATCGGAACCGTCGCTCAAAAAGCACAAGAAGGTTGCTCACACAGTGCCGCGCGAGAATGCGGATCCTTCAAGCACGACGCAAGCTACCTAAGGAGCTTCCTGGCGAGCATAGACTGGATGGGCCAGATGTCAGCCCTGGTTTTGCTCAGGTCCTGCTTGACCTTTGCCGAGCCAGGGACGTCCGTGTAGACAGAGCAGTAGGCACTGCTCACGAAGCCAACGGCTCCGGCCGAGCGCACCGAGAAGCCTGCACAGTACCTGAGAGGATAGCTCATGTACTCCACTTTCTTCCCCGTCCAGCCTTGAACGTCCACGAACAGCAATCGCTTGGTGGTGAAGACGCACATATCGCGCCCGACCTTGAAGCACAGATCCACGGACTCGTCGTCCTGGAGGATCGGAGGGGACTCGTGCAAAGTCTTATTCACCTCCCCCGGGTTGATCTCGTGCGCGTCGTCCCCGATCCACGCCAGGAAGCCTTCTATGCCAGCAGGGGATGCAGCGACCTGCCCCCCGAAGGCGGCGGTCGTGGACCCGTCGTCCACACCGAAGACTTGCGCAGCCAAGAAGGCCTGGATTGCAATGATGTCCGCCCGACCTTTCCGCAGGTCCTGCTTGATCACGGAGCCCGGGGCGCCGTTGACCCAGTAGGTCTTGCAGAAGAGCTTGAACTCGGCGTCCCTGTCCCAGGAGCCGGCGGACTCGACGGAGAAGGCCCGGAGGCTCGCGTAGGGGACGCTCTTCCACTCGACCCTCTTCCCCGTGAACCCCTGCACGTCCACCAGCAGCGCGCGCTTGCTCGTCAGCAGCGCCAGGTCTCGCCCCGACTTGAAGGCCATGCAGACGCGCTCGCCCCTCTGAAGCACGGGACTCTCCGAGTGCAGCTTCCGCTCGATCTCGCCGGCGTCGACCGCACGGGCGTCGTCGCCGACCCAGTTCAGGAAGCCCTCGACGGCCCCAGGGGGCGATGCCTGCATCGCCTCCGGTGGGACGGGCACGTGCGGAGGCAGCGGGCCAGCCCCGCCCTCCGACCTCAGGCATCGCTCGGCGAGGTACCTCTGGACCGCCATGAGGTCGACCTTGTCCTTCTGGAAGTCGATCTCGATGTAGGATTTGCGGGGGATCGGCGGGGGAGGCGGGCTGTCCTTGTCTGGTGCTGGTGGGTAGAAGATGTCGTTGATGTCTGTCCAGATCATCATCTCCGAGTCCTTGTCCATCCAAGAGCCCGCGGAACGGACCCCGAACGCCTGAACGTTTTTCCAGGGCACACTGAAGTAGTCGACCTTCTTGAAGCCAGCGAAGCCCTTAAGGTCCACCTGCAGGAAGCGCTTGTTGGTGAAGAGGCTCAGGTCCCGCCGCCCCTTGAAAGCCATCTCGACGTGCTCCGACGGCTGCAGTATGGGCGGGTCCGACCGGTACTGCCTCTCCACCTCGGTGGCGTCGATCATGCGGCAATCGTCGCCGAGCCAGGCGAAGAGGCTCCCCGAGCCCGCGTCCGCATGGCCCGCCGCGCGGACCGCGTGCTGCGAGACCGGGGCACTGTCCTCCCCGAGCACCTTGTCCGTGACGTACCTCTGGACCGCCATCAGGTCCACCTTGCCCTTGCGAAAATCCTGACTGATCCTCGGCATGCCCTTGATGCTGGTGAAGAGGATCATCTCGGCGTCCCTGTCGAGCCAAGACCCCGCCGACTCCACGGAGAAGGCGCGGACGCTGCTCCAGAGCACCGACAGGTACTTCACCCGGCTGCCGCTGAGGCCTTTCACGTCGATGATCAGAAGCCGCCGCGAGGTGAACAGGAACGAGTCGCGCCCACACTTGAAGGCCAGCTCGACCCTCTCCTCGTCCATGAGGATCCTCGGCTCCTGCTTGAGCTGCCTCTCCACACGGCTGGCGTCGATCTGGCTCGCGTCGTCGCCGAGCCAGTCCAGGAAGCCGCCGACCCTGCCTGCGCCATCCGCCTCCTCCACGCGCTCGCTCGCGGGGGCCCCCCCCGGGACGTCGGCGCCGGTGCTGCCGCCGACGAGGATCATCGCGTTGAGGTGCCTGGCGATGGCAAAGAGGTCGACGCCCTTGACAAAGTCCATCGATGTCTCGCCCCCGCCAGAGGTCTGGAGCTTCAGCGTGCAGTCAGAGTCGAGAACGCTGCCCGCCGTCTCCACGGAGAAGGCCTTGATCGCTTCGTACGGCATGCTCTGGTACTTCACCGCCTTGCCGGTCATGCCCTGTACGTTCCTGATCAGGATGCGTTTCGTCGTGAAGAACTTGTCATCTCGCCCAGCCCCTCCTCGATCCTTGAACGCGAAAATGACCCGCTCGCTCTCCGTCAGGAGATCTGGGCAGTCCTTTCGGAGACCCGCCTCGCCCGCTGCGGCATCCGTCTGGATAGCGTTGTCGCCCACGTAGGCCACGACTTTGGAGAACATGGCCCAGGAGCCGACGGAGCGATCTTGTCTCGAGGCGCACGGCTTGAGCCCAAATGGCTACGTAGAATGATGATGATGATAATGATGATAATGATGATGATGATGATGATGATGACGATGATGATGATGATGATGGTGATGGTGGTGGTGGTGGTGAAGATGATGATGATGGTGGTGGTGGTGAAGATGATGATGATTATGATGATGATGATGATGATGATGATGATGGTGGTGATGATGATGATGATAATGATGATGATGGTGGTGGTAACGATACTGATGATACTAATGCTGATAACGACGATGATGATGACGATGACGACGGTAAGGCCAATGACGGCGTCGATGCTGGTGACGATGATGACAATGATGGTTTCCATGTGCTGGTGATGGGTCGTGATGATGACGGCAATGTCGGCGATTGACGATGACGACAACGGCGGTGATGCAATGGCGCTGATGAGTGTGATGAGGATGCACGCGCGCAGAACGTGAAGACATCTGGCAAATCTGTTCTGATGAGTTCCACCTTGAGATGAGTCGAAGCCTGATGTCCGAAGAGCTCGATCTTCAAATGCGTCAAAGCCCAATGCCCAATGGTCTCGTAAGAATTTCGACACGCGCGTATTTGGCGGCGCGCGCACGTGGCCCGCGTGGTATTATTTGATACGGTTTCGTGCACTGCGCACAGGCTAAATCAACGCGGATGCAACGCGTGGTGAGATGATAATGTAGGTTCTGGACGAGACTGCCCAAATGATATGGTTTTCCGATGGTGTCACCCAGTGAGCGCGGGCAGAACATCTGCAAGCTCCACATCGGAAAAGCAATCATGTTGGATATTGCTATGTTGACATGTTTGCAGAACTGATGCGCGCGCGTGGACTTCGTGCTTCTTGGGCCAGGGATGATCGGAAAATGAGAATTCAAGGCGAACGACAGTGCGCGCATGGTACGATCCGGCAGGGGTGATGGGGGCGTCGATACTGGCTGGGCTGGGATGGTATGGCTTCATGTCCAGAATGAGCGACGACGCACAACGGTCAAATTGTACGATCCCAGAGGAAGCGATCAGCCCAGGCTCGGCAGGATGGTAGAGTCCCAGACATGCGACGTCTTGATCTTTCCAGGACGACGTCCCCAGAAGTCCCGACCCTTTCCCTGGGGCCGGTCTTTCCTTCCGAGTCGCTTTTGGACGCTCCCGCGGCCCGGCGAGGGCCCCCCAGGGCAGAACATGGCGATAAACTTGCCGTCCCGACTCCTGAGGAGGAGGAGGAGGAGAAGGAGTAGAAGGAGGAGGAGGAGGAGGAGGAGCAGGAGGAGGAGGAGGAGGAGGATTTTGGACGCAAAATAAAAAATGCTTACAAAATGCCCACAAAAGATGCCCAAAAATACTCCAAAGATTAGTCCCCAGACTGGGGGGCCCCTTGGATTAAGTCGGGCATGTCCCCCTACAGGTGGATTTTCGACGAAAAATAAAAAAAATACCCAACAAAAATACTCCAAAATGGTATTCAAAAAAACTGTTAAAACAGTCCCCAGACTATTTTTGGGGCTATTTTTTTGAATATTCCCTCTGGAGAGGGACAGGCCCGACTTATAACCGTACGGCAGGTCCGCGCCGCGTCGCCCCTGGCGTCGGTTCGGGCCGGGCGAGACGGGGGGGCATGGCAAAGGGCTATGTCGGGCCTGTCCCCCTACAGGGGGATTTTCGGCGAAAGATAAAAAATGCCCCCCCAAAAAATCAAAAAATAGTACAACCATAGTCTGGGGACTAGTTATTTTTGGAATATTTTTTGCCTTTTTAATATATTTTTGGGGTAGTGTCTATTTGTCGTCGAAAATCCCCCTGCAGGGGGACAGGCCCGACTTCAGCAAAGGGGGGTTTGAGAATCAGCGCACGCAGCTGACTTTCCCGGAGCCTCCCGGCGCCGGAGGCGGCCACGGTGTCGAGGCGTGGGCCCCTCGGCGGGGCTGAAACCAGCTGCATGCAGCAGAGTTCGCACGTCCCCTCTGCCTATCCCCCCCTTCCGTCTGGCCCGATTGGCTCCTGACACCGCGGGGATCGTTCATACTTGAATGATCGGCCATTTCAAAGAGGCTGGGTCGTTCAAGGATGGGCCGACTCTGGGCCACAGGCGGCCTTCAGCCCCCCCACGCTGGGGCCGCCGCCGGCCGACACGGCGCGAACCCGCCGCAGGGCGACGGAGAGTGACATCATAAACAGAACTCGGAGGCCTGCGCGGATTCCTCCAGAGGGCCCCAGCGCGATGCGATGCGATGCGATGCGATGCGACCCGCATTCCAGCCCCTACAGTCGGGGCGTTGACCTAAGGAACCCTAAATAAGGAACGAGGCCCCTTTTTCCCATAAGTAAAGCTTCGATTTCCCGTCGAAAACATAAGGAATGCCTGAGGCAAGCTGTGAAACACTTAAGGAACGCGGAGCCCCTCCCCAACGAAAAGGGTTCCTTGTTCAGGGCCCCGACTGTATGGGGCGGTCCTCTCAGAGGGCAGGCGTATGGGACACGCAGTCCCGGTGACCGGGTGCACTGGAAAATGCGTCGCGCCAGCGCGGAAAAGACGACCGAGAGAACTGCGTCCAGACAGGCATGACATAAACTGCGCATATGGGGGGGCCCCCGCGCCGATGCGAGAAACCCGCGCGGACCTCCGAGTTGTCCTGTCTGTGTCGCGCTCCGTTCCCCCCGAGCCCGGCGCACGAGGCGCCGACGGGGCTCCCACGGGCGGGCCCCGGGGCGAGACCTCGGCACAGCCGCCGCTCGGCGCTGGCGCCCACCAGCCGAGAACCCGCCGCGCCCCTTCGATTCGTTAGGACAGAGACGAGACCCCGAGTGCGAGCACTGTTTGGGGACAGTCTGCAGCAGCCGCGCGAAGGGAGGGCTGGCGATTTTCACGATCTGGCGCTCGCCTTCAGCGCCGCGAAGATTCGCCATGGAAGGCCGGTCCGCTTGCTTCACGCCGCTCTCGCTTGGACGCCACGCGCACTCGTTCTAGAGTCTGCGACCTGTTGCGAGGATCAGGGTGAGCTGCTTCTTTTTTTCTGGGGGGGGAGGAACACGACTCTCGCCTCAGCGCCGCACGCACTCGTCAAGCTTGCAGCAATCACGCCGCTGTAAGAACAGATCCCTGCATCGCCATCCACTGTCGGAGGTCCACGGGGAGTTCCTGGGCCCGCGCCGGAGGGGGCCGCCAGGGGAAGGGGGGGCCGAGCGCCGACCCGAGGAGAACCCGTGCAGACCTCCGGGGGCTGCCATTCTGTGGTGGCGCTGCTCCGCAACCTGAGAAACGAAGCCAGAGCGAGGGCAAATTTGGGGGAGGATACAGTCGGACCTAGGCCAGAAGAACATCCCTCAAGAACACGAGACCCTCCGCTGGCCAAACCAGTGAGCACATCCAAGAGTTCCTCCGCAGGGTGCACAAGAACACCCAGCAAACGCGACGAACTCTAGGGTACCCTTCCCGAACCGACCTCGATCTTATATCTCGGTCCGATTGTACATGAAGAATCTCTGCCAGTCCTTTAGGGTGTAGGTGGTCTAGAGCGTTTCCTCTGCCAACCCCCTGCTTTCCCTTCGGGGAGGGGTTTACCCCTCCCCTTACCCCCCCACCGACCTGGACGAGGGGCTCCGCGGGTCGTTGTGACGTCCAAGATGGGCCCAAGACGTCTCCAAGAGCGAAAAAGCGAAAAAGCACAAAACATTGATTGTCCTTAGGTTTTGGAAGGATACATGAAGAATCTCTGAGATCCGGCGGCTCTGGAGGATGTATACGGCGTCGCGTCCTTCTCAGGGCGTTCCCGAACGCGCTGCGAGCGTTCCAGAACGCTCTGGAACGGATTGATCCTCGTCCTAGCGTTAGGTCGGGCCATGTCCTCCTACAGGCGGATTTTGGAGGAAAAATCAAGAATAGTCCAGCAATACTCAAAAACATCAAAAAGAATGAACATATCGTCCCCAGACAGCTGTTGAACTGCTTTTGAGCATTCCTCCTGTAGCGGGACAGGCCCGACGAAATCCTAGCGCTGACGCCGACAACCTGCCTCGTGGGCCTGGACCCGACCGCGCGGCGGCGGCCCTCGCTGCGCCCGCACCCCCTCGGAGCAGGGCGGGCTGGGACAACGGCAGCCCCGAATCGGCCCCCAGGCCCATCCTGGGGCCCAAGCGCACTGCCCGGGCTGCGTCCAGTCGTGGCGACGCGGCGCCCCCCGAGGGCCAGCTCCCGTCGTCTCAGCTCGCCCGCCTCCGAAGGTGCCCTCTGGCAGCGCCCGGCTGGTCCTCGCCATGGCCACCAGGGCCCGGCATCGGCGGCACGGCGGGGGGGCGGAGCCGGGGCGAAGGGGGGGTGGGCACTTCGCTCTTCCCTCCCCCTCCTCCACCCTCCTCCTCCTCCTCCTCCTCCTCCCTCCTCCTTCCTCCTCCTCCTCCTCCTCCTCCTCCTCCTCCCCTCCTCCCCCTCCTCCTCCTCCTCCTCCTCCCCCTCCTCCTCCTCCTCCTCCTCCTCCTCCTCCTCCTCCTCCTCCTCCTTCTCCTCCTCCCTCCTCCCCTCCCCTATCTCCTCCTCCTCCTCCTCCTCCTCCACCCTCCTCCTCCTCCTCCTCCTCCTCCTCCTCCTCCTCCTCCTCCTCCTCCGTCCTCCTCCTCCTCTCCTCCTCTTCCACCACTCTCCCCCCACCGTCCTCCAACCTCCTCCACCCTCCTCCCTCCTCCTCCTCCTCCTCCTCCCCCCCCCCCCTCCTCCTCCTCCTTCCTCCTCCTCCTCCAACCTCCTCCTCCTCCTCCTCCTCCTCCTCCTCCTGCCTCGTCCACGTTCCTCCTCCTCCTCCTCCTCCTCCTCCTCTCCTCCTCGTCCTCGTCCTCGTCCTCGTCCTCGTACCTCGTCCCGTTCCTCGTCCTCCTCCTCCTCCTCCTCTCCTCCTCCCTCCTCCTCCTCCTCCTCTCCTCCTCCGCCCCCCTTTTCCTCCCCTCCTCGTCCCCTCGTCCTTCCTCCTCCTCCTCCTCCTCCTCCTCCTCCTCCTCCTCCTCCTCCTCCTCCTCCTCCTCCTCCTCCTCCTCCTCCTCCTCGGTCGGTCGGTCGGTCGGAACCTAAGGGCTGTAAATATGAAGCCCAGTCTGAAAAGGTGGCGAGAAAAAGGGTGGGGCAGTCCAGCAACGAGAGAATTAAGAGGAGCACGCACTGTCCGCCTCTCCCAGATGGGAGCTGGAACATCCACACGCATCCCTAGCGACAACTAGGCAAGGAGAGGACACCGTCGTAGTTGCGTGGGAGAGCCACGCCGTGTCGGTGCCACACAAGCCTGACGGAACGATGGCGGACAAGGAAGAGACCAACGGAAACCACAGGGAATGAGGGATAAGGGGATGGGTGCACAAGCTTCCCCCCCCTACTGGTCTGCTGACGTTCGGGACACCAGTAATGTCACTTTCCAGAGTAGGCCAATGAGTAGCAAGCAACCTGAGCCTGCATCCTCCCTCCGCGGGGGGGGGGGGGGGCAAGGAAGGTAGAGACACGCTGCTGGTGCGAAAGGGGCATCAGAGGGTCAAGACTCCAACCCGACACGTGGCCATTGAAAGAGGGGGGAGGGTGTAACCAAACCGCGGCAATCCCCCGAGCCCACGCCTCATGCATGAGAGCGCACATCCCCAAGTAAAAAGCGTTGTCCTGCTGCACCAACCCCCAACGCTGCTCACTGAGAGTGTCAAGCCCCCAAGGCTGGACGGGGGATCGCAACATGGCCTTGGACCCTCTAAGGCGGTGTGGCCACATGGTCTGCAGGGAGGGGGCACAAATGGTGGCAGCGATCCTGCCTTGGCGCATGGCTCTGCACCAGAAATCGGCTTCGGACGTCCACGCGAGCCCCCTCCACTCAAC
This sequence comes from Prorocentrum cordatum, assembly GCA_963575745.1. Lineage (NCBI taxonomy): Eukaryota > Dinophyceae > Prorocentrales > Prorocentraceae > Prorocentrum > Prorocentrum cordatum. The sequence continues at coordinate 17,877 of CAUYUJ010015493.1, read as the reverse complement.
CCTAATCAAGGGCATGTCACTACCCCGCCCACCCTGCTCCCAAGCTTTCGCCAAGCCGCACAGGCAATCATCACCTTTAGCGATCACAAGAACAACTTTGTGAACGCAAGCGGGGACGGGGGGGACAACGAGCGGGGGAGGGGCCCAAACAGGGGCAGGGGCGGGAGCAGCGGGGGAAAGAACGGCCCTCGGGGGCGGGGGACCAAGCCATTTGAGGGCGACAGGGGGGCCAGGGATGCGAACGGGGGCCCTGCGAGCAAAGTTATCGGGCATTCCTTTAGCCCGATGCTGTTGCTGGGACAGCTTGGCTTCAGCCCTGGCATCACAGAGCTCCTGGGGGGTAGGGCGGGCAGGCCGGGCTAAGATGCTGAGAAAGCAGGCCTTAGCAGAGGAGAAGTGTTTCGCCAGCCTAGCGGGGCCCTCGAAGTCCCTCATACACACATTGCAAACAGAGCCCACAGCAAGATCGTAGGGAGTCTGACCGTTTTTGTGCTTCTTAGACATGTGCACCCTCATGGTACGAGCACACTCCGCAACAAAGCCACACTCGTTACAGACAAAGGCAGGCACCCTGGGGGGGGGGGGAGGTGATTCCAGGGGGGTGCCCACACAGCAGTCACGAATATGCCTGGAGGCCAGAAGCACAAGATGGGCGGTGCTAGATCGTCGCTTGGCTCGCAATGTAGCCAGGCGAAGAAGCTGGATGTACCTGCGCGGTTGCTCGCGCGCGAGACGCACCCAGGTCGGGAGTGGGTCGACCTGATGGCACGGGCGCTCAGCGGGGGTGAGGAGAGAACAAGCCCACTTCACGCTGTCCCTAAGCACGAGCGGCCAACCGAAATCCTCAGCCATCTCGATGTCCAAGAGCACTCGAAGCAAGGGGGGGGAGTACAGAACCAGCCTCGGAAGGTATCTGAGCCTGCAGATGTGCCCAACTTCCGAGATGCAAATCCTGTCAGAGCGGGCCAAGATATCGGCATAGCCATGCTTCTGCTCCTCACCGTTATTTCTAAAGGGAAGTCCCTGAGCGCTGCGATAGATGGCCTCATGCGCCAGCCGAACTTTGTTCTCGAGGGCAACGGTGAGCCTAGGCCAGGTAGCCACAGCATAAAGGAGACGAGAAGCCCCCAGGGCTTCAGCGTACACGGTTTTGCGGCCCAGGGAAAGCGCGGCCCTGGGAGCAACGGCCTTACGGATGGGCCTGAGGGCCCCAAAAGTGGAGGTGCAGCGCAGGTGTACCTCGGGCCCCATCCCTCCATTGTCCTGAATCATAGCCCCGAGGCAGCGATGGGTGCGCACAACTTCAATCTCCATCTGGAACCGCCCCGACTTGAGAGTAGGGGTGGACATGCCGAAGTGCTCACCTCGAAGCTTCACTGACCCTTGTCCCCTAAAGCAAAGCATAGCTTTAGTCTTGCAAGCATTGGGGACCAGTCCCCTCTCAAAGCAAGCGCGAAAGACTTCCTCAGCCATGGTGAGGACAGAGGGAACGAGACGACTAGCTTTCTCCACGGCCAGAGCAGAGGTGAGATCATCAACATACGAGACAGAACAGTGGGGATAGCGGTGGTCGCCTGACAACGCAAACAGCAACGGGGCAGGGGGCGGGGTCCACACAAGCTGTTCGTTGGCCAAAGACCTTTCCACATCCTTCTGAATGCCCGAAAAGACAACGTTAAAGTTATCCGAAGCGAGCACAGTCCCAGGGCGGGTGCCAGAGCCTGGCAAGGCAACCGAAGTAGCGTCGGGCACTTTCCAAAACGACCCCCTCTGCGAATCTTTGAGGAGGGCGAGGACCGCAGGGACGTCCACCACACGATCCAAAGCTCCAGGCTCCTGAAGGGTGGCTTTGAGGCCCGTCAACAAAAGGGGGGGGATGGGGAGGTCGTCCAGGGTGTCCCGAAGCAGTTGTTCCTCCCCAGGCAGCTGCAACGCAATCTGTTTCAAGGTGGTGTAGAAAGCCGAGTGCAGGTCCAGGAAGAGGAAACCCGTGCTTCGCTTACACTTATCAGCCACCGCCGAGAACTCACGCAGAAAGTGAATGGCATTCTCACAGGACCTGCCAGGGAGCCCCCCACACTGAATCACAAGCATGCAACGCTCAAAATACCCCCACGCAAGCTCCCTGATGTGCCGATGGTAAAGCTTGCCAATGACGTTGGCTTTGAGGATGCTACGCTGATTCTCTTTGGCCGCAACCAAACCCTTACCTTTCCAAAAATACGCAACAAACCCCGCCTTGAATGAGAGCGGTTCCTTGTCAGCAATAGTGCTCTTGACAAGGAGGGGCAAAAGAAGCTGGGCAACCTCAGCGGGAGCCACCCTTCCAAGATCAGCCCTCACTCCATCAGGTCCAGGGGCCCTATGTGGTTGAGCCTTCCTGATCGCACGCTCGAGTTTATACCGCGAAACCAGAACATCCCCAGGGGTGACAAGCGGGTCAGGAGGCACCAGGCCTTCGACGCCAGGGGCGGGCCCTCTAGTGGCCTTAGTAAGAGGGGGGAGAGCATTGTAATGATCAACAATGGCATGGATGTCGTGAAGCTTGGCATGCTCAACTCTGGCAAAATGCTGGTGCATACACTCGGCCACAGCCTCCTTGGACACAAGAGCCTCCCCATCGCTCCCCATCATGATGGGTTCCGTGCGGGGGCACTTCGCAGACCTACCCCCAAAGCGAAGCAAGGTGTCAAGATGCTGCCACTCGTGCAGTGGCTGTCTCCCGTCAATGGACACCTTGACGGACACCGCCTGTTGATCAAGGAAAGAGGTCTTATCTTGCTCAAGAAGGGCCCCCACCACCACCTGAGACTTAGTGAGGAAATCCACCAGCCCGCTAAGAAGCGTGAACACAGGCGTGCGGGGCAGGAAGGCTTCACACAAGCGAGTGCGCAGCGCGCACCAAAGCGCCCACCACCGAACAGGGGGATGGTTGACGACCTCACGATGAAGGTCGCCTCTATTGCATCTGCCAGCCAGTCTGGTGATCACAGCCCGTTCACCAGGGCCCTCCTGGCCTTGGCATTTACGCAGAACTCTCTTAACCCCTCTGCGACACCTGACCAAGAGCAGCACCTGCGCACTGATGTACGACTTACGAGCCCTGATGGCGTCAACCTTGAACGCCTGACCAGCAGCACGGGTAATGGCCTTGGTGGCCCGAGTCGCGTGGGCATTGAGGGGGACACTCCAGTTGATAGCCGGGCAGGCCCGAAGCTTATCTTTAAAAAGGGCGACAGCCTCGGGGTCACGAAACTTATTCCTGTCGAGGGGAGGGGCATCAGCACGCCTCGGCTTGGGGGTCCCCTGCCAACAAAGAGAAGCAAAGAGAGGCAGGTGGCCAGTCGTGGTAGCGAGGTCGTCGTGGGAGTGGTCGACTGAGACGTCAGAGGCCAGAGCAAGCATGTGATCAGACAAGATGATATAGTCATTACGATGTCTGCTACCATCTCTAGCCACGTACGTAAAATCCTCCTCCCCCCCACGGAGGGCATTGAGCAGGTATCTGTCCGTTTCCGCACAAAAGCGGTGCAGGCACTCCCCAGGGAAGTCCTCATCTTGGGCGAAACCCGCCGAGCCCACCCACTGGCTGACCACCGACCCAAGGTGGGCGTTGCCATCCACGAAGGCGATGGAAGGCGACCATTTATCGAACTTGGCCCGAAGGTCGTCCCAGAATTGCTGGACGACAGCTTTGCCCGCTTTGATGTGAGGGGCGTGGGCAACGAGGCAAGTGTACAGCTCACTGCCAATCCTAATCGAAACCACAAGGTGCCTCGGGTCTCCGAACAAGATCCGAAGGTCGTCGGGGCAGAAGGTAATGGGTTTGTCCCCCCTGACGGCGTAGGGCTTGACAACATTGAGCCAGAATTCCACTCCAAACCCCTCATCAGAACACCCAGAGGCAACCGCGAAGAAATCCCCAACTCTACGCACTCCCTTAGCATTCCAGGACTCCTGCAACCCAACCATGTGCACTCCAGCTTCACCCATCTGCTGCGAGGTGAGAAGGTTGCGCGCAAGTCGGCGACGACCCGCCTGTCCATACACTTCCTTCTCAGAGGCAGATTTACAATTGAACTGGCACACTTTGAGGCTGACCCTAAGCCCGCAGTCCGACGGCTCCAGAGGAGGGGGGGAGAAACCCAAAGCGTCGTCGACCGAGGCAGTGGTGTCGACAGGCGGGGTGCCCCAGATGTGCTTACCATCATCCCTGCAGTAAGTGGGGGGGAAGGCGGCACGGACCTCAGGGTTGGCGCAGTCCAACCATTCCCAAACTCTACTGGGGTGAAAGCGGGTAGCTTCCGTCCACGAGGGGGGTAAGGCGCAGGGGGGGATAGCTCCATTCATCGTGCACGACGCTAGGTGATCGGCATACGTGTTCCAAGGGTGGTCGGCATGTCCCTTGATGTGAGAGATAGCGACATCCCTATGTGAGGCAACAACATCATATATAACAAGAGCCATGAGAGCAATCTTGTCGCCCGTGGCAGGCGCGTATTCACGCAAAAGGGTCTTAACAGCGACCTCCGAATCGCTGAATATCTTCACACTCGAACATCCCCCCACATGCAGAGCATGAATCAACGCAAAAGCAATGGCAGCAAACTCACAGTCGGTGGAGGTGGTGCCAGCAGGGGAGGAGGGGGTGAGGAAGGACTCAACCATCCTACCACATAGGTAACCTCCATATTCATGTCCCTGACTGTGCTCTCTGATCACAAGCATGGCCCACGCAGCAGTGTCGTCAATACCAGGAGTGAGCGATCCATCCGTGTAGTAGCATTCACACTGACTGCTGTCATGCCCCTGTCTCGTCACACATCCCTGCAGCGCATCTTCCACCACTGTCGGCACATCGTGCACGTACTGAAAGAGGCGGAGGCGAGGAGCAGGGTGGGACATGGCGAGGCATTGACGGAGAGAGGGCTCGTGGGACATGTCAACCAATCTAATCTCCTCACCTCGGTTGTCACTAGCATTCAAGGGAGGCTCAGGAGGCCTCTCCAGTCCCAGCTCGTCTGGGGGCGGCGGAGGTGAGTGCAATGCTCTCTCCATGTATCCTCTCGCAGATGGGGAGGCGGCCACGTCCAGGTCATGCCGTGAGACACTGCCACCACCCGCCACATTCGATGAAACACCAAACCTCGCCACACCCTCGCTCGGCAACGAATTCACACTCTGCGTCGCGCTGACGGATGTCGGCGCGTCCAAAGGGGGCCCTTTGCGGCCCAGGAAAGCAGACGTGTCGGGAGCAAGCGCCGATGGCGAGGGGGGCGGCAAAATTGCGAAATCGTCGGTAATCGCATCGGCAATCACAGAACCTGAGGACAAGAAGAATCCCGAGTCCCGCGGAGAAAAATCACGCCCTGAAGCGCTTTTGACAGAGGCAGGCAGCGCAGCAGGGCCCCGCTCAGGCTCATGTGCCTCGCCGAAGACGGCCAGGTAGAGGTTCAGCACGACCCTGCGCTGCGCCTCCAAGAGGGCCCCGACGAGCTGGGCACCCCAAGCCGCTGGCCTTGAAGTAAGAGCAGTACACGTGGGACAGCTGGCCCACGAGGTTGAATGTGTCGATGCAGTCGAGGCGCGCCGAAGGTGACGCTGAAAGCCATCAGGGTCTTGATCCCTATCCCTGGGCGAAAGAGGTAGTAGTAGAGGGTGTCCATCAGCAGGTCGCGGGCGCGCCGAAGGTGACGCTGAAAGCCATCAGGGTCTTGATCCCTATCCCTGGGCGAAAGAGGTAGTAGTAGAGGGTGTCCATCAGCAGGTCGCGGATGCAGCTCATGAGTATCAAGCTCATGCCCGTCTGCATGTAGTAGTCGGACCCGTGTCGCACCCGAGGTAGTATTAGAAGGTGATGTCCCAACAGCACCTTGCCAGTCACAATGCACGTCTTCAGAGATGTGGATGACAGTAGTCTCGCCAAACGTGACCCTTTTGTCCGTCTTCACAGCGCGGGGTCGTGCGGCAGCGTGTTGCACTTGTGCGGTGGCGACTCTCCCGTGGGCTCCAGCATCGGATGCTTGGTCCCCGCGGGCCGCACTGGGGAGGCCGGAGTGACAACGGCAGCCTCGCGCTGAGCTGGAGGGACGCTGGCCGCCGTAGCCGCCGAGGGTGGTGCCTTCGGCGCGGGCGGCATCACGCCCTGAGGCGCAGGAGGTGGCATGGCCGTGACGCTCTGAGTAGGGCCAGGCACCGTCTCCTGCGTGGTCATCTCCACTGGCTGCGTCGTCGCCAGGAGGCTGGGGTCCAGGGGCTGCACCTCCTCCATTGCTGCAGCACCCGCCGCGGCTGCCGTCCTGGCTGGCGCCGTCGCGCAGAGGCGCGCCGTGGCCCTGGCCTCTTGTGAGGCGATGCCCCCTGGCCCCCACATCTGTGTGGGTGAAGGGAACTCCTCGGCACTGGCTGTGGATGGGATGGGCTCCGCTTCCCTCGGCGCCCCAGGCTGCAGCGGGAGGCCCATGCCAGGGGCCAGCGGAGGCACCTTCGCAGCAAACGGGGCGGCGGCACCAGGGGTCGGATTCATCATGTTGAAGAGCCCGCACATCACCTGGCTGACACTCGCCTGGCCGAAATCTGGTGTGGTGTGGCTCCACGGTGTAGTCGATGCCAAGCCTCCTGAGCCCTTCGAAAAGCCCTTCGCACTCGAGCTGGGAGCCACCGCCACTGCCGCCGCCGTCATGGGCGGCGCCTGAGTAAACCCCAGGACAGGCGCGGGCCCAAAGCCAGCAGGCGGCGCCGCAGCAGCAGCAGCAGGTGCCTGGGCCTTCGCCAGTGGGGAGGCTGCAGGCGAGGGGCAGGCCTGGGGAGGCGGCCCGCCATCCGCTGGGATGGCTGGAGGGGCCTGGCCTGGCGGCGGCATCGGGGGGGCTGGGCAGGGAGGACCCTTGCCCTGTTGCGGCGGCAGCGCCTGGTGGAATGCGGCCGCCGTCTGGCCGATGCCCTTGCCCCCGACCATGTTCGTCATGAGCGCCTCCATCTGGTCCTGCCTGGAGAGCAGCATCTGCACTGCCGTGGCCAGAGTGTGCTGCTGGTCGGCCGTGTAGTAGACATTGGGCGGCATCCCAGGGACAGGCGGCGGTACTGGG
>CAUYUJ010015493.1:2500-10689 GCA_963575745.1 Prorocentrum cordatum | reverse complement strand
CCTCCTCCTCCTCCTCCTCCTCCTCCTCCTCCTCCTCCTCCTCCTCCTCCTAGGTGTTGTGGTCCGAGGCGCCCCATTTTGGGCTAGCGGCCCGACAGACCACGACCCCAGCCCCGAGGGGCGCGTCAGGGACGGGTGCGCGCGTGCGATCTGTCTCGCCCGCGTGGCACCGTCGGCTGCGGCGCGCAAGGGCCTCGGCGCGGAGACGCCTGCGCCGTGAGCGCGACCTGCTCCTGCTGCAGGCACATCACGGCAGCTCTCCCCCGAGTCCGATGGCGTGGCGCAGGAGTGCTCCCTGGCGTGAACGTTCGAGCCGTTGGAGCTGGCAGCAGAACCAGGCCAGTGGACAGCGGAGTCAAAGGCGTTCCTACAATGTATGCTCCTCATGCGGCCACTGGGAGTATGCTACGTGGGGCCACTCGAAGTGCAGCAAGTGCAACGGGCCATATCAGGCTCAAAGTAAAGAGGCCGATACCGCGGCATGGGCTGCTCCTCAGGGCACTCCCCCCGCTGGCGGAGGGCAGTTGCCAGGTCAGCCAATCGCCATGCCAGCAGAGTTGGTGGCGCAGCTCCAGATGTGGTCGGAGCAGTTCCCAGCCTTGCTCGGAGTGGTGCAGGCCGCGGTGCCCAAGCCCCAGCAGATCGTCGAGTACAGCGCGCTGGGGCTCGACCGTCTGGCGTCCCAGCAGCAGACGGAGCTCGCCCGGCAAGTTGAAGCAGCTGCAAAGGCAGAACGGCTGGCCCACCAAGATGTACAATGGAAGCTCGACCGTGTCAACAAGACCCGTCCCCTCCTGGGCGAACAAGAGGAAGCCCATGCAGAGGCCTTGCGCATGCTCCAGTCAGCCCAGCAAGAGGAGTTGGCCGCCGAGCAGGCCAAGGTCGCGTTCAACCCCGACCAGTTCACGAAGGACAAGCAGGAGGAGGCTGCAGCCCAGCGTCAAGCGCAGGCCCAGGCTCAGGCGGAGGCAGCTGCCCAGGCCGCCCAGCGGGCGCAGGCAGCGGGCGCCCAGGGCGCCGCTCCAGCCAAGCCTGGCCCTGTCGCAGGAGGCCCAGTCGGAGGTGATGCTGGTGGCAGTTCTCCCGACGTGGCAATGGCAGGTGCAGTGGATGACGGCCCTCGCGCTCATGATGTTCCTGCAGGAGTGCCCGTCTTCCCCAAGAATATCCATTGCTGCGTCCGTGGTTCTCGTATTGACTTCAACTATGTGGAGTCTCACTTGCACCAGATGGATGATGCCCAGCTGGAGCCCCTCGCCAACTGCACCACCATCACGCTCGAGCAGTGGGAGCAGTTCCGTGTTCATGTCAACCGTCGCCAGGGCGGCGGAGCGAGCGAGGCCGACCTTGCCAGCGACGCAGGAAGCGATGCAGGTGACCTCGGCGAACGAGAAGAGCTCGCCAACCTCAAGAAGAGGGCCGCGGAGCAGGGGCTCGACGCCTCCCAGGCGCAGCGGTACCAGGCTCTGCTCACCACCATCGTGGAGAACAGGGCGGCGAAGCGCTCGCGCCGCTCTGAGGCCCAGACTTGTGAGATGTACCGTGCTTTCTGCGCTGCGGCTGCTAATTATCTGGTCCCTGGAGCACCCGCTCCACCGCAGCAGCTTTAGCACTGACCCAGCCCCAGTAGGGGGGGCGGATGCACGTGCACGCGTGCATTTCCAGCTTGTAAATATCACTAGGTGGTCTAAGTTGGCCCAGGACTGCCTTTCAACTAAGGTTTCTGAGGTCGATGGCATATTTATGGCTGAGCATCATCTACGGGGTGGTGCTGATATATTCCGTGCTAAGAAGCTCTGCAGGCAACTTCGTTGGTCACCGTATTTCCAGGATGCGTTGGCGTCTCCAGGTGGGGGCACTCACGGTGGCGTCTGTGCTGTTGTCCAACCAGGATTATGCATCCAGAAGCTTTTGATCCAGACCAGCAAGGTGGTCCAGGTCGGCCTTGGAGATTGTTGGTTTTTCCTGGAGATGCGGTTTCGGTCTTGTACTATTGCCGTGGGGGTGATTTACTTGGTTGATTGCATCGGTGTCCCTGGGGCTAATACTCACCGACTCCGTGCCGTCGCGGAGTTCGTATCCTAGCGGTGCCCTGGGTCATCATGGGGGACTTCAACGTGGCACCAGAGCTTTTAGAAGAGTCTGGCTTTCTTGGGTTGGTGCGCGCCCGCACTGCCGTGCCAGATAATGTCGCCTTCACATGCGATGTGGGCGAGACCATGATTGACTACGTTGTGTGCAGTGAGGGTTTGTACTCATACGTTAATCTTCGGCTGACGCCCGATCTCCGTTCAGGACCCATGCTTGTTTGGATGTGGTGTTCCTCTTCGATGCGCTCTCTACTCCTGTTTGTCAGAGGCGCACTCCCCTGAAGTTCCCAGAGGCTTTTGGTCCTGATAATGTCTGGCGTTCTTACGTGGCAGAGGTTTCCTCCACCCTGTGACCTCAGGAAATGCTGATCCCCGACGACATCATCGCTGCAATGACGCAGCATACGGTGGAGATTTTGTCCCCTCAGCTTGGAAGGAAGTACCCCGTGTGGTCCCGTGCTGTTGAACTCACGCTGCTTTCGCGTGCTTGCGCGCTGGTTGATGAACCGCACCAATAGTTTGGTCGTGGGACCATGTTGCAAAGGCGAATGGTTTCTCTTGCTCGGAGAGGCCCTGTTGCTCAAAGCTTCCGCTGCCCGACCCTCGCGTTTTGGTCCATGGTCTCCGCGAGGTTGCACGAGTATTGGAAGCTCCCGAAGGCCCCGTTCAGCAGCCACACTAAGAGGCATCGTGAGGTCATCGTCAGCTTTGCTCCTATGGTGGGATCTCATAGTGGACCCCTGAAGGACCTGGACGAGGCCAAAGCTTGGGAGACTATTCTGGGAGACCCTCCATACAATCGTGAAGATGCTCGTCTTATGGTTGATCGTGGCGCTGATATCACAGCACGCGCGTGGGCACAGGTATATGAGCATACCCGTAAGAGCATACGCACATGGTTGCAGCAGGCCCTGCCGCGTGGTGGTAAGCAAGTACATGCATATCTTAAAGCTGAAGATAAAGTGCACGTTGGATATTTTGAGACTCGTTCGGGTGTTGTGTGCGACCCAGTGGCCATGATGAAGCACCGTGAGCAGTTCTGGGGATGCTGGTGGACGCCAGACCCTCAAGTCCAGCGGTGCCCCAATGCTGGATTAGACGAGCTGCGGGCACTGGCCCAACTTTCCCTGGTCGAGGTGCCACCCCTCGAGGTGAAGGATATTACTCGTGCGTGCGTTCGTTTTGCAGAAGGCACCTCTGCTGGGGTGGACCAATGGTCCCCCAGATCCTTTTTGGCCCTGCCAACCGCCGCGCTGGATCAGCTTACAGACATCTTCGTGGGGATCGAGGAGTCCCCCACCTTCCCCCCCCCAGTGCTTGTTTTGCCTCATGGCCATGCTGCCGAAGTCTGTCAAAGAGGAGAGAGCGATCACCAAATGCCCTACCTTGTATCGTATTTACTGCAAAGCTCGTGGTTTCGACATTGACGCTTGGAACGCCTCCCATCTTGAGTTCTGGGATACCGCGGTCAAAAACTCGTCGGCCTTGAGAGCCACGCTTTTCCGAGAAGTTTGCCATGAAATCGCTCTCTCGTCTGTTATGGCGGCCGTCTCGGCCCACTGGGACATGGAGAAATTCTTCGACTCCGTCTCGCCCCACAAACTCATGCACTTGGCTATTAAGTATCAGTACCCTGCCTACCTCCTCTACCTCGGGTTGTTGGTGCACACGTCCCCGAGGGCTCTGGAGGTCTCCCGAATGTTGCCGGATGTCCTCAAGGCTGGGGAGTCTATATTAGCAGGCTGTAGTCAAAGTATGCCATGGGTTAAATGTTACCTGTACGATGTCTTGGAACGAGCCCACTATCGGGTCCCTGAAGGTTCCATTGGAGGCCCGATGATCAGGGTTCCCGCGCGCTCCTACGTCGACAACATCACCCAGTTCCTCCAAGGGACTCCTAAGTTCCTGGCCAGGTATTTCCCGCAGGCAGTGGCTGCTTGTCGAGATGACGTCACGGATCTAGGCTGCTTCGTGTCGCGCAAGTCAGTTGCGGTGGCTTCTGGCAAGGACGTGGAGCGTGTCTTGCGACCGATGTTCGATAAGTATAGCCTGGACCTCCCCTTCGCGGATTGCGTGAATGATCTTGGTACAGTCACCACCCTATCAAAGAGGCGTGCGACTTGGAAATTGAAGGTGAGAAGAGGTCTAGCGTTCAGGAGAGGTCGTAAACTTAAGTATTTGGCAGCTGTGTGTGGAAGGTCTAGGAAAATATTCAAGCCTGGGGTGCTCTCGGTTGGGACCTGGGGTCGCAATGTCTTGGGGTTACCTTACCACGAACTCAAGAAGGTTCGGGCCTCTGCGGCTACCTGTTCTGGATTCTGGAGTTCAGGATCATGTACTACTACAGTGCTACACCTTCTTAGTGATTTTAAGGATGACCCCGTCTATCGCCTCAGGATCGAGCAGTTATCTTTGCTTGCTGACATTTGGCCTACCTTACCGAGTGGTACGCAGGCCGGCGTGCGCAGAGCGTGGACTCGCATGAAGGATCTCTTTGCTCAAAAAACTCCTGCTGAAAGGTGGCGTTGTGTTCGTGGCCCTATCGCGGCCGTGTTCGCCACGGTCCTCGATCTGGAGTGGATCCCCAGGGCCGTGGATCTCTGGGAGGTCCCTGGGTTCCCAAACCTCCAGCTCACTGACCCCGATTTTCGGTACCACCTCGTCCGAAGGGTTCGGCATACGTGTTCTCAGCAGGTTTGGGCAAAGGCTGCAGAACATTATTGCGCGCAAGGAATAGAACATGGTGCCGACCTCACCGCTTTTCGGCGGCTCCATAAGAGTTTGCTGAAGGATCATGATTACCAGCGAGCTGCCATGTTGGTGAATATTGTGGTTGGAGCCTGCTGGCCTGAAGGTCGGCTGCATGACTCTGGTTACGCATCTAATGGTCTATGCCCGCGGTGTGCAGATGAGAAGGAGGATATGCAGCACAGGTGTTGGAAATGTCCCAGCAATGGTTTTATGCAAAATACTGCCGTTTTGGCTACTTCTCATCTTTGCGCACGCGCTGCGGCAGCATCCCCAGAATCCGCCCTGTGGTCTCGAGGGCTTCCGCCCCTGGCTAGTACGTGGGGTATCGTCCCCCCACCCGTCTCGCATGTCTGGTCCTGGGGCCTGTTTGGAGCACAGCAAGTTATTGAAGGAGGGCAGTGGGGTTTAGATGGATCAGGTGGGAAATACGCTCTGGATGAACGCTTGAGGAGGTGTGGATGGGCTATCTGTAGACTCGGAGAACCCCAAGATGGCCAAAAAAAATTGAGTGCTGTTTGTTGTGGGTCCCTCCCGACTCCTGAGCAGTCCAGTCCGAGGGCCGAGTTGTTCGCTTTCCTGGTCGTCCTGAACCACACGGTTGGAGATATTGTATGTTACACGGATTACCTGCCCCTGTGCCGCGCGATGTCCAAGTCGCGGGCTCACGTATCCCAGCATTCGCCTATGCTCGATCTGTGGGTCTTGATCTGGGCTGCGATCGATCGTCGTGGCCCTGGTCAGGTCACTGCCCTGTGGACAAAGTCCCACCCTTCTCCTGAGACGCAGGAGAAATTCGCCATCGGGTCTGATGAGTTCTTCTTGAATTGGTGTGCTGATTTCTTTGCAGGATGGGCTGCGGATGCAGTCTCCGTCCCAGAGGATGTTGCCAGATCAGTGCAGGAGAGCGATGGCCTTACCCACTCCATTATGTGCATACTCCTTGCCACCAACATGGAGGTGGCCACTTCCTGCAGGCGGCTGGCAGCCCAGAGGGTCGGCCGCGCGGCGGCGAGGCCCCGCGCTCTCTCCTCTCTCGGCACCCGCCAGCTCCGCCTCCTCCAGGCGGGACATATGTGTAGGAAGAGAGGAGAGAGTCTGATTTGTCAGATTTGCAGACGTAAGTTTCGTTTGAGGGGTCTCTTGAGGCGTTTCCTCCCTGGGCCCTGTTGCGGTCCCAAGGCCCTCGCCCGCGAGACCCCACTGATGTATCCCTTGTTCCCGCGTGTGCACAGTTCTCATAAGCTAGACGTGATACGCGGAGTGCTATTTTGTACCAAATGTGGTAATCTCGGCGTTGAGAATTCCGTGAACCTGAGTAGGCAATGCCCGCCTTCCCCTTCCAAGTCTGGGAAGGAAGTGCTGAGTCGTCTGTCCAGGGGCCTCCCGCCCAAGAGTGGGGTCCCCTGGCCTCGTTGATGTGGTGAATCGTGCCATGGCTTGACCAGGTCCCCACGCTTGCGCCCAACCCAACCCAATCCTCCTCCTCCTCCTCCACCCTCCACCCTCCACCCTCCTCCTCCTCCTCCACCCTCCACCCTCCTCCTCCTCCTCCTCCTCCACTCCTCCCTCCCTCCTCCTCCTCCTCCTCCTCCTCCTCCTCCTCCTCCTCCTCCTCCTCCTCCTCCATTTCTACGTTAGACAATAATTAGATGTGAAACCTGTTGCGTTCTTGAGTTTGTGCCAACAGAAGTCCGACTCGGTGCACGAAGTACCTGGCGGGCGCCGCAGGAAAAGCTGTAAGAAGAAAAGAGCGGCGGCAATTATAGAAAAAATGAGCGCCCATGAGGAGTCCCCATAGGTGCCTCAGCATAGTAGAATAAGAAGCTAAACCCCTTAAAATTGAATGCTACGTGCTGTCTTCTCACGTCAAAGCCAGTCTTAAGTTAGAAGCCGGTCTTAATCAGTATCAAGGATTGCCTCACGCCCGACAAATGAAGGCGGAGTGGACCGAGGAGCGGGGCTGCATTCAGCCTCTATTCGTCGCGGGCGCTGCTGCGCTCTGGCACAGTCCTCCACCTCCTCCCCTCCTCCTCCTCATAGATCCTTCTCGCCCACTGTAATCGAAAGCCTACTTTCATGTCGGGCCTGTCCCCCTACAGGGGGGATTGTGGAAGAAAGATAAAACATACTCAAACATACTCAAAAGATGCCCCAACATATTCACAAAAATAATACCCAGACTATTTGTTGATTATTTTTGAATGTTCCCCCTGTAGAGGGACAGGCCCGACTTAAGCCTACTTCCCCAGTGTTCAGAAACTCGGTGAGCATAACTCTAACGGTCAACACGCTCTCCGCGGTCGACTCGCACGGCCATCAGAACATACACTGAGATTCAAGGCGATCGGTCCGCAGCACGTTGCAGAAATCAGTTCGAATGACTGCAAGAAGCGGCCTCTCACACATGTTCGTCTCTGGCGCCGCTGCGCTGAAATGTGCACCACATCGTCAAGACCCTCCCCCTCCTCCTCCTCCTCATCCCTCCCTCCCTCCCTTCCTCCCTCCCTCCCTCCCTCCCTCCTCCTCCATCCATCCCTATGTCCCTCAGTCCCTCCCTTCCTCCCTCCTTCCCTCCCCTGCCCTCCCCTCCCCCCCCTCCCTCCCTCTCCTCTCCTCCTCCCTCCCTCCTCCTCCTTCTCCTCCTTTTCCTCCTCCTCCTCCGCCTCCTCCTCCGCCTCCTCCGCCTCCTCCTCCTCCTCCTCCTCCGCCTCCTCCTCCTCCTCCTCCTCATCCTCATCCTCTTCCTCCGCCTCCTCCTCCACCTCCTCCTCCCCTCTCCCTTCTCCCTCCTTCCTCCTCCCTCCTCCTCCTCTGCCCGCCCGGCCCGCGCCGAGTTGAAGTTGTTCTGCTTCATCAGCCGGATGTCGGTCACCATCGAGTCGCGCCCGACGACGTGGCCTACAGCGCGCGCCGGCCAGAGGTCGGCAGTGGGGAGGGTCGCCTCCTGCGACTCGGCTCCCGCCCGGGAGGTGCCTTCGATGCCGCGCTGGTCGGGAAGACGCGCTGCCCCTCAGGATCCCCTGGGCTGGCGCAGGGGAGGAGGACGAAGACGAGGACCAGGAGAAGGACGAGGATGAGGAGTATCGGGGTTTCCGGGAGGGGATGGGGAGGATCGGGCTTTCCCGAAAGGGGTTGAGCAAGCTGGGCTGAAGGAGGACCAGGGTGCCTTCGGTGCCGCGCGGGGCGGGCAAGAGCGCTGCTCCTCAGGATCCTCTGTGGCGGAGAGACCTCTGGAGGCCCTTGAAAGACACACTAAAGCCTGAGCGCCTCGGTACTCCTCCTGCCCAGCCTGCTCATCACCTTCCGAAAACCTCGATCCTCCTCCTCCTCCTCCTCCTCCTCGTCCTC
>CAUYUJ010015492.1:271796-329582 GCA_963575745.1 Prorocentrum cordatum | reverse complement strand
CCTCCTCCTCCTCCCCTACCTCCTCCTCCTCCTCCTCCTCCTCCTCCTCCTCCTCCTCCTCCTCCTCATCCTCCCACTCCCTCCTCGTTGCGTCGTCGTCGTCGGCGTCGGGCTCCTCTCTCCTCCTCCTTCCCTGCCCTGCCTTTTCCCCCCCTGCTCCTCGCCCTCCTCCGGCCCGTCGGCACGAGCCAGAGGGCCAGCCAAGCCAGTCGCGGCGGGTCGCGGCCAACTGAATTCTGGCCTCGCTGGGGCACTCTGAGCTCGTCGCCAGTCCCAGGCCCGCTGCAGCTGAGGCAGGGCGCCGGGGCCCGCCGAAATCGGGCCACGCTGGGGCACAGGCGGCCGCGGAGGTCCACGCGCGGCTGGATGCTTGCACCCAGAATCCCCGTCACGGAAGGTGGTGGCCGCGGATCAACAGCAGCAGCAGAGCATCAGGAGGAGCAGGAGTAGGACGTGGAGCAAGCAGAGCACGATGGACCTGAGGAGGAGGAGGAGGAGGAGGCGGAGGAGGAGGAGAAGGACGAGGAGGACGAGGAGGACGAGGAGGACGAGGAGGACGAGGAGGACGTGGAGGAGGAAGAGTTGGAGGAGTTTGAGAAGGAGGAGGAGGAGAACGAGAAAGGCCCGATGAGGATCCGCAAAGGCAGGATGAGGAGTCCGACGAAGGGGACGAGGAGGTAATGAAACTGCAGGGGGCGAAGATCCTCAGGACATCATCATGCAATCCACCGCCGAGCTGGTGAAGACTTACTGCACCCGCGCTGGCGTCGACAAGCTGGAGGGTCCGGCTGCGGAGAAGGCCTCCTGGCAGGGGTTATGTGTGTTTGTGTTGCCCGCGCCATTACGTAGAGGTGAGTTGAGCAGTGGAACGAGGAGGTGAAGGAGGAGAAGGAGGAGGAGGAAAGAGAGGACGAGGAGGAAGGAAGAAGGCACGGCAGGAGGGAGGAGGGAGGAGGGAGGAGGAACGAAGAGGATCATGATGCTATGGGCAAGAAGGGTGCCTTCGAGCAACGGGATGAGTGGTACGAGGAACACCATGGTTTTACAGGAGCAGTGCGAGCGCGAGGAGCAAAAGGGATCATGAGAGTACTTGCCTTGTGGCGATGTTCATGGTATGTCCAAACTGTGTGGAAATAGCTTTATGAATATTCGCTAGGCGAGCGTACGATGCGCGCGGTAGGAAAACGCGATGCGCTATCGCGTTTTGGCAGAGGCGTGCGTCTATGGCGGCATGTTTTGTGCAACGAGCACCATGAGGGTGCGCTACCATCGTGGATTGGATGGCGCGGCGCGATTATAACCGAGTGCGGGCGATGATACAGCCTACCCCCCTTAAGGGTATCTATTACTATTTTCCCCGTTCAACAGGATTTAATTGTGGAGAAGGGCGCGGAGGCCGAACTTTCTAATCCGCGAGGGGAGTTGCGAATCGAAGTTGCTATCATCTCATGTTGACCAGCAACAGCATCACAAACGCTGAGCATGGCCATGGTGGTCTCACCACATCAGCTTCCGCAGGCACATGGCCGCGCGCCTGCTGGCAAGTTGTATAGCCACGAACCGCGAGGTCTCTCGAGTCAGTCTTGTGCCGAGCGCCTGCTGGCAAGCTGTGTGGCCACGAGCACCCAGATTTCTCGAGTCAGTCCTGTGCCGAACGCCCAGGATCACCATGATCATGATCATCGCCATCAGCGTCATAACTTACCTTCCCCGGGAAATTCCTTTCAATATCCCCGCCAAACCCCCGAACTTGATTATCCCCTGGTAATGATTATCGCCCGCGGTGGGTTATTCGCGCGCAGCGCGAGCAATTCGACTAGCGCCCTCTGGGCAGCCGGCAGTGGTCCTGCAGATTTGGACCATTATTTCTTCCATCATGTTACGCGCATCCACAGAATCCACCCGATGTAAACTCCAGTCTTTCCCCTTCTTTACCCCCTCGCTCCTGCGCGCCATCCATGTGCGCCCTCCCCGCCTGACCCCCTCTCAGTAAGGGTGGCGCACATGGATCGGCGCTTCCCATGTTCGGCCATTGAGTTTCTTTCGGCAACCATGCGGGGTAAATTGCGCGAGGGGCTATCTTTACCAGATAAGGTATACCCTTTTTGATGTCATCTTCGAGTATATATGAGTGGAGCAGGAGTTGAGATGGAGTAGGAGTTGAAATGGAGCACGGCAGGTGTGGACTGGAGGTTGTCCGCGAGCCAGGTTGTCTGCAATTGGGCACGGATGAGGTGTAAGCCCGTTCCGAATAGGGCAGAAATTGGGTCGGCGTAGACATGTCATGTTGACAATCGCCAGTTTTCTGCCAGAAAAGAGGGGGTTTGCGCGTGCCGTCGTAGCGGGGTAGAGTAGATCAGGGCACAGTTCGGCGCGTGACGGGGCGAAGTACGATTGGGGCCACATGTGCGCATTTGCATGCCAACTTACAAGCCAAACGAAGTTAATCTGCGCCCATTGGATCGGCGAGGTGGTCGTGCGGATCGCGCGGGGCCGAGTATAGGGCGCGTTCAGCCAGGGCGGGACAATTTGCCTTTTCTCTCGCGCGCGTCTATATATACATATAACGGCGCACCGGGTCCGGGGGCCCGGGGCCGGGACCCCGACCGCAAATGTGTACCCCGGGGGGCCCGGAGGCTCGTCGGAGCTTGCCGGAGACCTCCCCGGTCAGACAAGACGGCCCCAGAACCGCCCAAGACGGCCCAAGAAACTTCCAAGAGGCCTCCAAGAGGGCTCCGAGATGCTGAAGATGGCCTCCAGACGTCCAAGGACGCCCCCCAAGACGCCCCAAGAAGCCTCCAACATGCGTCCCAAGAGGGCCCCTAGACGCAAAAATTGGCCCATTCCCCTCGTAAAACGTACATGTTTCAACAAAGTTGCCTTTTGGGCTTTCCGACGTTACAGGACGGCCCAAGAGGCGCCCAAGACCGCCCCAAGACGGCCCAAGAAGCTTCCCAAGAGGGCCCCAGGACAGCCCAAGAGGGCCCCAAGACGGCCCAAGAGGCGCCCAAGATGGCCCAAGAGGGCCCCAAGACGGGCCCAAGAGGGGGCCCAGATGGGGGACCACGAACCGCAAGCTCGAGCCTTCCGCCCCAAGAGGCCGCCAGGAGGCCCCCAGGAGGCCCCTCAAGAGGCCCCAGGAGACCCCAGACGTCCAAGGACGCCCCCAAGAGGCTCCAAGAAGCCTCCAACATGCGTCCCAAGAGGGCCCCTAGACGCAAGAATTGGCCCATTCCCTTCGTAAAACGTACATTTTTAACAAAGTCGCCTTTTGGGCTTTCCGACGTTACAGGACGGCCCAAGAGGCGCCCAAGACCGCCCCAAGACCGCCCAAGAAGTTTCCCAGAGGGCCCCAGGACAGCCCAAGAGGGCCCCAAGACGGCCCAAGAGGCGCCCAAGATGGCCCAAGAGGGCCCCAAGACGGGCCCAAGAGGGGGCCCAGAGGGGGACCACGAACCGCAAGCTCGAGCCTTCCGCCCCAAGAGGCCGCCAGGAGGCCCCCAGGAGGCCCCTCAAGAGGCCCCAGGAGACCCCAGACGTCCAAGGACGCCCCCAAGAGGCCCCAAGAAGCCTCCAACATGCGTCCCAAGAGGGCCCCTAGATGCAAAAATTGGCCCATTCCCTTCGTAAAACGTACATTTTCAACAAAGTTGTCTTTTGGGCTTTCCGACGTTACAGGACGGCCCAAGAGGCGCCCAAGACCGCCCCAAGACGGCCCAAGAAGCTTCCAAGAGGGCCCCAGGACAGCCCAAGAGGGCCCCAAGACGGCCCAAGAGGCGCCCAAGATGGCCCAAGAGGGCCCCAAGACAGGCCCAAGAGGGCGCCCCGAGGGAACCCCACGTGGGCCCAAGGAGGCCCAAGAGGGACCCAAGAGAGCCCCAAGAGAGCCCCAACATCGGTCACGCGGAAGAGCTCTCGCGTGACCGATGTTGGGCCCCTCTGTGGGCTCCTCTTGGAGCTCCGAGAGGAGCCAAAGATGGCCCCACGAGGGCCCCGACGAGACCCCAAGAGGACCCAAGCAGGCCCAAGAGGGACCCAAGAGAGCCCCAGCATAGGTCACGCGGAAGAGCCCTCGCGTGACCGATGTTGAGCCCCTCTTTGGGCTCCTCTTGGAGCTCCAAGAGGGGCCCAAGATGGCCCCACGAGGGCCCCGAGGGAGCCCCACGTGGGCCCAAGGAGGCCCAAGGAACCCCAAGATGGCCCCAACATCGGTCACGCGGAAGAGCTCTCGCGTGACCGATGTTGGGCCCCCTCTTTGGGCTCCTCTTGGTGCTCCGAGAGGAGCCCAAGATGGCCCCACGAGGGCCCCGTCGAGACCCCAAGAGGGCCCAAGGAGGCCCAATAGGGCCCCAAGAGGGCCCCAACATCGGTCACGCGAAAGAGCTCTCGCGTGACCGATGTTGGGCCCCTCTGTGGGCTCCTCTTGGAGCTCCGAGAGGAGCCCAAGGTGGCCCCACGAGGGCCCCGACGAGCCCCAAGAGAGCCCAAGAGGGCCCCAAGAGCGCCCCAACATCTCCTCTCCTTCCTCCTCCTCCCTCCTTTGCATCTTCCTCCTCCTCCTTCTCCTCCTCCTCCTCCTCCTCCTCCTCCTTCTCCTCTCCAGGGGAATGAAAACCAGAGGATAGCTCACGGAGAGCCCAAGCACCCTCTTGTTGCATCCATCTTGGCTTCCAGATGGAGCCCAAGAAGGCCCCAAGGAGGCCCCTCAAGAGGCCCCAGGAGACCCCAGACGTCCAAGGACGCCCCCAAGACGCTTCGCGTCACCAATTTCTTCTCGCAACGATTCCTGGGTCTGTGACTCGACAGAACCTAAGCGCGCGCGAAGCGCGCGCGTGGTTCTAGTATATATATATATATATATATATATATATATATATATACGGGCTAGCCCCCCACCAAGATCTACCTACAAGCAAACTCGTTTGGTCGGCTCTGATGCCGCCGGTTTTGTTTTCTGACTCGCGTTCATGGCCATGGTGGTTCTTGTCATGTCGAGGATACTCCTCTTGAAGATGAGATGCGCGCTTGTGTTTCTGCTTGTGCTGGCGATGACGACGGGTGCTACCACGCGCACTTCATCTCTTGGCGGTGATACTATGCAAATAGTGCCTGCGATGTGTTTTTGTTAAACTGATGCGGGCGTCGTGGGTGCGAGGATTTTTCGGCTATGACACTGCGTGCAATAAAGTACAACCAGTTCCCATCACTGCGACTTGGCCGCTCGAACGCATTCCGCTTCAAGAATGCGAAACCGTTCGTCAATGAGGAACCCCTTGGAGAGCTGCAGACTATTCATACCAGTTTTCCTTATCATCAATTTCCCTCTTTCTTTTCAAATGCAGTTCGATTGGGCTTTGCATCGTAATCGTGTTCTGTATCGTCATCATCCTCGTCATCCTCAGCCTTTTCAAGGTCAGTCTCTTCCTTGCCTTCCATTTTTGTCACTCTCGGCGGCCTCATCCTCACCACAGTCTGACGGTTCAGTTTTTTTTTTCCTCAGGTATCCTTATCATGTTTTTGCATCGTCCTCATCCCCATCATCCTCGCCCTTCTGATTGTCACTCCCTCAATTTCTAAATGAAGCTGAACTGGAGCGTGTGCACACCACGCAGTGTTTCCGATCCAATCCATTACAGTAGTGCTGCTGTTGCGGCTCAGGTGCGCAGTTCCGGTACCCCCCTCCCATTGAACTGACAGCATGGGGGTTCCAGAGTACGGTCCGGACG
The DNA here is from genome assembly GCA_963575745.1 of Prorocentrum cordatum. Taxonomy (NCBI): domain Eukaryota; class Dinophyceae; order Prorocentrales; family Prorocentraceae; genus Prorocentrum; species Prorocentrum cordatum. The sequence continues at coordinate 323,856 of CAUYUJ010015492.1, read as the reverse complement.
CGTACAACAAAAATATCATCCGCAACCGAGGGTACAAGGAGAAAGCCAAGCAGGACACATTGGAAACAAAAGCCTGCATACTAATTGTGTTTCGTTGTAGTGTTTCTGTTTCGGGGCATTTTGGACAAGAGGTAACATGTTTAAAATAGATTGTTCATAAAACTACATTTACACATCCTCAGGAGAAGTACAACAAAAAACCCGTTGTCAAGTTCTTGGCTGGTACTCACTTGAAGTTCACACAAACGAAGCTAGACGCCAAGACACGCAAGTGCAACAAACTGATGCGCGACCTGCAGACGGCGAATTCCACAATCAAGCAAATGGAAGCAGCAGGGAAAAAGAAGGATAAGCGCATCGCAGAATTAGAAGAGAAAAACAAGGAGTATGAGGAGTGGGGTTATTTGTACAAGAACGAATACCCAGTAAACCAAAAAGGAATGCAACACGCTCGAGCGGCAGAAGCAGAACATTGAGAGCGAGCACAAACACTTCGTCGACAAACGCGGGCGGCTGATGGCCACCTTCGCCGACCGCGTGTCTCCCAAATTCTTTAAGACCACTTGCAAATGGGAGCAGAAGCCTCCCAAGCGCCTGCCGTGGTGCGCTATCGGCATGTGCTAGACCATGTGCGCACTAGGCAAACGAGAGCAATTCAATCTGAATCCGGCACAAAAAAGTCTGGCGGGCGAGCCCGCGGAGAGGGGGGGTAATGCAAGGGTCGGTCTTGTAATGATTTTGCTTAACGATTCTGGGTTTTGCGATTTCGACAGAGGGGTCTCGACAAATCGATTGATGTAGTTTTTGCTCTGGCATGGAGCAGCGGCTGGGTGGGCCCGCGGGGGAAAATTATGAAAGGGTCGTCTTGGGACTAGTTGTTCTGGAGATTCTCGAGTTCGTTTTCATTGTTTTCCCTCGTTTGCCTGGTTTGCCGCTGCTGGCCCCCGAACAATGATCCGCGGCCTTGCAAAAGGATTCCTTTCAGCGGAAAATTAGGAAAACAATGAAAACAAGGAAAACAAATAACACACAACGAACAACAATGAAAAACAAGACAGGGCTGCGAAAACACAGTGCAAAAAAAAACAATGAAAACAAAAGAAAGCCACGGAAACACAACACAAATTAAATAAACCAGCAGGAAACATGTGAAAACACAGTTTTTGGTACGTTGTCATTTCTTTCTGCTTTGTTTTCATATGTTTTTTTTGTGCTCATGGTATTTGAATGCGTTTTCACATTCCTTTTCTGTTTTCATTTTTGTTCGCTGTGTTTTCGTTGTTTTCGGCGTTTTTCATTGTTTTCCTGGTTTTCCGCTGCTGTCTACCAAAAAAGATATAGCGGCCACGCAAAAGGATTCCTTTTTGCTGCGGCCTTACAAAAGGATTCCTTTTGTGTCGGCCTTACAAAGGGATTCCTTTTGTAGCGGCTCTACAGAGGGACTTCTCTTGTGGAGTCCTTACAAAAGGAAGCCTTTTTGCGGGGGCCCTGCAAAGGATTCCTTCGGTGGCGACTTGACAACGCGTTTTCTTCTGTCGCGGCACTACAAGAGAATTTGTTCTTGCGGCCCAAGTGACCCCTCGATGGGTTTGTCGTGTTTCCCGCGACATGAGAAAGCATGTTGTCATGTCGCCACCGAAGATATCTTTTGCATGGCCTCCGCAAAAAAAACTTCCTTGTTGTAAGGGCTCCGCAAAAGAAATCCTGTTGTAGAGCCGTTACAAAAGGGATCCCTTTGTAAGGCCGCCACAAGAGGAATCCGTTTGTAAGGCCGCCACAAAAGGAATCCCTTTCCTTGGTTGCTATATTTTTTTGTTGGAGACAGCAGCGGCGAACCAGGAAAATAATGAAAAAACACCGAAAACAACGAAAACATTGCGAAAAACAGCGACAAACAGAAACGGAATGCGAAACCACAGCAACATACAATGAAAACAAAAGGAACACACGACAGCAAAACAGAAAAAAATGAAAACGTACAAAAAACTATGTTTTCACATGTTCCCGGTTGGTTTCTTTAATTTTTGCTGCGTTGTCATAGCTTGTCGTTGTTTTTTTCATTGTTTTTTAGTATGTTTTCACGGCCCTTTTTGTTTTTCGTTGGTTTTCGTTGTGTTTTCCTTGTTTTCTTTGTTTTTCATTGTTTTCCTAATTTCCCGCGGAGAGGAATCCTTTTGTAAGGCCGCGGATCATTGTTCGAGGGCCAGCAGCGGAAACCCAGGAAAACAAGAAAAACAAGGAACGCACAACGAAAAACAATGAACAACATAAAAGAATTTTATATATATATATATATATATATTATATATATATATATATAATGGCGAAGGACCCAACCATATGCAGTTGTGAGTATCGCAATTGTGAGTATCTTCTTCGGTGGCGCTCCCTATGGGGCCACGAACCGCATGAGGGGTGCGCCGAAATGTGGCGGGGTACACAACGCAAAGGAATACGATATATCTGATTACGAGAGAAAGAACGCGGGTGAGTCAGAGCGCGAGGGAATCTGAGTATGAATGGGTCTGCGCGCGAGTGAATATATTTGCATGAATGCGATCATGGAAACGCCTAGTGTAAGTGCATATGAATGTGAATGGTTCGAGCATGCCTGTCCGAACACACGTGACACTGGGCGTGGCCGCCGCAGGCAGCTTCCGCGGGAACCCCGACGGCAGCGTCCGCACGTCGCGACGCCCATGTCGGCACGCCTCTTGCGAGGATCGCGCCCGCTTTCGGCTCTTCTTTTCCTTCCTCTTTGCCCGCGCACTCCAAAATCCAAGGCTGCGGGCGCAGCGCAGCGCGGAGTCCCCGCGACGCGCGCTGGTCGCCCCGGGCGGGGTCCCAGCGACGCGCGCGGGTCGTCCGCTGCGCGAAGCAGAGAGAGCTGACTAGCTAACTGGCTGGCTGATAGCGGGCAAGTCTCTGACCGCTGGGCAGAGCGACGACGGGCGAACGAGGCGCCGGGCCCCCCGCAGCACGGAGTTCCCGCGACGCGCGCTGGTCGCCCCGAGAGGGTCCCAGCGACGCGCGCGGGTCGTCCGCGGCGCGAGGCCAAACAATTAGTCGGGCAGTCGAGAGAAGGCGCGGCTCGGGGGAGACGCTCCTCAGGTCAGGCCTCGCGGATGAACTCGGTGAAGCCGAGCTCCCTGGCGAGGGCCGTCGCTTCCCTCCTGCACCGCTTCGTGCGCGCCGCAAACTGCTCCAGCTGCTTCCGCAAGCCCTGCGGCGGCCCTGCCAGGAAGAACTCGATGCGCGGCGCCCGCATGAGCAGGAGGTCCTCGTGGCGCGTGGCGCGCGAGAGCAGCACGTAGAGCTCCAGCCACCAGTCGTCGTCCTCCTTCTTGCCGTTCCCTACCTCGTGGCGGCCGCAATCCAGGATCACGCCTGGGCGACGTCGACCGAGGGACAAGCGCGCCAGGCAGCCGACGGCCCAGGGCGAGAGTCCACAGGACCGAGAGATGGTCTGGCCGCGGACTGCTCGCGCCCAGGAGGTCTGGCCGCGCCCGGAGCGCCGTTCCCCCGCCCCGTCGCCTTCGCGCATGGTGCGCCCCTGGCACTGAGGCCTTCGGTGGAGCTCCCTATGGGGCCACGAAACGTGTGAGGGATGTGCCGAAATGTGTGGGTGACGCATGCGGCCGCGGGCACTGGGGCCTTCGGTGGAGCTCCCTATGGGGCCACGAAGCGTGTGAGGGGTTGGCCGAAGTGGATGGGGGCGACGCATGCGGCCGCGGGCACTGGGGCCTTCAGTGGAGCTCCCTATGGGGCCACGAAACGTGTGAGGGGTGTGCCGAAATGTGTGTGGGTGACGCATGCGGCCGCGGCCACTGGGGCCTTCGGTGGAGCTCCCTGTGGGGCAACGAAGCGTGTGAGGGGTGTGCCGAAATGTGTGTGGGTGACGCATGCGGCCGCGGGCACTGGGGCCTTCGGTGGAGCTCCCTATGGGGCCACGAAGCGTGTGAGGGGTTGGCCGAAGTGGATGGGGGTGACGCATGCGGCCGCGGGCACTGGGGCCTTCGGCGGAGCTCCCTATGGGGCCACGAAGCGTGTGAGGGGTGTGCCGAATTGGGTGTGGGGGACGCATGATGATGGGAGGGGGGAGGAGGCAGCGGGAGGAAGGAAGGAAGGAGAACGCGGGGCATCGTCTCTTCAAAACGAGGACCCATCACCACAGGATGGTTGGGGGGGAAAAAAAAACATGTGAAAACACATGTTTTTGCATTGTGTCATTGCTTTCTGTTGTGTTTTCATATGTTTTCTTTGGTTGTCAATGTATGTTGTTGTGTTTTCGCAATCCTTTTATGTTTTTCTTTGTTGTTCGCTGTGTTTTCCTTGTTTTCTTTGTTTTTCATTGTTTCCCTTGTGTTCCGCTGCTGGCTCCCGAAAAGATATGAGTTGTCTTGCAAAGAAATTCCTTGTGTGGCGGCCTACGAATTTGAAAGGCAACGCTGTAGACCAGTTCGAAGAAAAATATGTTCGAAGAGAATTTCGAATCAAGGAGGGTCTCAGGTAGATCTTAGTGGGGGGGCTACCATAATATATATATATATATATATATATGTATCTATGTATATATACATTTTCACACATATATATACATATACATAGATACACACCGATACGCGCAGATCGGGGGCCCCAGTGCGCGCGCGACGACGCGGGGCCGGGAGCCTGCGGCGCGCCGCAATCATCGCCGGCGCCGTCGGGGCGCCCAGAGCGCAGAAGCGCTGTCGCCGGCTCAGAAGTAGCACCTCGACGTGCCCCGCGGGTTTAGAACATATCCCAGCACATGAGGTCGCGCGATCGCCGACCGCGCAGCATACTCCACTGGGAGATTTCAAGCACAGTGCGGGCGCAACGTACTTCAACGGCACGTCCCGCAAACTTCATATACTTTCAACATGCCCCCCACAGGTCTCTAATATTTAAACGCGTTCCAAAAATACCCCAGATGATTCCACGCGCCCCAAAAAACTGCCAAACAATTCAAAACATACCACAACGCAGTCCAAATACACCCCAGCGCCATTTGCGAAATTATAAAATGCTCCAAATATAGCCCAGTGTCGTCAGCGAAATTTCAAGATACTCGAAAGATGCCCCAGTGCCACCTGCGAAATGTCAAACGATCTGGTGGGCACCCCAATGCTATTTACAATATTCTGGGATTCTCCAAAGACGCGCCCGTGCAATTTGCGAATCTCGAGAATACTCCAAAGATATCTCCGTGCCATGTGCGAAATATCAAGATACTCCAGATATGCCCCCACGTCGACCCCCGAGATTCCACAGCACCCCAGGAGACGCATGCCGACCGTTTGCGAAACGCCAAAACACCCCAGCACGCAGCGCGTCACCATCTTCGACAGTTCCAGGTCTCTCAGGAGATGCTGCCGCGCTTTTTCCTCTGAAAAGCATTACTTTGGGGTGGGCCTCGCGGCCGTTTCGCAAGAACGCGGAATTTTCGTAGCAATGCCCTCCCCATTCCCCCCTTTCGCCCGACATCGCGCCGCTGCGGCATATGATGTAGAGGGTTTGCTGGCGGTTCTTCAGGCGCCCTGCGTCGAGGCTGCCAAACGCGCGACGCGCCTTCCTGATGCGGTGCGCACGTGGGCTGAACAGCGTGCCGCTATGTTGCCGGACGCGTGTCCCTCCGCGTCACGGAAGCGTCGCGGCCTCATTCCGCGTGCCCGATCCCGCTGAGGGATTGGCTCTCAACGCGCGCGCGCATCGAACATGTGATGCGCGCCACGCAGCTTCTAGAAGGGAACCAGGCCAAGACTTTTGCATCCATGGTCAGAGTGAGTTTTCCCGCTCACCCGCCCTCGTTGCGCATGACAAGCATTTGCGACTTGGGGCGTGGGGGGGGGGAATGGCGTGGGCGAGGAGGGCCCGTCGATCGGTCGATCGGAAGATTGATCGGTCGACCGATCAATGCAACGACGAGCCCGCGGCGCTCCGCCAGCCCCTGCGGACCCTTCTTCCCGTGTTGCGGCGCCTCTCGCTTGCCATCTGCGCGCGTTGCGATCGGCGGTTGACTTTGGATCGTCTACACGTTTGCATTGACTGTTTCCTGGTGGCCGCCCTCGCGCGGCCTCAGGGCACACGCTGCGGCTGTCGCTCGTCCACGAGGTGAGCCCAGTGGCAGCGAGCCGCGCGGAGTCGGCTGAGTGCGCAGCAGGGTCGGTTCGCATGCGCGCGAATGCGAAGCCATTGAATGTGCATCGAGTTTTTTTTCCGTCGCGAAATGCATGCGGACATGGCCCAAGCGGCTTTGAAAGGGCGCCCCCTTCGTCTTGCGCGCAGGGCGCTTCGCATTATGCGCGCGCCGAAACACGCGAGGGGGAACTCGCGAAAACAAGACGACCCTCCAGCAAGGATCGCGGCTGCCCCGACGCACGTTTGGAGCGCCCCCCCCCCCCCCCTGCACTTCTAAAAGTGATTTCAATAATCCACGAAAAACTACGTTAATACATATATAGATATATAACAAACTCTGTAAAACAAATCGCGCGTAGGAGGACATGCCCGGCATAATCCGAGTGCCCGAGAAGCGGGCTGTGGCGACGAGGGCTCTCCAGGACGAGCAGAGTCTGAGCCAGGGCGAGCAGGGCCAGCTGCTCCGTCCTGCCGGGCGTGCTCTTCACAGGCGTTTCCCTTCCGGTTGGTGGGCTGGTCTGGCTGGTCTAGGGTCGCCCTCGCTCTCTTCCAGGCGGCCGCCAGGGGCGCGATTCGCTGCCGCGCCGAAGTGGATCAACGCGCGCCAGCACCTGCGGTTCCCCACCATGACCTGGGATGGCCACGCTGGGCCCCTGAGGCAGTGGCGGGGGGGGCCTGTGCGCCGCGAGCGCTGAGGGGGCGGAGGTGCTTGCCAGCTCATCACGCTGGGCTCTTTGGGATCTCCCATGGACTTCACCGACGCCATGTTCGCCCTTTCCCCCGACCCCCCGAGACGCCGCCCGCGGCGACGAGGGGTCTCCAGGACGAGCAGAGCCTGGGCCAGAACGAGCGGGGTCCGTTGCTCCGTCCTGCCGGGCTTGCTCCTCACAGATCCCTCTTCCGCTGATGGACTGGACTAGGGTCGCGCGCGATCCTTCCCAGGCTGGCGCCAGGGGCGCGACTCGCTGCCGCGCAGACAGGTGGATCAACGCACACCAGCACCTGTGGTTCCCCAGCATGGCCTTGGATGGCCACGCCGGTTTGCAGAGGTAGCGGCGGCAGGGGGGACTCGGGCACCACGGGCGCTGAGGGGGCGGAGGTGCTTGCCGGCTCATCACGCCGGGTTCTGTGGGACCTGCCCACGGAGAGGAGTGCCGGGGTCGCCCTGGGAATGTTCATTGACGTGGCCCTTGCCTCCACGGGGCCACGCGCGACGACCCAAACAGCGTCTCTGATTATGCCACTGCCGACGCCGCCTATGCCCCCGCCGCCTCCGCCCATGTCCCCGCCGCCGCCGCCAACGCCATCCCCGCCTTCGCCCCCGTCGCCGCCGCCGCCCCCGCCGTCGAGGTCCTGCGCGACCCCTTCGCCAACCTCAGATTCCGCCTGTCCTCCTCCTCTTCCACGTCCTGAACGACGTCGTCCTGCACCTCGTCCGTTTTCCAGTTCTTCCACCTGGTCGACGTCATCCTGCGCTTCGTTTGCATCCGCCGGAGCCTGCATTCCCAGGAACCCTGCCTCCTGCAACCCGGCCCGCACGCCGTCCGCCGCCGCAGGCGAGGCGCCAGCAGCGGCAGCGGCTGCGGCAGCGGTAGCGGCATCAGCGGAGGCCGCCGCCAGGGCAGCAGGGCCCCGCCCGCGCCAGCCAGGCTGGAGGCGGCCGACGGACCCGCCAGGGCAGCTATCGCCGGTGGCCCCTGCGAAGCGGCCGCGGCGGCGGTTGCCGCGCCAGCCGCGGCGAGCACGCGAGGCGGGCAAGAGCCGCCGCCGCCGCCACCAACCCCCGCCGCCGCTGGCCCAAGGGCGCAGCGGCACCCGCAGCTGCAGGCGGGGGGGCGCAGCCGGCCGCGACCGCCGCCGCCGGGGCGCCAGCGGCAGCAGCAGCTACAACAGCCGCGGAAGGAAGGCCACCGACCGCCGCGGCCGCCACCGCCTGAGAGTTGGCAGGCGCAGCGTCGGCAGCCGCGGCAGCAGCTTCGCACCACGCGGCCACGGGGGCGCCGTGCGCGCGGCAAGCCCTGCGGGCGCAGCCAGGCGTCGGGCAGCCGCCATCAGCCGCTGCCGCCGCCGGATGGCCGTGCCGCGCCAAAGCAGCCGCAGCCGCCATCGAGAGCCAGCGCGGACTTCGGCACACGACGCGCACCTGAAGAAGGCGTGCTCGAGCCGAGATGGCTTGAGGCACAGGGCGCACGGACGCAAACACAGAACACAAACGTAATGCAATCATAGCGCCTTGCAGAATCAGGGCACCGCAATGCAACAGCAACATAATGTAATCCTAGCCAACGCAACATAACGCACAGGCTTGCCCACCTCATGCTAGGCTTGGCTATGCCATGCAACGTTGTGAGCATTAGTTTGCTTCGCGTATCCCCTCCAAGTCATCCAGAAACGGTCCCCATGCAAGTTGCCCTAGCCAGGACAGCGTAGACGCACGCAGTGGCAAACAGTTTTTGGACCCGCCTGGTCAGACCCCGTACGGGGACGATAGCGAGGAGGAGGGGGAGGAGGAGGAGGAGGAGGAGGAGGAGGAGGAGGAGGAGGAGGAGGACAGGGTGGACGAAGAGGGGGAGGCGGACTAGGACCGGACGAAAAAGAGGACGAACACGAAAACGATAAGGACTAACAGGAAGGCGAGGAGGAGGAGGAGGAGGAGGAGGGCGAAGACAAGGAGGAGGGAGGTAGAAGACTCTGGCAGCCATCTTGGTGTCGCCTAGAGGCGTTGTCAGTGTCCTCTTGGGGCTATCGCGCGGCCCTCTTGGACTTCGTTTGGAGAGACGTGGGGTCCTCTTGGGACTCTCTCGGGGTTTGGTTTGGGGGGGTTTGGGGCACTCCTGGAAACGTCGTGGAAAACTTGGATGCCCCTTGGGGGCTTGCAGGACATCGATAAACAGAGGCGGGTTCCGAAATTTAGGTCTCCACTTCAGGAACACCCTTCAGGGACCCTAGGGCCGTATGGTTTTTTTTTTGAATCGGAAGCGAACAGGCGATTAGGCAAGCGCGCGCGCGCATCATTGGATTGCTGTCGTGTTTTCAATGGGCCTGGCGTCAGGAGGGGGGGCGTCGCAGGGGTCCCGACACAATTTGGAACCAGTCGGTGGTTCCCTTAAGGTTCCTTGGAGGCATGATGGAGGCCATCTTGGACGATCTCTGGAGGCATTCTTGCAGCATCGGAAGCCCTCTTGGACCCATCTTGGACCGTCTTGGACGCTCTGGCACCTCCGTCTTGGAACCGACAAACTCCAGGAAAGGGAAAGTGATGACACCCATCGCCGAAGGGGAAGACGGTTGTGGAAGAGGAAGGACCGATCTCGTTACTTAGACCACCTGCGCCAAGAGGGCTGGTGAAAGCTTTTGCGCAGTCGGGGCTGCAATGTGCTGCGTTGTGCGATGCCAGAATATCCATGATGTGTTCTGACCTGCTGGGTGATACCATGGGCATCGCATGATTTTGTCCCATGCGGTGAATGCACCGCGCCGCCCAAAAGACGCCACTGCGCCAGGCCCGTTGTAGTAGGCATGTCTGGAACGACCGTCTGCCTCCAGGAGGAGGAGGAGGAGGAGGAGCAGGAGCTCATGTCCCTCCTGCTCCCGCTTTTGCTTCTGCTCCTCCTTGCGCTCTCGCTGCACATGGCTGCCCACCGGCGCATCGTCGCTGGAGGTCGTGGAGCTGCTGTCGTCACCGCTCAAGTCGCAGTCGCTGGGCGTGCTGGACATGGAGAGCAGACCTGTCTTTTTCCGTGGTCTCGTCATCTTCCTCCTCTTCTCCTTGCGTGTCTTCTCCTCCTCTGTCCCGCCCGGCTTGTCCCTGCTTGCCGCTTGGCGAGGAGGGAGGCGGGGAGGAGAGGGACAGGATGGAGGTATAACGCATAGGAAGAGGCTGGGGGGAGAATGGGAGAGGCGGGAGGAGGGAGAAGGAGAAGGAGCACGAGGATAAATGAGCGAAGAGGAAGGATGAAACAAAGGAGGAGGGAGAACCGACGTGGGAGGAGGGACCAGAGAGAAGGAAGCAGGTTCAGGATGAAATGGGAGGAGCAGGAGTAGTTAGGAGGTCACAGGGGAGGGGAGAATGAGGAGGAGGAGGAGGAGTACCAGAGTGAACCCAGGACGCATCAACGATGTTGCAATACTCTTTCCAGTCCCTAGATCAGTCGACTGAAGTAAACTGGGTTGGAGTGGACTAAAGTAGAGTGGATTGGAGAAGTCTGGACTGCTCTTGGGTTGGCTGGAGCTAGACTGGACTTGGGTTTGGATGGAGTCGAAGTAGTCACAGGAGAAAGAGAAATGGGTCACTGGTCGTCTGTGTCGAAGAAGGGAAGTGAGAAGGGGAGAAGGCGGAGGAGGAGGAGGAGGAGGAGGAGGAGGAGGAGCAGGACTGGCTCACCGGTCGCCGTCGAGAAACGAGAATCTTGGTTTGAGGCGTCTTCGATATGATGTTGTTGATGTTGTTGGTGGTGATGATGATGATGATGATGACGATGATGAAGGCGATGACGAAGACGACGATGGCTACGACGACGATGATGATAGTGATGATGATGATGATGATGATGATGATGATGATGATGATGATGATGGTGATGGTGATGGTGATGGTGATGGTGATGGTGATGATGATGACGACGATGATGATTCTAGGCCTCCTAGATTGGGTCGGAGTAGACGGGGTCAGAGGATCGCGCCGCATCGCCGATGCATCGGCGATGCATCGGCGATGCGGTTCGATGTGGGGCGGGTCCCAATGCTCTCCACGCCGACTTCGCCGATGCATGACCGACGTCGCCAGTGCATCGCCGATGCATCGGCGATTAATCGCCGATGTATCGGCGCTGCGGCGAGATCCCTCGACCCCACCCACTCGGACCTCATCTAGGAGGACTCTGAAGATGATGATGATGATGATGATGATGATGATGATGATGATGATGATGCTGCTGATGTTGATGCTGATGCTGATGCTGATGCTGGTGCTGGTGCTGGTGCTGGTGCTGGTTATGTTGCTGTTGCTGTTGCTGTTGCTGATTATGATGCTGATGCTGATGATACTGATGCTGATGATGGTGATGACGGGTGATGCCGATCATGATGATGATGATGATGATGATGATGATGATGATGATGATGATGTAACGTGATGGTGTTGGTTATGGTGGTAATGGCTATGGTGGTGATGCGGATTGTATGAATGTTGGTGATGATGATGATGATGATGATGATGACGACGATGATGATGATGATGATGATGATGATGATGATGATGCTGATGATGATGATGATGGTGACGCTGATGATGATGGTGATGGTGATGGTGATTATGATGATGGTGATGATGAGGATGATGATGATGATGATCAGGAGGAGGAGGAGGAGGAGGAGGAGGAGCATGACGCTTGTGATGATGACGATGACGATGATGCTGACGATGCTTATGATGATGGCGATGGTGAGGTGGAATGCATCGAGCATGAATGTCTCATAAGATCCCGATGGCGATGCTGCGATTATGATGCGATGGTGATTATCCATTCTATTGTACTCGACTCTGCTCTGCTCCCTCTGCCCTGCTCTACTCGACCCTATTCGACTGCCCTACCCTAAGTTACTCTGGTCTTCTCTCTTCTACTTTGCTCTACTCCACTCGATCCTTATTCCTCATGTGTATATCCGTAAGGCCTTCGCCCCCTGCCGCCAGCCCCCTCCCTATCATAATAGGATAGACCAGAGTCGCGTCGGTGCGTCTCGGCGCTGCCTTGGCGCATCTGGGAGCATCATGCGGTGGCGGATATAGAAACCACCAGCACATATTAAGACGTTGGCGTTAACGAAGACGCCTACGGCGAATCACCGCCGCCCCCTGCCTTTTGAAGCCGCCCATGTGGCCGAGCGTTGTGGCAAAAGCTCTGCCAAGCTATCGGACCATCTGGGGACACTCTTGGGGCCTCCTTGAAGCTTCCTGGGAGCCTTTTGCAGGTATCTTGGGGGCCTCCTTGGGCCTCTTGGGGGCCTCTTTGGTCATCTTAGGGCATGCCTGGCCCGTCTGACGCCGTCGGAAGCCGTCACGTCGGCCTCTCTGGGCCGACTTGGGGCCACCTTGGGGTGCTCCAGGGCCGCCTTGGAGGCCATCTTGGGATCTTGGGCGTTCTGGAGGCCTCGTGGGCCGTCTTCGGACCCTCTTGGGGCCGTCTTGGGGGCCTCTTGGGCTGGTCTGGGGCCCTCTTGGAGGCCTCTTGGGTGATCTTTGGGGCTCTTGGGCCGGCTCGGGCCGTCGAATGGCCGAACAGAAGCAAACGCTAAACGTTTTCAAACACCTCAGGACAATCACTGATTTTGGCCTCTTCGGGCCTTCCTGGAGGAGCTCTTGCGGGCTTCTGGGACCGTCTTGGAGACCTCTTGGGGGCCTCTTAGATTGTCTTGGGCCATCTTGGAGCCGTCTTGGTGGCCTCCTGGCCCGTCTGACGCCCTCGGAAGCCGTCTTGAGGTAACCTTTAGGTCGACTGGGGGCCCTCTTGGGGTGCTCCGGGGCCGTCTTGGAGGCCATCTTGGGCGTTTTGGAGGCCTCGTTTGCCGTCTTGGGGCCTCGTGGGGCAGTCTTGGGGGCCTCTTGGGCCGTTCTGGGGCGACATTTGGGGGCTCTTGGGCCGGCTCGGTCCGGCGGAAGATCGAAAAGAAGCAAATGCCCAAATCCTTCAAAAGCATAAGGACAATCACCTCTTCTGGCCTTCCTGGAGGACCTCTTGGAGGTCTCTTGGGCCGTCTTGGGGACCTCTTGGTGGCCTCGTGGACCGTCTTGGGCCATCTTGAGGCCATCTTGGACCATCCCGGAGACTTCTTTCGCGAACTTGGAGACATCTTGGGCCCTCTTGGGCCATCTTGGAGGTCATAGCTGACCATCTTGGGCGAACTTATAGGCCATCTCGGGCCATCTGAGCCATCTTAGAAGCCTTGGAGCGAGAAAAGCATTGACAGGTACATTTTCGGTTGCTTTCTGGGCTCTTCTGGGTGTGGCCTCCTGGGCGCCTCTTGGGGCCTCTCGGGAGCTTCTCGGGGCACGAATACCGAATGTTCGGTTCGTGGTCCCCTGCTTAAGCCCCTCTTGTGGCCGTCTTGGGGACCTCTGGGGCCGACTTGGGCGCTTCTTGGGCCATCTTGGAGCCCTCTTGGGCCGTCTTCGGGCCCTCTTGGAGGCGTCTTGGGCTGTCTTGGGGCGGTTCTGGGAGCTTCTTGAGCCGTCTCGGAGCGTCGGAAAGCCGAAAATGCGAGAAGGCCAACATTCGTCAAAAACCTTAGTAGCATCTACGATTTAGGCCCCGTGGGGTTCTCTCGGGAGGTCTCTCGGAGCGCCCTTGGGGCCTGTTTGGGCCCTCTTGGGCCGTCTTGGAACCATATTCGGGCGCCTTGGAGCACTCTTGGCCTCGGCAATGCGAACATGGCGTAATTTTGCACGGGGAGATGGCTTCGGGAACGCAAGCATAATGTAATGTTATAAGGGTTTGTTGCCTCGGGAACGCGCACATTAAATCATGTGTTACGTTTTGTGGCCTCGGGGACGCGAACATTGTAATGTACGGGGGATTCTGGCCTCGGGGACGCGAATCTCATGTACTTTTGCATGTCCCACGCCCCCCAGGAATTCAGGGAACGAGACCCATGCGCGGTAACCGGCTGGTTTGGGGCTCCCTCCCCGAAAGCAGAACTGTAACATTTGAGACTTGAAACTGCAGGAACCAGAACACTTCGGCCTACAGCCTGGTGGCCCACAGGGAGGCCGGCGGATACCCCTACTCTGTCCCACAGCCGACAGATCGCCCCCACATCCGGGACCTTCAGTCGCACGTGTGATAGAACGATGCAAAGTCGGTGACGTCGTCTCAACATGCACACGACGCCGTCCGCGTTGCACAATGCGTGACAGGAGTGGGACGGAGCGCGCATCCCGGGCGAAAGGCCAACACGTAGCACTCGCTCGGAGCCGCGCGCACGCTCCTACTAACATTGAGCTCCCGCGAAGGCGCGGCGCACGCTTTGCGCACGCTTTGCGCACGCTTTGCGCACGCACCTCCGTCGACGCGCCAGCGGGCGAAGATGTATCGCTCTCGCTTCGGCGCCGCACGGATGTCGCCCAACCGTGGCGTTCCCGCCCCGACGCGACGCACGCGCTTCGCTTCCCAGTCGTGCGGGCCCCCGCACGCGTGGGCGCCCAGGATCCGTGCCCCTCCTCGCTCGAGGCGGTGCCCATTGGCCAGAGCAGCCCCCCCCCTGCTCGACGACGTGGGGACGGCGACGGCGGCAGCGACCGCGGCGTCGCGGAGTGGCAGTTTTCCTCCTCCTTCCCTGCCGCGCCCCTCCCAAGCTTTGCTGCTCCCGCCCCCTGCGCGGCCCGCGTAGTCTCCCCCCCCCCCCCCGCCGCTCTGTTGGAAGCTCGGCCGCGCGTGAGCGCCCACCTGATTGCGAGGCAGGAGCGCGGGCGAGCTTCAAACTCACAAGAGTCTAGCACGCTGGATTCCTATGCTGCGAGCAAAATCCTGGAGGCCTCGCGCGGCGCGTAATAGTAGTATGGTGCAGTCCAGCTGTCAGTTCCGTAACTATGGGTCGACGCTCGTGCGGCGATGCTCAGGAGTCAGTTCGACGTAAATCCGATTCAAGTAAAGCCGACGTAGTCCGACGTGAACCCAACGTAAATCCGACGTGTATCCGATGTAAATCGGGTCTGAAGTTGCCGCGCGAGGCCTCCAGGAGTTTCTTTGAATTTGTGGTGCGGGATGAAAAGCATCGCAATCGGCGAGGCCATTTGGCTCCATCTACTGTTACGTTCCGTCTTGGGGCCAGCTTGGACCGTCTCGGGGTGCTCTTGGGGCCCTATTGGGCCGCTGCGAGTCTCCTTGGGCCGTCTTTGGGTTCGAGACCCCCCCGCGGGGCTCGACCCCCCCCCCTCCCAAACCCCGTTTGGTGGGGGAGACAATGGCACCTTGAGGCCCCCTCTCCCACAGCCGCCTTGCCCTTTGCCCTCTGCGCCGCTGGGCATCAACCGGTATGTTTCCTGACTGTGGGCCTTTTGTCGAAGATGGTGCCAGGCACGCTTTCGATAGACCCGTTGGTTAAATGTCAAGCTTTCCCAGTGGAGATCCCAGAAGCGTGGCTGGACGTTTGGGTCGTCTTTGGGAAGGTCGCCACCCCGCCACAGGAATGTAGTTTTGCCTCGAGTAGGTCAGGCCTGGTTGCCCTCGATAGGCAAACGGGTCGGCGAGGCACGCGTGCCGCGCTTAGCTTGTGGGGCCCAAAACCTGGATAGCACGGCGCCCGAAAGGCGTGGAAAAGGCCTGGCGAAGTACTCTGCAAGGACCTGGAGAGAGTTTCCAAATGACTTTCTGAAGCTGCCGGGCACGCGTATTGGGCAACGCTCAGAAAAGGCCTCTGAGGACACGCTGCTGGCTCAAGCAGGGCTCGCCGAGGCGTGTGGACCGACGCCGGAACGATCTTTGGGGCTACGCTCTCGCTCTTGCTCTCCACGAGCATTCCGGAAAACGATCTGCTCAGGTCGGAGCAGTGTAACGACCTGCTCAGGTCGGAGCAGTTTAACTGGGCGCCGGCGGTAAACCGTCAACCTGGTCACCGCCGGGAACCTCGCAGAGTTCCCTTGTGGAGCTCTTACAGAATGCAAATATAGATTCGAGAACAGCTCGGATAGGAAACGGATATGAGGCTGATCGGGGTTTGAAGCCAATCCTGTTGAGGCTATGGAATCGGTTGCTGTGACTAAGGTCTCTACAGCTTCTCTAAATCTCGAGAGCAAAATCATCCACCGATGACGTGTCAAACATGGTATCGATACGATGTTGGCTCCACCAAGTGCTTTGATAGTAAGATTGTAGCTGCAGACGTGAAGCTAAGACAGGCGAGAGCCTCATGATTCACTACACGGGGGAAACACTCAAATTCCACTAACGAGTGTTCAAATCTTCCAGGATGATTCAACACTTGACCCCAAGTTACCACATTGCCTCTCCTGGCCCGGTCAGCCAACTAGCTCCACTAGAGTAGCTTGGCGGAGCAGTTAAACGATTTGACGCTTCCGGGAGCAGGTCGGAGCAGCTTCACGCCCACAGGAGACGCTTGCCAGGACGCTGGAAAGCACGCGTGGGAAGGTTGCAAGCTTCGGGGGGGGCGCTTGCCAGGACGCTGGAAAGCATGCCTGGGGAGCTTGCAGGCTTTGAAAAGCGAGCTTCGAAGGAGCTTCGAGGGAGCTTCGAAGGAGCTGCGGCAAGGCTTCAGACACGCGTGTTGGGAACGAGTCGCAAAACGTTTCGCGCGACACGCTGCGACTTCAAGCAAGGCGCTGCGAGGATGCCTGCCCTGGATCCTTGGAGAGGAGCTGGCGTAGCCCTGTTTGCCAGCTTCTAATCTGAAGCCCTCCAAGCTCTCTCAGGAGCTACCTGGGAATCTGGCCACGACCCCCGTTGGTCTGGCATCTACCCAGCCATAGTTTCCCCTCTCCTCCTGCCATTCCCCCATTCCTCATCGCCGCCCGTGCCGTTTCGCTTCGTCCTCCCCTGGCTTTCTCCTCTCTCCCTTGCGGCGCCCCAGGAGCATTACCCCACGCTGCTGGACTGCCTCGGCTACTCGACCAGAAAGCAGGTGGGGGCGCGTGAGTTTCGAACGAGCTCGTGGCGAGAAGAGTGAGGAAGAGCGGGGAGGCAGAAAGGAGGCAGAGGACGACGAAAACGAGGAGGCGCAGAGGAGGAGGAGGAAGAGGAGGACGAGGAGGAGGCGAGGATGACGAGGAGGAGGAGGAGGAGGAGGAGGAGGAGGAGGAGGAGGAGGAGGAGGAGGAGGAAAACGAGGGGGCGGAGGGGGGAGGCGCAGAAAGAAGGAGCATGGAAAGAGGAGTCGGAGAGAGGGAGCAGCAGCAGCAGCAGCAGCAGCAGCAGCAGCAGCAGCAGCAGCAGCAGCAGAAAGGGACTGAGACGCGCAAGCGAGGAGAGGAACGGGAGGAGGATGCGTGAGCATCAAAGGGAGGCGCAGAAGGGAGGAGGAGGAGGCGTAGAACGGTCGGGGGGGGCTAAAGTTGCCCCTGGCCCAAGGTACCCTCAGGATTTCCAAGGAGGCCCCCACGACCTCCAAAGCACCCCATCGCGAGGCTCCGAGGGCCCCAGGTTCACGTCGTGCTGCTGACCCGGTGGCGACGAGGCGCGGGCGTTCAAGGCTAAGCGCCATTTGCGGCCCGGACTGCGCCAATTACCGAACTGGCTGCACTGCGGAGGCACGTGCATTCAAGGTTGAACGATTCGGCGAAAGTCGAGATGCGGAGCGCAACTCGTCACATCACGATCAAGCCCGATCCACGTGCACCGATCTCGGGTCCATGGTTGGCTGGGCCCTGCGGCATGGCCTCTGCGTGGTCATGCTGGCTTCCACCATCTTCGGTGGATTAGTGCCTTGGTCGTTCGGCATCCCTCGGAGATGCGCCTGTTCGGGAGGCGAGGGAGAGTCACTGATACGCGAAAGGGGTGAACGAGGAGGAAGAGACGGTGGAGGAGGAGGAGGAGGAGGAGGAGGAGGAGGAGAACCATCTTCCGCGTTGACCGCCCAAGCACACGCGAAAGAGTGGACGATCTGGACGCGTGCAGGAGGCTTGCCGAATGTGGCCCCATCCCATCCCCCCCTCCCTCCTCCTCTCTTTCGCCTCCTCCTCCTTCTCTTCTTCCTCCTCCTCCTCCTCCTTCGCCGCCTCCTCCTCCTCCTCCTCCTCCTCCTCCTCCTCCTCCTCCTCCTCTCCTCCTCCCCTCCTCCTCCTCCTCCTGCTCATCCTCCTGCTCTTCCTCCTCCTCCTCCTTCGCCGCCTCCTCCTCCTCCCCCTCCCCCTCCTCCTTCTCCTTTTTCCTCCTCCTGCTCCTCCTCCTCATCCTCATCCTCATCCTCCCTATCCTCCCCATCCTTCTCCGCCCCTTCTTCTCCCTCCCACTTTCCCCTTCCCCCTTACCAGCAGTGGAGCAATGGAGCGGCCAGGTGCAGGGGAGTGGTGCCCAGGAGGCCAGGGGGGTGAGCAGGTTGTCGAGGTGGCTTGGGGTTGAGGGGTGCCCAGGTGGCCCTGTCCCTCGTCACGGGCGTGTTGGAGAACGACATGAAGTTGGAGTCCGTCGACACCGTGAACAGTCAGCCTGGCCGGGAGGACGGCAGAGCGGTGTGAGATGTGGAGCTTCGTCGTGTGCGGAGCCGTGCCGGGTGCAGAACATTGTGGGGAGCAGGAGAAGGGGGCGGAGAGAGGAACGAAAGAGGAGGGAGGAGCGGGAAATGGAGTAGGAGGAGGTCAATGAGGAGGAGGAGGAGGAGGACGACGACGACGACGACGACGATACTGAGTAGGAGGAGGTGGTGGTGGAGGAGGAGGAGGAGGAGGAGATGGATGAGGAGGGGGCAGGAGATGGGGAAAGGGAGGCAGCGAGAGTGGGGAGAAGGGGGGGACGAGAGCGGCCACGGGGGGGAGGAACGCTGAGCGGCCGGAGCGAGCAGGGTGAGGACAGGGTGGGGGGGGGAGGTGGAGAAGGGGGAACGTTTTGGATTCGGCCCGGCGTTACATCAATTGTGGGGAGGGGGAGGGGGAGGGGAGCAAGGAGCGAGGAGGCGGGGGGCGTGGGGACGTTTAGGAGAAGGAGAAGGAGGGAAAAAGAGGAAGAAGATGAGGAGGAGGAGGACGAGGAGGGTAAAGCGAAGCACGTTCCATCGCCTCGTGCTCACTCAGAAGGGTCGACCATCAAGGGGTTGTGTCGGGTTGTTTTGGCGTGTCTTGAGGTGTGGTTGGGAGTCTCAGTTTGCAGGCGTGTGGGTGTCCTGCAGACTGTCCTGGAGTCGTCGCGGCAGTTTGGGGGCCTCTTGGGGATCTCTCTTTGGGGGCTTTTGGGGGATTTCTTGGAGGGCTTTTGGGGACCTCTTGGGGGTCTTGCTGGCGGCTTCCTAGGGGCCATCTGCCGAAGAACGGGGCCCCACTGGGAGCTCCAGGGGCCTCTGCAGCTTCCTTGGGGGAGCTCTTGGGCCTTGGTGGGGCACTCTTGGGCCGTCTCGGGGACGTCCCGAGAGCCTCTTGGGCGGTCCGGGTTTGGGCCGTCTGGGGGACGTCCGGGAGCCTCTGAAGTGGTCCGGGGGCGATCTTGGGAGCCTCTTGGGCCGTCTTGGACCGTCGGAAACCCGAACAGCGGTGACTTCCAAATCATTGGAATTGAGCCTCCTCCTCCTCCTCCTCCCCCTCCTCCTCCTCCTCCTCCTCCCCCTCCTCCTCCTCCTGTTGAGTTGTCGTGGGTCATCTTGAGGCCTCTTGGGGCCGTCTTCGGGCCACCTTATTTCCTGTCGAACACTGATACCGTCTCCTGGGCCCTCTTGGAGCCCCGTTGGGTTAGTCGGGCATTTCCCTCTACAGAAGACAGATTTAAAACTAGTTGGAAAATGATATAGGGACGATGTTTAATGATTTGCTGATCATGCTTGAATGCGTTTCGGCTGTTTGAAATTTGTCGTCCAACATCGGCCCATAGGAGGACATGCCCGACCTAACCCTTGGGGTCCCTTGTGGCGCTCCTGGAGTGGGGCCCTGCTAACTGGCCCCTGTTGGCCTCGCATCCTCGGTGGGACCTTCCTGGGGTACGTTTCGCTTGGGGATCCCCAGGGTCGCCCCGCGCGCGCGAATTAGAAATGTTCCGAACCTGCTATCGGAGATCTTAGCACGCCTCTTGCCAGTTGGGCCAGCGAATGCTCTTCACGACAAAAGGCAAAAGAGGTGCCGCAGATGACATCACCGTCCGGAGCCCGCAACAACATATTGGAGCCCTATCGGGTGCTCTCTGGACTGGCTTTTACGGTCTTGTCAGGCCCACCTTCGGATTCCCTTGGGCGATGTTGAGCACTCCGAGGCCCACCGGAGGCAAGAGGACGAGATGGCAGTAATAGTGGAAAGCGCATTCTACGTGTTTGAATCAGTTCTGCTTGTCGGATGTACTTCTCTGGAGGATCCATGGCTGCTTGGAGCCTTCTTAGTACAGTATTGGGGCCTCGTGGAGGCATGCTGGATGTCGTATTGAGCCACCTTGGTTATCTCGCGCCATTGTGAAGGCCTTCTTGAGCTGACCGAGTCCATCTTGGAAACATCTTGGGCCATCTGGGACACTCCAAGCTCACAGCGGGCACCCCCGTCCAGACCAGGGGGAAGCGGTGGGGGCAGGGGTCAAGTTCCCAACGGGAATGCCTCACTCCCACCCGCCCTCCCTACAGTGGGGGCCCATGCCAAGAAACACCCTGCTTGCCTCAAGGGTGCCCTGGGTTTCTTGGGTGCCGATGGTTTTGCGATGGAAAGCGTGACGCTCCCACACCAAAAATCAAGGGACGTCCTGGGGTCTCAGGGTTGGGTTTCTTGGTGGGTTTCTTGTGGACTGGCCTCCACTGCATGAGCAGCGCTGGAGACTCAGCCTAGGCTTCTGATTATGTTTTGCGTATTTTTGATTTGGCATCCAGAATCCCCTTGTAGCAGGACATGCCCGACCTGAGCCTGGGCAGATGCCGCCATCGGAAGGGCATCGATCGGGAGAGGATGCTGGCCCGGGTGTGCGGCGCTCGCGGGGTGCCTCCCCGCGTGCCGGGTGCGCTGCGCACGCAGGCGCGCCGGGTGCCTCATGGGCCCTCCTAAGTGGGCGGGTGCGCCAGGTGCGCCACGTGCGATGGCGCGCTCAGAGTGGGGAGTCGGGCGATCGCAGACATGGATCAGGTGGGCGTGGATCAGCGGCGGGTCCCGTCTCCAGGGGAAGTCGCGGCTTTCCGCTGCCGAGCGAGGCGGCACGGGTCGCATTGTGGGAAGGGCACCTCGCCCGATCCATGGATTTGGCGATCGCGCGCCAAATCCATGGATCGCTAATCCGTGTTTGCGCGCCCCCGAGGAAGGCGCGCCAGAGCACGTGGAAGCGCACGTTCGGGCAAAGTCCCCCCGACCATCGGCGTCATGAGCTATTGCGAAGTGGGGGCGGGGTGGTCATCATGGTGCATGCCGTGTCAGCGCGGAAGGCAAATGTGCGCCCCACTTGTTATCCCGATCAAAAGCCAATGTAAAGTATTCGCGGGGGTCCTCCCGCTCACGATACAGATTTTTTTGCCGCATCCTTTTCGTCAAGTGTTCATATGATGGGTGGTGTCAGGGAGGGGCCGCCCATCAGTCGGCCAATCGAGTAAGGGAGGATATTCTCACTAGTAAGGAGCAGTAATGAACTCCCGCATGAGGAGAAGGGGGTGCCACGACGAAGTCCTCTAAACCACTCACGCCCACAGGGCTGGTGGAACTCTCCTCCAACCGCCCACCCATCATTCTCATGTCCATCCTCCTCTGGGAGAGCTCCGGGTGTGCCTTGAGCCATCCAGAGCATTCGGGAGGAGACTTGCTCCATCCCCCCATCCTGCCCCTCCTCTTGTGGATGGCGTCCCTTCGTTCTTTCCGCTACACTCGACGGTGGCGCAGGCGGTGTGCCCCCTCGTCATGCAGCAGCACCCGCTCTTGCGTGGAGCGAGCACGCCTGGCGCAGAGCCAGCGGCGAACGGCAAACCCTCTCGTCCTCTCAGTCCGACCTGGCGAGGTCTGTTCAAGTTCATCGCCCCGCTGGTCACCGACCAGCCGGAGCCGACTCTGCGCTCTCTCCAGGCCCCTGCTGGGGCCAGGCACCATCGACTTCGGCTGAGGTGGGGGGAGGAGAAGGGAGGAGGGAGGAGGCAAGGCGGAGGAGGGAGGAAGGAGAAAGGAGAAGACGGGAGGGAGGAGCAGGAGGAGGAGGAGGCTCTTTGGGACGGCTTCGATCATTTGGGGGACTCTGGAGGCCTCTGGAGGTTTCCAGGACCCATGGGCCTTCAGAGGCGTCTGGGTATCCCTGGAAGCCCAAGGACCCCGACGTGTTATACCCATCCCTTCATCCCGCTCCCCCCTCCTCGGCCAGCCCTCTCTCCCTCCCTGCCTCCCTCGACCGACCCGTCACACCTTTCCCTGCTCCATCCCCGCCTTCCAATCTTTGGTTCCTCGTTCCCTCCCTTCTCCTCTCCCTGCCGAACGCCTATTGCGGCCAGACACGGCAACTGTTTTGGCACAAGGTTTATGCGTTTGCGGGGCAGGTTATGACGTGTCAGATCGCAGGAGCGCGAGTAATACGATTGCACCCCGCAGCCATATTCCCACACCTGTCGCCGCAATGATTGGGGGAACACAGGGCCTCACTGGTAGCTGGTAGTCGACATTAGAAGTAATCTGGCAACGTGCATTTGGGCCATCTGATTGCTGTTTCGGATTCTTTTAGGGCCAACGAGGCGCCCTGGAGGGGCTAACCTGGGCCATCTTGGGGTTCTCCTGGGTCGTCCTCGGGCCGTCTTTGGCGGTCTGGCGCCGTGGAAGGCTTTCTTGGAGGCCTTTCTGGACCGCCTTGGGGCCCTCTTGGGCCGTCTGGGGGCCTTTTGGGGTGTCTTAGGCTGATCTTGGGGGCCTCTTGGGCAGTCCTGGATGCTCCATAGACGCGAAGCAGGAACATCTGTGACAGACTTGTTTGATCATGGGGGAAACTGAGGAGTGTTCAATGTACTCGATATCCCGCGAATATTCTTGGGATTTTCTTGGAGGCCTGTTCTGGTGTTTTTGAGGCCTCTTGGATAGTCTTGGCCATCTTGTGCAGTCTTCGTGGCGTCTCCGAGCCATCGAGGCGTCTTGGAGGCTTATCGCAGGCCATGTTGGCTTGTCTTGGGTGGACATGGAGGCGTGCAGAAGGCCAGGTAGGCTCGATGGGCGGTCAGTCAGAAGAGGGCGACATGCCGGGGGTAATCTCTTGGAAGTGCCCGCAGGACCAAACCTGTGTGTATACTCGTTGCCAGCGTAGACCCCAGGCAGTGTTTGGGTATTCTCTCGATGTGCATCCAATGTGGTGCAGTTGATTTTGGCAAACGAGTTTACACATCCCACGCTCCTGCAAACATCCCATCCCCCCACCCGCAACTTAGTTTGCAGAACCCATGCGGTGGCAATTGCGATTGCGATGCATGCTTGGCGTTGGTTAGTTAGTGCATCTCTGCGGCCGCGCCAACCCAAGCACGCGCGCCAACCCAAGCACGCGCGACGCGGCCGCGGTGGCGGCGACCGCTGGGCACATCCTGGCGGGCACTTCGCTGCGAGTCGGCGACTTGGGCGGGCGCGGTATCATGGCATCGTCGACAACGGTATACGCGATGATGATAGTAGCGATCTTGGTGATCATGTTGACACCGACGACGATGACGGCGTCGTCGCGTCGGTGATGAAGGTTTTGGGAAGAGGTCGGCACGCAGGCGCGGCCAACGCGCGAGAATGGCCCTCATTGTAATTTTTGACACGGATCGCGCCCCCACCCCCATCGCGCGCGCAAGGGCGTCCGAATGATGCCGGCATGCGGCGCCAGAGGCCACGTGGCATAATTCCATGAACATGTTCAACATCTAGTGTTTTTTGATGAGTTCGTAACAGCCCGAGCGCACGCTTTTTAACATTGATGTTGCGAAGCAATGTGTTGTTGTATGTTGTTTGGGCATTCGTTTTTGAAACCGCTGCGAAATCGAAGGTGCTCGACGGATTTCGGCGTGCGCGTGCGACGACGCGCCCGCGTGCACTTCGTTCCATTTGTTGCCAAGGATTCTTGCGACGGCACGCGCGCAAAGGGCGCTCGAACGATTTCGACATTGCCGCGCGAAGCCCGTGTGCTAACATGTTTTGAAAGTGTTGAATCATCTATGGTTTTCATCAAAAATCGCAAGAGCGCGCGCACGTTTTGCATGGTGTGTCGTGTGCATGTATCGTACGGTTTTGCAATACTTTTCGGACATTCGATTTGTTTTTTTGGTTCGGTGCATGTTGTTCGGACAGTGCCAGGGGGGCAGGGCGACGGCCAAAACCCGTGCCCAAAAACGGAAGACGCGGGTCGAGAAAAGCTCACGCTCCGAACCAGACGCGTCCAGAGAGTTGCTGGGATTCGTCGAATCGTACATATGGTGGCATCATGATTGTGCCAGAATTATTGTTATACGCCTTCTTTATCACCCCTCCCTCTCCTGCCCCGTTCCCTCCCGGTTCCCGTCCTCTGTTCCGCTCGATGTGCTGGTTTGCGTTCACACTTCCATCGCTACCTACGTGCGCAGCGTCTGGCCTCGCTCAGGAGGATGACGGGGACGAGGAGGCGCAGAAAGAGAGGAGATGAGAGAGGAGGAGGAAACAGGACGAACCAGTGGAGGAGGAGAGAGGACGAGGAGGAGGTGGATGCGGGAGAATGGAAGAGGAGAGAGGACCAGGAGGAGAGAGGAGAGCGGAGGAGGAGCTGTTGAGAGGAGGATGTGGAGGAGAGAGGTGGTTACGAGGAGCGAGGGGGGGGTCGTGGCCCGCTGAGGATACGCCGGGTAACGAGACCAAGACGGCGGAGTTCGTGTCGGAGCAGCAGCAGGCGCCGCGAGGGAGGACCAGCAAATGAGGATTGGCTCTCGGGATCGAGACACGGACCTCGAAGGGGAAAGAGCAGTATCGACATAATTTTTGGGGAATCTCCTCACGGAGTTCCAGGATTTGCGCCAGAGCCCCCTCCCTGGCGCGTCTGGCGCCGCCCTTGACGCGCTCCGCGGGCAAGAGAGGGGGTTCCAACGCAGATCCCGCGTGGACAATAGTTTATCTGCTTCTTCCTCTAGGAGCTAGGACCATCCTGCCTTTCCCTCCTCCTTCTCCTCATGCGTCTGCCGATGAGTGGGCAGCAGTATACCCCCCCAG
Organism: Prorocentrum cordatum; assembly: GCA_963575745.1. NCBI lineage: Eukaryota > Dinophyceae > Prorocentrales > Prorocentraceae > Prorocentrum > Prorocentrum cordatum. The sequence goes on along the minus strand of CAUYUJ010015492.1, from coordinate 298,913 downwards.
CTCGCACGTTGCAAGGGAGGGGAGGGAGGGGTAAGGAGAACCGGGGGGAGGGGAGGAAAGAACGGGACTGGAGGAGAAGGGCGGACGAGGGGAGGAGGATCGGGGATTGAGGAGGAGGACGACGACGCCGAGGAATGATGCTGATGCTGATGCTGATGCTGATGATTATGATGATGACGACGACGATGATGATGATGATGATGACGATGATGATGATGATGATGATGATGATGATGATGATGATTATGACGATGATGATGATGATGATGCTGATGATGATGATGATGATGATGATGATGACGATGACGATGATGATGATGATGATAATGATGATGACGGTGGTGGTGTTGTTGATGATGATGATGATGCTGCTGCTGATGATGATGATGATGATGATGATGATGGTGGTGGTGGTGGTGGTGGTGTTGATGATGCTGATGATGACGATGATGATGATGGTGAGAAAGCGAGGAGGAGGAGGAGGAGGAGGAGGAGGAGGACAGGGAGGGTGATGGGTGATAAGCAGGGCAGGTGTGGAGTAGAAGGAGAAGGGCAGGTACGGGCAATTGGGCCGACGGGGAGGCGGAACGGACATGCGTTTCTAATGCGTCCACCGAGAGGGCCGAATCTGGAAACGGAGCGAATGGGGACGATGATCGGCAGCAATCCCTGTCCACTTCGGACAGGGCTAGCTGTTGGTTTGAAGGCGAACGTGCTCCGATCAGTGGCGGCACACCGCTCACCGAACATCAGTCGTTGTCCATTTCGGGCAGCATTTTCTGTTATACAGGATCCGGCGTGAATAAGGAAGGAACACTCACTTTTCAAAAGTGGCTCGGTCGTTCCTTTGGTTTACATGCGTTCCGCCACCTTTTTGGCGGCGAGCCCCCCTAGTGTTCCTTCGGATTTCGTAGACTGACTTGGAAAAAAGGGTTTCGTTCCTTATTTATCGTTCCTTAGGTCAGGCCGAACACTTCATATTTTCCCCATCCGAGACCGCTGGCGACACGGATTTTTCGAGCCGCCGTCACCCAGAGCTCTCGACCTGTTCTCCCAGGGCTGGCCTCTCATCCCGGTTTCGTGGACAATCCCAGGGCCCCGAGGCAGCTCCCAGAGGCCGAGCTCTGCGACCAAACGTTCCCACCTGACGTGTTTGAGTCGCCAACTTGCAGGACACGCGCTGGGCACCGCCTCAGCAGGCACCGGCGCAGCAGCCGCCTCAGTCCCCGCCAGCGGGGCTGGCCGCGCCAGCTCACCCGGGGAAGTGACTTGCGGCGTCCCCCCTGAGTGGCCCTCGCCGTTCCTCCCCCCTGCGGCCGCCCGCTCTGTCCCGTGTTCGCTCTCATGCATGCTGGCCAATTCGCTACAATGGTGCTCCCATTTAGTTAGTTATATCCGCCAGCGCAGACGACCCTAGGCCCTAGTCGCCGGCGCCCAACGAGTTTGAGTCGCCAGGGACATGTTTTGTGGTTTGCGGCCGGCCAGTCCTGCTACGTACCGTGCCTGGTCGTAGACACGCGTCCCTTTAGTTGCTTCTTGTGGCGTCTCTTGAGAGGCCTCCCGGGGAGTCTCCCGGAAAAGAAAACGCCATAAACATAATTTTCTGGATCTTCACGCGGATTTCTTGGATCCGCGCTGGGGTCCCCAAAACGACGCCTCCAGGGAGGGGGGCCCAGCGCGGATCCAAGAAATCCGCGTGGAGCGCCACTGGTGTATAGTTATGGCGTTTTTTTCTGACCTATACCTCTTCCAGGCCTCTTGCGTGCCTCGGGGGCTCTCGGGGGGGCCTCCTAGGGGTTTACAGGTGGTCCCGGGGGCCGTCACACATGGGGGGGGGGCCAGCTCGGGCTGCCCCGCTTGGGCCTTGGGGGCTGGGCCTGTGGCGATCATGGTGGCACCTAAGGCAACAAAAACGCAGCGACAACTAAAACACATGTGATGATGTCAGAGTGAGGGGGCCGAACGGTCATCCATTGTCCCTGGGTGCGCGACTGAAGTGGAGATCCGTGGTGAAGATTATGTTTGTTGAATTGTTGTTGGTGTTGTTGATGACGTTGAGGTTGATGGTGGTGCCGTTGTTGGTGTTGGTGTTGTTGGTGTTGGCGTTGTTATTGTTGGTGGTGGTGTTGTTGCCGTCGTCGTCGTTGTTGTTGGTGGTGGTGTTGTTGGTGTCGGTGTTGTTGTTGTTGTTGTTGTTGAATATTATTACTTCTAAAGAATAATTATTGTTGGGCCCCCTGGTGCACGCCCCCCTCGCCGCGCCTAGGCCGCAGCCACATTTTCATCATTTTCGTGAGGAAGTCTCAGGCAAAACGGGGGAGTCCGGATCCGGTTGTTTTGTTGACGCCCGCTTTCCCTGTCAAAAAACAATATAAAATGACATGTCTTGTTCTAACATAACCAAACTTCAAGAATCCTTTGCAAAAAATGACACGAAGTGCACACTCGCGCGCGCAAGATGAAATCCTTCCAAAACCTTAGTTTTCGTAGCGATTTTAACATAAAAACATGAAAAACCCAATGGTTTTTCAAAAAAAAAGTTTCAAAAATTCATCCCGCGCGCTCTTGCGGATTTCTTAGGAAACCCAGTACTTTTTCAACATTTCTGTCAAACGGGCTCTTGCGAGCAACTTTTTCACGTGCTTCGAACTTCTGCAACAACGGTTGCGCGCCTGCCAGGGCCATCATCCCTGTCAAATAATACCATATGGGACACATTCGTTTTTTCTTCGCGCGCGCACGCCGAAATCTTCAATTGCAGGGGGAAAAGTCGTATACTAAGCTAGCTTACAGAAAATGTTACCACAACAAGTCATTGTACCCATGCGCCAGTGTAGTAGCCAAGGTCGTCCGCAGGCCACGAAGTGAGGTGTCCGAACGTCATAGGGCGGGAAGCTGGGTGTGGGTGGTGGCGAAGAGTCGTTTGGAAATGTGGTAGAGCTTGAACCGGCCCCCCCACAAAGTGGGGGTATTGCCCGCCTCCTATGAAAACCCTGGCACTGGTGAGAACGGAGTGTCCCCACGTGCTAGTAATTGTTGTTGTTGTTGTTGTTGTTGTTGTTGTGTGTGTGTGTTGTGTTGCTGTTGCTGTTGCTGTTGCTGTTGTTGAACATTATTAATTCTAAAGAATAATTATTGTTGGGCCCCTGGTGCACGGCCCCCCTGCGCCGCCTAGGCCGCAGCTACATTTTCATCATTTTCGTGAGGAAGCCTCAGGTAATTCGATGTGATCAAGATCCGGTTGTTTTGTTCCCCCCCGCTTTCCCTTGCAAAAAACACTATAAAATGACATTTCTTGTTCTAATATAATCAAATTTCAAGAATCCCTTGCAAAAAATAAGGTAAAGTGGACATTCGCGCGCGCAAGACGAAATCCTTCCAAAAGCTTAGTGTTCGGAGCGATTTTAACATAAAAACATCAAAAAACCAATGAACAAAAACATGGTTTTTCAACAAAAAAATGTCAAAATCTCATCCCGCGCGCTCTTGCGGATTCGTAGGAAACCCAACACTTTTTAAACATTTCTGTCAAACGGGCTTTTGCGAGCAACTTTTTCGAACTTCTGCGACAACGGTTGCGCACCTGCCAGGGCCATCATCCCTGTCAAATAATACCATGCGGGACACATTCGTTTTTTCTTCGCGCGCGCACGCCGAAATCTCCAAAAACCATTGGGCTTCTTAAGAATTTTAGCACCGCGCATCATAAAATCACCTTAACAACTTCTGTGGGTGTGTACTCCACGCCAGTGTAGTAGCCACGGTCGTCCGCAGGCCACGAAGTGAAGTGTCCGAACGTCATAGGGCGGGAAGCTGGGTGTGGGTGGTGGCGAAGAGTCGTGTGGATATTTGGTAGAGCTTGCACTGCCCCCCCACAAAGTGGGGGTATTGGCTGGCGCCGCATGAAAACCCTGGCACTGGTGAGAACACTGAGCGTTCGGGTAAAGTGATTGTTGTTGTTGTTGTTGTTATTGTTGTTGTTGTTGTTGTTGGTAGTTTTCTTGTTGTTGGTGTTATTGTTGTTGTTGGTGTTGTTATTGGGTGATCATAAATAATCAGTTATTATTGCTGGACCCCTTACAGGTGCCCTGGCGCTCTCGCCGTCGCGCCGGCTACATTTTCATTGCACAAGAGGCTCACGTTCCGGCGGTTTGGGGGACCGCTAAATCCGGCCCCCCAGCATCAACAACGCTCCCGCTCGAGACTTCCTCTTTTTTGCTCAGGGCTGGTGTTCTTGCTCGCCGCCGAAAGCCGCTGTCCTAACAAAACCAGCGCTCCCGCTCGAGATTTCATCCCGTTTTACCTTGGACTGGCGCGCTAGTCTTTCTCTAATCGGCGCCGCCCCCAGTAAGAACAACGCGCCCGCTCGAAGCTTCCTCCCTTTGTTACTCAAGGCGCTGCTCCTCCTCGCCGCCGAAAACCGCCGCCCCGACAAAACCAGCGCTCCAGTCCGAGGCTTCCTTCCGTCTTACGCTGGACTGGCGCCCTATTATTTTTTGAATTGGCGCCGCTCCCAGCAAGAACAACGCTCCCGCTCGAGATGTCCTTTTTCCCGAAGGCGGTGCTGTTCCTCGCCGCTGACAACCCCCGTCCCGACAAAACCACGGATCCCGCTCGATGCTTCATCCTTCCTTACTCAAGGCGGTGCTCCTCGTCGCCGCCGAAAGCCGCGTCCCCGACAAGCGTCCTATTATCTTTTGAATTGGCGCCGATCCCGCTCGAGATGTTCTCCTTTTCCTGAAGACGGTGCTGTTCCTCGCCGCCGACAGCCCCCGTCCATACAAAACCACGGTTCCCGCTCGATGCTTCCTTCTTTACTCAAGGCGGTGCTCCTCCTCGCCGCCGGAAGCCGCCGTCCCAACAAAACCAGCGCTCCCGCTCGAGACTTCGTTTTGGTCAGCGTCTGCTCTCTTCAGCATTGGCGCCGCTCCCATCAACAACAGCAGCCCTGCTCGAGACCCCCCCCTTTCTATTCAGGGCCAGGTCTTTGCCTCACCGCCGACAGCCCCCATCCCCACTAAGGCAATCCTGTCGTTCGATAATTCCTTGTGCTTTACCCCTCGCTGGGGTTCCACTGGCGGTCTCGCATTGGCGCAGCAAGTCGCGGGCATGTGTTTTCGAGGCGGGAGATTTTGAAATTCTTCGGAGGAGGTGTTTGCAAGACCTCATTGGGCGGGTGATCTGGGAATGGGATTTTCGGACTCCGCTATAGAACAGGAGTTTCCCATGATGTGGCTGGTTATCATGATGGTCGCATGCTTTGTGTGGAAACATCGCGCATGAGGGTAACCTGATTGTTGAACTCTCACTCCTGATGGATAATTATTGTTTATTCCCCCCTCACCGGTGCATACTGTTTTTCTCAATCAAACTGAACCTCTCGACGGTCGCACCTTGTTTTTTGACAGGGAAAGTCTTGATGCTCAAACTGCGCCCTTGGCCCCCGGGTTACAACAACAACGGTTTTCGCTGGAGACTTCCTCACACTTTAGCCCGGGCCCCCGCTCCCGCCCGAAACGCCCGCGCATGTTATTCAGGAATCGCGCTCTCGCGTGGGACTTCCTTACAATTTTTTCAGGAATCGCTCTCCCGGCGCTCTGGAGTCGCGCTCTCGCTGGAGATTGGCTTGCAACTTCCTGAAGAATAGTGCCCTTGCGTTTGATTTTTTGCAATTTACCCAAGCGCTGCGCTCCTGACACCCAGGCACCCAGGACTCGCGCTCACGCTTAGGACTCCCTCACAGATTACCTAGGAATCGAGATCTCGCTGCCCTTCGTGGCCCCGTTGCAGCCCTTCGTGGCCCCCTCGCTGCCCTTCGCGGCCCCGTTGCAGCCCCTCGTGGCCTCCTCGCTGCCCTTCGTGGCCCCGTTGCAGCCCTTCGTGGCCGCCTCGCTTTGTTTCGTGGCCCTCTCGCTGCCCTTCGTGGCCCCCTCGCAGCCCTTCGTGGCCCCCTCGCTGCCCTTCGTGGCCCCCTCGCTGCCCATCGTGGCCCCGTTGCAGCCCTTTGTGGCCCCCTCGCTGCCCGTCGTGGCCCCATATATGTATGCCCTTCGTGGCCCCCGCTCTTTCGCGCCCGTGTGGCCCTATATGCATGCCCTCCGTGGCCCCGCTGTCGCCCTTCGCGGCCCCCTCGGCTGGCCTCATCTCGCTGCTCTCTCCTGCGGCGCCGTCGGGGCGATCTGAAGCTGGTGCGTCTGGAGGGGTGGGTCTCGCTACTTCGATGCTCTGTGGCCTCGGGGGACTCGACGACCTGCCGCCTGGGATCAAACAGCCCCCCCCCAGCCGGTTCAAGTTGGGTCTCTGGAGCGACTTTGCATGTGGAGGCGTCGTCGTGGGCTTTGTGCACCTCCGCACTAGGATCGGTTGCAGGGGCTTCAATCTGGAACTCTTGAATAGCATCGGAGAGGTCCTTCGGGCGCATGGGCTGCCTCGTATATTGGGAGGCGGTTCTCAGTTTTAAGGTGAGCAGCTGGCGGAGTCTGGGCGGCTCGGGGACCTGCAGGCCGATCTTGTTTTCGACTCGGCCAATGATCGCGCACCGACTATTTCGTCGTTTCCCACGTGTTGTAGCCCTATGTCGACAGTTGCTACGCGGCGACCTGGGCTACCTGCGCGCGCCCGCGTAGGCCAGTCATTCTTTGCGTGCGTGGCAATCCCAGGCAAAATGGGCTGAGCGCGCTGAGCTTTCCCTTACTCGAGTTTTGCACGTTGATTGCGAACCTCGCTATCGTGGTCGAGGAAGTTCCTCCGAGGTGGTCCAGGTCCCTCTGCTAGGGCCTCCGGCTTCGACTCACCCCAAGGCCATCGGCGAGGGTCGAACGTGGCGCGTCTTGGAGAGGAGGTTGTTGGACACCCAGTACCTCCTGGCATGGGCCTAGGCCCACCTTGGGGGGCTCGCAGCAAGCTGGGATTCGACTCTGGAAGTTGGTGAACTGCAAGTCCCCGTTCACCGATTGCAAGCATCGGGTTTCCTGGAGACTATGCATCACTCCTACTTCGGAAGTCGGGCTTGAGGCGGTTATCTGGCAGGTCCGCAAGCGGGCCCAGTAACGCGAGAATCACGCGGCCCCGGAGAAGGCCCGATCTTGGAGAGAGTCGGTGGCGGATGCTATGACAGGCGAGGCACGCAAGGCTCACGGGCACTCCGAGGAGGTCCTGGAGTGGGCTGTCTCAGGGCTGTCTGGACACGTTGGTGCTGATGGGGCTCCGCTCGGCATTGTGTCTGAGGCTGGGGCTCGAGCTCAGGGCTGGCGCAAGCAATGGGGCGTGGGCCAGAAGTTTCCTCGACCGCAGCGTGGATGGTGCGCTGACGAACCTGATCTAGAGCCCCCATCTAAGGCAGAGCGTTTAGTCCTCGCGAGAATGTGCAGCACGCGCGCGGCCATCGGCATCTGCGTTTTCCATCTTCGCCATTGGTCCTTCATGGGCGACGGCGCGTTGGCGGTCTTTCTTCGCATCTGGGAGCAGACGCATCGTCTTTTCCATGTGGACAAGTGCCGGTCTCTACTGCTGGTCGCCCTGCTTCCCAAGCCGCCGCCTGATGGAGGGGACCGGCCGATTGGGGCATTCCCATCACCGTTGAGGATGTGGCCCAGATGGGCCCGTTGGGGAGTCGTTGGCCCTTTGGGGGCGCGATCGCCCCATGGGGGCGCTGGTTTGGCGATTCGGGGGCCTCTTGCGACATATGTGTTTGGAAGCAAAGTTTCAAAACGGAGTTGGCTAGGGGGCGGGGCAGCTGGTTCCAAGCTGCTGGATCTTGTCAAGGCCTGCGAACACGTTTCCCATCACGCGCTTGCCTATTGCGCTCGGCGGCACGGGATTCACGGCAAAACACTGCGTTCTATTTTGGCCACGTACAGTATCAATCGCATGGTTCTTTTCGATGCGATTTCGACCGAGATTGTCGCCGTGGACCGCGCGATCGTAGCTGGCTGCAGTTGTGCTGCATCTTTGTTGAGACCGGTGCTTCTTGCCCCTGTAGATGCGGTTGCTGTGCGTTTTCCGAAGGTTGATCTAGCGATCGCGCTGGATGATTTGCAGTTGCAGCGAGTTGGAGATGCGTGGGAGGTTGCCCGGGACCTCAAGGGGGCCGAGGACTTCCTCATTTTGGAACTGCCAGGGCGTAACCTCGCCATATCGCTGCCAAAGAAGCATCAGACGGCCATGGGCCAAGACATTCGTCGAGTCGCTCGGAAGGTGCATCCGTCGTCGGCGACGTTTTTGACGAGGCCTGTTCGGAATCTGGGCCTCGACTTCGGGGGGGGGGGCATCGTCTCCTTCACCCGGTCAGAGGCAATGTTTGGGATCATGTCGTCGCGTATACCTCGGTGCAAGCGCCCGGCGAAAGCTGGGGTGAAACCATCAAGTTGGTTCAGACGGGCCCCGAACCAGGGATGATGTGGGCCGGCGGCGTTCGCGGGATCAGCAGCGCGCATTTGTTGAGGGCCCGACAGTTGGCGAGAGTTGGCTGCGTTTTTCTGGCACACGGGGCTCGACCTCATGATTGCAGGTCGTCAGGTCGACCCCGCTTTCGAGTGCAACGGCTCCCCGGTCCACTTGTGGCTCCAGGCGCTATGGGGTGGTTGGGCGTCTCGGGCTGACATGCGTCGTCTTCTGGGTGGGGCTTGGTCTAGGCTGTCTGCTGTTCCTGAATCCAGAGTGGGGTCCGTTATCCGAGGACCCGCGTCGGCCCTTGTGGGCGCGGTGATGCGGCTTGGTTGGAGCGTTCTGGACCCTGCCCGCTGGGCGACTCATCAGGGGCCCGCGCGGATCGAGCATGCCTCTCCCAGGAGTGGAGGCACGCTGGCTGGCGAGGCCACTGAGTGCTGGCTGTGGAGGCAGGTCCTTGCTAAGCTCTCGTATTGGGCCTCCCTCTGCCCTCAGGCTCCTGCGTTGGAGCCTCCGCGGCCCCCCTGCCCCCGGCCTCTTCGGTTTGGCCGTCTCAGGAGATGTGGATGGGGGACGTGCTCAATCGACTCCGCGTGGCGCGAGGTCACGAGATTGCACGGGCCAGAATAAGTTGTCCACTGACTGCGCGCCTCTCGTCGACGCGCGGCGCCAAGGGGCTGGCGCTGGCGCGGTTGCCAGGCCAGCGACCCCGTGGCCATTCCATGGAGGGAGGCGCGGAGGCTGGCGTCGGAGCGGGGGGTAGATTCGGTGGAGGTCACTCGTGTGAAGGCACGCGCTCCAGCCTCAGCCGTGGCCGATGGCCAGATCACGACGTGGCAGCGTTTCGGGAATCCAAGGTTGACGCGTCAGCCAAGCCTCGCGCGCAGTTTCATCCAGACCATGAGCCTCTCAGGCAGGCCCACAGAGATTCCCGCAGTGCGATCGAGATGGTCGGCCAGTTTTGCACGCGCGTCGCTGGTCGAATCGGTTGTGTCACTGCGATCGATGCTCAACCACAGGCTCTCGGCAGGGCCATTGGATCCATTGAGGGCGGCATGGGCCCTCCTCGTGCGCACTCGCTGTATGACCCAGCGATCACGTTTTTGTTTCGGCGTTTTCGGTGCATGGTGTGACTCAGGTCGGCCAAGTCCCGACCGGTGCTCCGCCAGCTCAAGTGCAGGCGAAGTGCGAGCCAGCACTCACTCCACAGAGCTGGTCCTGTCCTGTACTGTGCACTGTGCGGGTCGTACGCTGAAAAGCATAGCGTCGGCCTGTCTGACGATTGCCGCCCCGTGATGCGTCGCGCTGGCACGAGCGTCAAGCACTTCAGGTTTTATCGCCTTCAGAAGCTTTCGAACGGCAGGCGCCCCAAGTCTGGCTTGTTTCTGTGCCCTCCAGTTTTGCTGCGTGCTCGGAGGTTCTGCGAGACGGCTAGTTTGACGCCGCTTCCATCTCTCCCTAGCACCTGTGGGGCGGGGAGTGGGCCGGAGAGGGGGGCGGGGTGGGCGGGGCAGGAGCTTGTCTCGCGCACCCCTGACACCCAGGCTGGCATGGCCTTGTGGGAGACAGTCGCGGGTCTCCCCGATGCCAGTGACTCGGACGACGTCGATCCAGCCCGCGAAACGAGGCGATGGGTCGAGTAGCGTCTCCATCGCTGGCCTCATGTTTTTCTTCAAACACTGGTCAGTCGGAGGCTGGGGGGTGAGATCGAAGTGGAACGGAGAGCCCCCCACCGGGAAATCGGTTTCGGTTTCGTGTTCGTGCGTGCCGTGCGTGTGGGCGAGGCGAAGCTGCGTGGGCGGGCGAGAGGAAAGTCTCCTGTGGCTGAGGCGCGGCCGGACCGCATGATTCTCCCTCCGGCAAGCGGTGGCCCGCGGTGTTCCGCGGGTGCCCCGCCCGTGTCCCGCTTGTGGCTGGGTCCTGGCCGGACGAAATGATTCTCCCTCCGGCAAGCGGTGGCCCGCGGTGTCCCACCGGTGTCCCGCCGGTGTCCCGCCAGTGTCTTGGTGTCCCGCTGGTGCGAAAACGATAGTGAGACCGATGACGAAATCGATTGTGAGATCGATAGTGAGATCGATAGCGAGACCGATAGTAAAATCGATCGTGAGATCGATAGTGAGATCGATCGTGAGATGAAGAGTGATATCGATTGTGAGATCGAGTGATATCGACAGGGATATCGATAGTAGGATCGATAGCGAGATCCAGAGTGAGATCGACAGTGAAATCGATCGAGTGAGATCGATAGTGAGATCGATCGAGTGAGATCGATAGTGGGATCGATGGTCCAAAGTGCGAGCGGCAACGCAACAATCACCACTGTTGCCCATTGCTGGCCCCCCTCCCCCCCCCAACCTCCTTATCACCCGCAGGGTGGTCGTGCAGGTACGCGTGCGGCTGAGCTTTGTCAGGTCCATGCGGGGAGCGCCAACGCGGGGGCGCGCGCCCCCAGAATTCGACTCGCTTCGATTCGAGTTCGATCGATTCCGGTTCAGATTTGATCCGATGTCAGCCGGGTTATGATTTTCTGATGTTCGGGGGTTGCCGAACGTGCCCCTGGCCCAAGGTGCCTGCCCCTCGCTTGTCGCTCCGTTTTAAAGCCTCTGGGGCACGCGGGGCCTCGAGAGGGGCGTTCCTTGGAAATCCTGGGCCCGCTGGGCCTCATAAGGTCGCGGGGGCCTCGTGAGGTCGCGGGGGCCTCCTGAGGCACCCGCTGGGCCTCGTGAGGCGGGCCTCGTGAGGTCGCGGGGGCGTCCTGAGAGATCTTGGAAGCACCTCGGGCACGTCTGGCAGCAGCTAAGCGAGGTGTGGGTTTTCCGGGGCCTGCCAGCTGGCCCGCCGATGTCTGCCGACTCGGCTTCCCCTGGCGTGGTCGCCGAGGTCTCGAAGAAACAACGCCGCAAACATACAGTGGACAGTGGAGGGCCATGCCAAGAAACACCCTGCTTGCCTCCAGGGTGCCCTGGGTTTCTTGGGTTTCGATGGTTTCGCGATGGGAGGCGTGGCGTTCCCGCTCCAAGAATCCATGGACGTCCTGGGGTCTCAGGGTTGGGTTTCTTGTGGAAGGTTTCTTGTGGATTGGCCTCGGCTGTAAACATGAACCTTTAGCGCTCCGCGCGGATTTCTTGTATCCGCGTTTGGGCCCCCCGGGCGGCGCCTCCGGCGCCGGCCCTGGCGCGCTCCGCGCGCCAGGGTGGCGGGCCCAGCGCGCATCCAAGAAATCCGCGCGGAGCGTCAAAAGTTTATGCGTGTGCCGTTTTTTGTGCCTCGTCTCAATCGTTTCGATCCCATTCGTTTCGATCGCCGATCCCGTGCGTTTCGATCGCGCCGATCGCCGATCCGACGCCTCGGTGCGCTGCCGGGCTCGCCTGCCTGCCTCCCCGGGCCGCCAGGTCTGCCGCCTGGTGCACCAGATCTGCAGCGGCGACGCGTCCCCGCCTGGAGGAGGGCTCGACGTCGCGCGGGCGGGCGCACGTTGCTTTCGGCGGGGGGCTGTCGAGGAGCATCCTCCAGGAGGGGGAAAAACACATACACAATTAGTCGTCGCTTCCCCAGACTTTTACGGGAAGATATGGGAAGTGGGGGGGGAAGACAAAAATCAACATAATATTGAAACATGTGGGGAATCCTTTTACGTGTGTGTATTTATGTGTGTGTCCCTGGGCACCTTGAATTCTGGACAATCTTGCGGGAAACACGCGCGGAGCCGAAAAACGCACGGGGAATGAACGTCCGAGCGATGGCACGAGGAGGAGGAGGAGGAGGAGGACCATCGGGAAACAGGTAATGGTAATGAAGATGATCCTGGAGGCCTTGCGCGGCGCGTAAGAGTAGTATTATCCAGTCCACACGTCAGCTCCGTAAGCTATGGGTCGACGCTCGCGCGGCGATGCTCCAGAGTCAGTCCGACGTGAATCCGAGGAAAGTCCGACGTAGTCCGACGTAGACCCGTTGTAAATCCGACGTAAATCGGGTCTCAAGTTGCCGCGCGAGACCTCCAGGATTTTCCTCATAATAATGGCGTCCCCGGAAGTCCCGACCCTTTCCCTGGGACCGGCTTTTTTCATGTTGAGTCGTTTGCTGACGGCCCCAGGGCCCCGCGAGGGCCCCCAGAGGCCGAAAACGGTGAACAAATCATGATTTGTGTTACGCCGCGACCATGTCTGGGGATGATGGCATGAGCATGTCTAGGCCTCTCAGGTTGGGTCCGAGTAGATGGGGTCGGAGGATCGCGCCGCATCGTCGATGCATCGGCGATACGGCTCGAGCCCCATTTTCTCCACGCCGGCCGGCGTCGCCGATGCACCGCCGATGCATCGCCGATGCATCGCCGATGCATCGCCGATACATCGGCGATGCATCGGCGATGCGGCGCGATCCTCCGACCCCATCTATTCGGACCCCATCTGGGATGCCTCTACCATGAGCTTGTGGAGGTCCGCGCGGTATCCTCGGATCCGCGCTGGAGCCCTCCCCTCCCTCTGGCGGCGCCTCTCCGTCGCTGCCTCTCCACCGCGCTTCCGCGTGCCAGGAAGAGCGGGGGGGTCCAGTGCCGAGGGCGAGAAGCCCGCGCGGACCTCGTCCTGCTCCTCCTCCTCTTCCTCCTCCTCCTCCTCCTTCTCCTCCTCCTCATTCTCCTTCTCCAGTGTCTCCTCCTCACCCAGTGTCTCCTCCTCCTCCTCCTCCTCCTCCTCCTCCTCCTCCTCCTGCTCCGCCTCCTCCTTCTCCTCCTCCTCATCCTCCTCCCTCTCCCCCTCCCTATCCTCCTCCTCCTCCTCCTCCTCCTCCTCCTCCTCCTCCTCCTCCTCCTCCTCCTCTCCTCCTCCTCCAGAGTCTTCCTCCTCCTCCAGTGTCTTCTCCTCCTCCTCCTCCTCCTCCGTATCCTCCTCCTCCTCCTCCTCCTCCTCCTCCTTCTCCTCCTCCAGTGTCTCCTCCGCCTCCTCCAGTGTCTCCTCCTCCTCCTCCTCCTCCCCCTCCTCCTCCTCCTCCTCCTCCTCCTCCTCCTCCTCCTCCTCCTCCTCTCTCCTCCTTCTCTCCTCCTCCTCCGCCTCCTCCTCCTCCTCCTCTCCTCCTCCTCCTCCTCCTCCTCCTCCAGTGTCTCCTCCTCCTTCTCCTCCTCCTCCTCCGCCTCCAGTGTCTCTTCCTCCTCCTCCTCCTCCTCCTCCTCCTCCTCCTTCCCATCCTCCCCCTCCTCCGAGAGCTTATGTTTATGGCAGAATTCGTCCCGAGATCAGCGCAGTCCACGACCTCCGCTCGGCATAGCAGAAACGACGGGAGGTTCCCCTCCGCTTTCCACATGGGGGGCCTCGAGACCGAGAAACAACTCCTCGGGACTAAATCTCGGTCCCGAAGAAACGATGTAGACCTCCGCAGATCCATGCGGTGAAACATGACAGCGTCGGAGGTCTGGGAGTAGCAAGGCATCTTGACCGCGACACGTTCCAATACTTCCAGTGCTGCGTGGTGTTCCATGCGGGCTTTAGTGACGAGGGCCGCAAGATCCACATCCTGCGCCGAGTATCAGTCCATCATTGTCGTCATCATGTTCCTCTGGATGCTGATGCTGCTGCTGCTGCTGCCGTTCCTGCTCTCCCTCCCCCCCCCTCCCTCATTCCCTCCCTCCTTCCTGTTTCGGCGGCGAGCGAGGGGGGGGCAAATCAGAACGAGAAAGCCTTCTTAGAATGCGGCTGGATTTTTCAGAAGCCGTCGCACCTTCTAAGAAGTTTTCCGTGTTTTTGGGGAAGGTTTCGAACATTTCTCAGAAGGCTAGGGGCTCCCGAGCCTTCTGAGAAGGTCCGCCCCTTCTCATTTCCTCCCCCCGCTCGCCGCCGATCCTCCTTCTTCGGGCGGGGCCAGGACGAGGATGAATTCGTTCCAGCTCGTTCCAGAACGCTCTCAGGGGATTCCGGATCGCTCTGAGAAGACAGCGGCGCCCGATACATTCTCCAGAGCCGCCGGATCTCAGAGATGCTCGAGCTATCCTCACCCGACTCTATCCAAGTCTTGGCTTCGTTTAATTCCTATTCCGCCTTGGCCCCCCCCCCCCAGAAGCGAAGAAAATTAGGATGCCCTCAAGAAAAGCATTTGGTCTTTTGAGGCGCGCACGAAATAATTCCCCCCTCCTCCTGCTCCTCCTCCTCCTCCTCCTCCTCCTCCTCCTCCTCCTCCTCCAGTGTCTCCTCCTCCTCCTCCTCCTCCTCCTCCTCCTCCTCCTCCAGTGTCTCCTTCTCCTCCTCCTCCGTTTCCTCCCTCTCCTCTTCTGTCTCCTCCTCCTCGTCCTCCTCCTCCTCCTCCCTCCCTCCTCCTCCTCCTCTCCTCCTCCTCCTCCTCCCCCTTCTCCTCCTCTTTCTCCTCCGCCTCCCAAAGGTGACCCAGACACCGACTTCCAGATGCTCACCGCCGCGCGCAATTTCTTCGGGCAGGGCGGCCAGCAGAGGCCAGCCCCCCCCTTCGGGGCGCGGGGGAGGTACAGTGCGGGCCCATACCAAGAAGCACCCCTTCTCCTCCTCCTCCTCCTCCCTCCTCCCTCCTCCTCCTCTTCTCTTCCTCAGCCTCCTCCCTATCCTCCTCCGCCTCCTCCTCCGCCTCCTCCTCCTCCTCTTCCTCCTCCTCCTCCGCACGCGCTCCAGCGGAGCCTCCTCCTCCTTTCCTCCCCTGCTGCGCGCGCGGGAGGGGTCCCACTGCACGATCTACATGGGCACGGCAAGATCGATGATCCTCAGGACGTGTGTTACAGTGGGGGCCCATGCCAAGAAACACCCTGCTTGTCTTCAGGGGGCCTCGATTTCTTGCGGTTCGCTGGTTTTGCGACGGACGGCGTGGCGCTCCCGCGCCACAGATTCATGGACGTCCTTGGGTCTCAGGGTTGGGTTTCTTGTGGAAGGTTTCCTGTGGACTGGCCTCCACTGCAGTGAGCTGCCCCGCGCCCGGCGCAGGCGGCCCGGCGTCGCTCGGGCTCGGCGGCGAGCGAGGTCGGGCAGTGGCGAGGGGGCCCCCTGGCTCGCCCAGAGGCCCACCGAGGAGTGGTTGTTAAGAGCTTCTTGTGGTCTGCGCGAGGTGTTCTGGTAGCCTCTCTGGCTGGGGCCGTCCTGTCTGAACACGTCGGCTCCTACGCTCTCAGAACACTGCTTCGGCTATTAGAACATGACTCGCTTTTGTTACCGTATTATGCTTAATGTGTATAACATGCATGTGCATATACGTTTGTATACATATATTTCTACGGTTCCAAGAACATTTAGAGGTAGGCCTGTTGGAATACCGGGGCGGTCGGTGAGAATGAGAAGGAGAAGGCTTTTTCAGAAGGTGGGGGGATTTCTCCGAAGCCCTCACGCATTCTGAGAGGTTGTCTGTGCTGTAGGGGAAGGTTCAGAAAATGTCTCTGAGGGCGGGGGGACTCCCGAGCCCTCTGAGAAGGCACGCGCCTTTCTCACTTCCCCCCCTTGCTCGATTCCGACGGACGTGCGTTTTTCCCAGCCATCCTGTGGTGTTGGGTCCTCGTTTTGAACAGACAGCGCCCGCGTCCTCCCGCTGCCCCCCTCCCTCTCCCCATCATCAGCATCCCCATCATCAGCATCACCGTCACCAATCATCATCATCACCATCATCATCAGTTCGGCACACCCCTCACACGGTGCGTGGCCCCATAGGGAGCTCCACCGAAGGCCCTAGTGGGTGCGTTCGCATGCGTCACCGCCACCCAATTCGGCACCCCCTCACACGGTTCGTGGCCCCATGGGGAGCTCCACCGAAGGCCCCAGTGGGTGCGTTCGCATGCGTCACCGCCACCCAATTCGGCACACCCCTCACACGGTTCGTGGCCCCATAAGGAGCTCGACCGAAGGCCCCAGTGGTTGCGTTCGCATGCGTCACCGCCACCCAATTCGGCACACCCCTCACGCGCCGAAGGCCCCAGTGGTTGCGTTCGCATGCGTCACCGCCTCACATTCGGGCACACCCCTCACACGGTTCGTGGCCCACTCCACCGAACACCCCAGTGGTTGCGTTCTCATGTGACTCATGTGTCACCGCCACACATTACGGGACACCCTTCACACGGTTCGTGGCCCCATAGGGAGCTCCACCGAAGGCCCCAGTGGTTGCGTTCGCATGCGTCACCGCCACCCATTACGGCACACCCCTCACACGGTTCGTGGCCCCATAGGGAGCTCCACCGAAGGCCCCAGTGGTTGCGTTCGCATGCGTCACCGCCTCACAGTTCGGCACACCCCTCACACGGTTCGTGGCCCCACATGGAGCTCCACCGAAGGCCTCAGTGGTTGCGTTCGCATGCGTCACCGCCTCACATTTCGGCACACCCCTCATGCGGTTCGTGGCCCCAAAGGGATCGCCACCGAAGAAGATGCTCACATTTGCGGTACCCACAACTGCAATGGTTGGGTTCTTCACCAGGATAATTTCTCGGCGAGGGCCATCGAGGAGCATATTGTATCATATAGCGACAAATAAGCGCACGAAGCCGAAACAAAATGCTCGGGGAGAAGGACATCCGAGTGACGGCTAGGTGGGGAGGGTAGGGGGGCAGGAGTGGGGGGGGGGGCACGAGGGGCAGGAGGGACAGGGGGAGTGGCATCAGCAGCAGGTTGGGCGGCAGAAGGGGCAGGAGGAGGAGCAACAAAAACTCAACAGCTGGCGGAACTTGGGGCCGGGGGATGGGGATGGAGACATGCAAGAGGATGAGGAGGAAGGGGGAGGAAGAGCAGCGGCAGCAGGACGAGTCAATGAGGAGGAGGAGGAGGAGGAAGAGGATGAGAAGGCGCGCCTTCGCAGGAGGAGGATGAGGGAGGCAGGAGGAGGAGAATGGGGACGAGGAACTCAGCACGCTCGTTCTTGACGCATGTTGTAGTCCCACCAGCTTATCTAGAAGCCTTCCTACTCCTCCTCCACCTCCTCCTCCTTCGCCTCCTTCTCCTGCTTCTCTTCCTGTTTCCAGATTCCAGTTTGTGTAGCAGGATCCGTAATCCAGAATTTCTGTTTACAAGAAAAAACACAAACAGAAAAGGACTACAGCGAAAAAGGTGGCCGTGCCCAGAGAAGTGTAGGAGCAAGCAATGGAGCAAAGAGGGGAGGGGAAGCCGTGAAACCGAAGCTCGGGATCCGCCTGAGCAGACCCGGGAGTCAGCCACGAATACCTTCGCGCGGTGCTTCTACATGGAAGTGTCTGGGAAGCTTGCTTGGATCATCTTGGGACCCTCTCGGGGCCATATTGACGACAACTGGGGCTCTCTGGCGGGCCTTTTGGAGCTTTTGTGGTGCCTATTGTGGCCTTTCGAGTCCTCGTTGGACCATCTTGGAGGGCAGCGATCCAAAGCATGGATATCTTCAAGTGGCCCCTTGGGGCCCTCTTGCGAGGGCTTTGTGATGCTATGAGACGCTGTTGGGGCAATCTTAGATTTCGTTTGGGTCCATGGGGCCGGGGCTGCCTAGGGCGATCTTGGAAACATGTTGCGGCTTCAGAAGCGTATCGGAAACGACTGAAAGCGAGGAGGAGGATGATGAGGAGGAAGCACAAGTCATTGAACCATTGGGTTTTGGAGGACTTGGGCTTGGGAGTATCCAGGGGAGGCTCTGAGGACGCTTCGAGCAGTCTCGTGGTTGTCTTGGTATCTTCCCTTCTCCTCTTCCTCCTCCTCCTCCTTCTCCTCCTCCTCCTCTTCCTCCTCCTCCTCCTCCCCCTCCTCCTCCTCCCCCTCCTGATGGCATGCCCCACTCCCTAGCCATTTTGGCTCAAGAATGCTGCACCTGAGGGCTCTGCGCCCTCGTGCCGAACTGGAAGCTGCTAGTCCGCAGCAGTGCCAAGGCCTTGTGCCTGACAGCTTTTGCCAGTACTGCACGGGCCTCTGGCAGCCCATTTTTCGTGAGCTCCTGACGGAGCTTGTTGCTACGACGCCGCGATGGCCCCTGCCCCGTGGCGTATCCCTGATGATGCGGAAGGAACTTGGACGAGGCAGCCCTGGGTCCGAGTTCCGCCTGGGGGCGCCAAGGCTGGGCAGAATCGTGGTGCTCGGCTGTACACTGTGTGCTCTTGTGGCCATTCGACTTGGAATGATATCCTGGCCAAGCGGCACAATTTCTGTGTCCGGTGCCAGTCCCAGTGTCACCCTCCCAGCTCCTCTGTCGGCGTCGGCGGCCAGATGCTTCAGTACACCGTTGCTGAGGAGTCAGGATGGGGTGATGGAGGCGGCAAGTCCAAGGCACGCGGGCGCAAGGGTACCCAGGCGCAGCAGCTGCAGCAGGGCCCCTCTGAGGCCATTCCTCCTCAAGCTCTCGCGGCTGTCAAGGAGGCTGCGTCGCACCTTGCGCCCGACCTGGCCCAGAAGCTGCTCGCTCAGTTCGTGCCCAAGCCGCCGCCCCAGCCCCAGGCGACGCCTCAGGACGAGTGGCAGCGTGCCTCGCAGGCCAAGAAGGCTTCGCAGGAGAAGCTTGACAAGGCCCTGGCGCGCCGCGTGGCGCTGGACAAGGAGGCCGGCGACCTTGACAAGCACCTTGATGAGCTCATGGCCAAGGACCTTGAGAACGCTGACATACTTGAGCAAGCCACTCGTACGCTGGCCGTCGGAGTTCTTAAGCCTGTTGAGCCCACTCCCAGCAAGAACATCATTTCCCTCGATGCCCTCTTCAAGTACTCCGCTGATGAGATCAAGCTCGACTTTGGTGAAGAGCTTGACGTCTCGGGGCCTGCCTTCTCGCCCGAGGACCGCGAGGGATTTGAAAAGTTCAAGCTCGAGCAGTCGCAGCAGGTCAAGACCCTCGTTGCACGAAGCGCTCACGAGCATTAAATCCCAGTGCAAGACGCACCAGGAGGAATACCAGAAGCGGATGGGCGAGTTGCGTAAGAAGCGCAAGACTGTTGATGGCGCGGTTGCGACAGGGGTGGCGGTTTCTCAAGGCGCGGGCAGCCAGGGTGCTGCTTCCTCTCAGGCGCCTGCGGCTGATGCGCCGAAGGCTGAGCCCATGGCTGCTGAGGCCCCTGCCGAGCCGACCGACAAGGAGAAGCGGATTGAGAAGGCGCGCTCTGACACCCTCGCACGAGCCAAGGCGGCCGCAGCTCGGGCCAAGGTTGAGGCTCGCGAGCCTGGCTCTTAGCTCTGCTCATGGTGGTCAAGGGTGTGATATCTGTTCTACCTTCAGCTCGTCTGTTGGTGCGGTCTCAAGATCGGCCTCTTCATGTTCGCTTTCCTCGGTACCGCCCACTTCGACGGCAGGCGGCTCCTCTTCTTCTTTCCCGCTTGTGGCGACCTCTTCTGGTGTTTCTTCGTCTCCTTTGGCTTCGTACGATGGGCGCTCACTCACCGCGCCTGCGACGGCAATAACCCCGCGGAAGGCACCTGCTGCAGGTTGGCTCTGCCAAGACCTCAGCGCGGGATCCCGCGGCGCGCGTCTTGCTGGAGGCTCGGCAGACGACGCCACATGTTCTTTCTGTACGGCCACTTCTTCTTCGGTTGCGGCATCTACTGCTTCGGGTCCGGCGTCGACCTCGGCCTCGTGCTCTTCGGCTTCAAGGGCGGGCAGGCTGTCTCGCTGGCCCCAGAAGGCGCGTGAAGTGGGAGGCGCCGCTGGAGAGGGGGCGGCCCCTCGCTCCCAAGGGTGCGCGGTCCTGCGGGAGCCCGCTGCAGGGCACGCCGCGAACTCTGTCCTCACTTGTAAGGATCAGGATCCTGAACGGCGTGCTGCCATTCTTCAGCGACTTAGTCTTGAGCGTCGGCTTCGGTCTTACACAAACTTCTGGCTCCAGGATCCGAGTCTGTTGGATGAGCCTGGCAACCAAGCTCACTGGATGCGCTTATGTGCCACTTTACGTTTCTGACATGCTAGCCCAGGGCGTCTTCCTGGTCCTCGTTATGGAGCAGTCGGCTCGGACTGGCATTGAGAACTTGGCTATCGTGAGGCGTGACATGGCTCAGGACATCTGTCTCTCGGCCTGGAGGTCCAGGAGGAGTGTGAGGGCTCGCTACCACACCAACATGCTTCGGCTTTCGCAAACAGGCCCTGACGAATGGGGAGAGCAACTGCTGCGTCACGCCCGCCCCATGGTCTTTGCTGAAGGTGAATTGGAAACTTCTCCCAACCGTCGCGCTTCAGACCCTGGGGCTATCGTCGCGACTGGTGGATCTCCTGTCTGTGCTGCTGGAAATCCTGGTTCGCCAGGGTCGTTCGTCGCGGGGCCGTCGTCCTCCTCCCTGCGGCCCACGGGGTTGGAGCAATCGCCCCGCGGTGACCCTCGTGGATCAGGCGGCGAGCCCGTTTTGCTAGATTCGCAGGGCGATGAGAGCCAGGGGCCTGGGCCTGACCCTGACAGCGACACAGCCTCTCAGCGCTCTTTGTCCATTGTCTACTCCAACATCAGTGTGTGGGGCCCCACTGCGTGCAGGTGGGTTGCAGGATGCTCGGCTGATATCATCATTTTTGTCGAGCGCAGGATGCGCGGCTCCAAGTGCCAGGCGATGGCCAAGAAGCTACACAAGCTGGGCTGGAAGGTTGCGGCGCAGGCCGCTGAGCCCACGCTTGCTGATGATGCATCGTCAGGTGTTCTTGTTGCTGCTCGCTCTCATCTTGGGCTCTCGCAATTGACATGCGAGGCGGGTGAATGGACTACTGCTGGCACGGCTCGGTGGTTGTTGTGCACTCTGAGGCTGCGGAAGGTTTCCCTGGCCATCGCCCCAGTCTACCTGGCCACGGGGGGCGAGCTCAGCGGTCAGAACCTCGAGCTGCTGGCGGACCTCGGCGCCCATCTGAGCGCGGCAGGTGTTCCCGCCTTTGTGGCGGGCGACTGGCAGGTTGACCAGAGTGTTCTCGAGGAGTCAGGTTGGATGGAGCCTCTCGGCCTTGTCCCTGTTCCAATGCCTGGTGCTGTGGTTGCGTGTTCAGGGGTCTCCACCAGTCGGATCGATTACGCGTTGGTCTCTGCTAGCTTCTCTAGCGCCGTCCAGTTTAGGTCGCTTGTTCCAGTGCCTTGGGGCGCCCACGCCGCTTTGGGATTTCAGGTATCGGCTTCTCCCAGGGCCATCATGGTTTGGAAGGCCATGCGACCTAAGCCCCTTCCTGTCAAAGGCGTTGCTGCCCCTGTTGAAGCCTGGCCGCACTTCTTGGCGCAGGCTCAGCTGTTGCAACGCAAGCGGCCAGGCTTCTTCACGGCCAACCATGCTGCTGCCAGTCTCCTCAAGCTCGAGAATGACAACATCCAGGTCTCCCTCGACTCAGGGGCCCAGTTGTCTACCTGGATTGTTGCTCTGGAGCTTGAGGCCTTCTTGAAGCTTGGCTTGGCCCAGGACCAGGTGTTTCAGTATATTGGTCGTTGCCAGGAGCCCAGGCTGCGCTTGGTGCCCCTCACGGCCGCCCAGTGTGAGGGGCCTTGCCATGCCGATCGTGACGCCCGATTCTGGCAAGCTGCCTTTGTCAAGCTTAAGCTGCTGCTCAAGCTTGTCCCACAGGATTCCATAGAGGATATCCCGCCGCAGCCTGACCGTAAGCATGCGGCTCAGTTTCGTGCCACTGTGGCTTGGCTTTCTCAGCAGGTGCCCCCTTCCCCGTCTGACCCTTCCGATGCTGGTCAGTGTGGCGCCTTTAACTTGTGGAAGAATCGTTTCCAACATATCTCTGGTGCGCCTTTCGACGGGCTGCGCGACTTGCTAGCTGAGCTCCAGCAGGTGTCTGAAAAATCCCACCGTGACGCCCTTCAGGCTCAGAAGGCCTCGTGGAAGGCCTGGCTCCAGGGTGCGCTTTTCAGGTCTGCGGGGCCGGCTCGCCGGTTGTTAAAGCCACCCCTGGACCCTCTGGCGGCCGAAAAGACCGGTGAGGAAGGACCCTGCTCAGCCTTGGATCAGCTCTTAGATTTTGAAGCGGCCGCTTGGACGGCCATCTGGCAACAGCACGATAAGGACGAAGCGAGAGCTGCGTTAGCTGCCCTGCGTAAGAGTGCTCGGTCGTCCCCGCGTATGCCACCCATCGACCTGGACACCCTTAATCGTACGCTCAAGTCGATGCCTGACTCCAGGGGTCAGGGTTTGGATTTTATCGAGCCGCGCTTAATTAAGGAGGCTAGTGATGAGGCCAAGATCCACCTCAGACAGCTTCTCGAGTCCATTGAGGAGCAGTGCACATTGCCTTTCCAGCAGCTCTTTGCCTTGATTGCCCTCATTCCGAAGCCTGACGGGGGAAAAAGGCCCATAGCGCTGCTTGGCTTTGTTTACACGCTTCTCTTGCGCATCAGGAAGCCTTTCATCACGGCTTGGGACCGCGAGGCGCATGGGCCCTGGGACCAGACGGTTGGGGGCTCGGCTGATGCAGCTGGTTGGCTTGACGAGCTTGAAACGGAACTTGCCCTCCACAGCGGGTTCCAGGTCGGGGGCCTTTTGCTTGATATGAAGAAATATTATGACCAAGTCTGTCTTCAGGACTTGGTGGAAGCTGCTCGCGAATTAGATTACCCACTCCGTCTGTTGGCCCTGGCCATCGATATTGATATGGGGGTTCGGCATTTGTCGTTGGAGGGGGCTGTCCATCCAGGGATCCTGGCCCATGGGGGCACGTTGGCTGGACGTGGCCAGGCTACCTCCCTTGCGCGCGCTCATTTGCACCAACCCCTTGCAGGAGCCAATGGATCGGTCGGTGGCCTTCGGCTGAGGGAGTGGGTTGATGATATCTCAGCTCGTCTTTTTGGCACGCATTCTTCCATCGCTGCTACCTTTCCCATCCTGCTCCGAGCCCTCCTCACTGGCCTCAGGAGGCGTCGCTGTGAGTTGTCCCTGGATAAGCCCCATCTGCTTGCGTCCTCGCCAGGCCTTCGGGCTGAGCTTTCCAGGATTGCCGTCCCTGAGGGCTGCGAGTTCTCGGTGGCTCTGGCTGCCAGGGACTTGGGGCACGACACCGCTCTGGGCGCCAGGAGGACTGCGGCCGTCAGGAAGACCCGCTTTTCCAAGGGGCGGGATGCCACTAGTAAGATTTTCGCGTTTGGGCGCACGTGCAAGCAAGCCAGTAAATTGTTCTATCCGAATGCTTATGCGAAGGCCATGTGGGCGCCAGAGATTCACGGCGTCTCTCCTTCCATGCTCAAAGGCCTTCGCAGCATGGCTCGTGCTGCCAGCAAGACCCCTCAGCGAGGAGTGTGTGCCACTACCGCTATCCGTCTCACTTACGGCTATGGCCAGGACCCCCTCCAGGTGTACGTCCGTCGTGTCGTCAAGTCGTGGTTTGCTCGTCTGGCGGGGCGCCCAGGTCTCCACCGTCGCCTGGCCCGACACTGGGCGGCCTCTTTGGCCAAGATCCGAAAAGGGTGGGCCTGGGTCCGTGGCCCGATGGCGGCTTTTCAAGCCACGATTTTGGCGGTAGGATGGCAGTTCCCCTCACCTTTCACTCTCATCGCGCCTTGCGGTGACGAGTGGCAGATGATGGAGGACGGACACGGCCCTCTAGGCCCTCTTCTTGAGGCTTTTGACGAATCGATTGACGCGCTTCGGTGGCGCCAGGCTTCTGAGCACTTGGATGGCGCTGGAATCCAGGCGCCTGTCTCTCTTCATCCTGTCTGGGACCTTGTTGCCTCCCTCGAGAAGGACGGGCGTCGGGACCTCGCGGCTATGATTCGGCTCTTGGTCTCTGGAGGCTACTGGGCTGAGGAGAGCAGGCACACTGCCCAGTTGGCTCCTGGTCCTATTTGTCGGCGCTGCCAGCGTGACCCCGAGACCTCCTGCCACAGGTTTTGGGGGTGCATGTGTAATGCTTCGTCGCAGGTCCAGGAGATTGTTGACTCTCAGCACCTTAGGCACGGCGCCCAGCAGGAGGCTTTCCAGTACCCGTGCGTCTGGATGCGAGGACTTATTCCCCTCTCTTGGTTCAACCTCCCTCCTGTTCCTGGTTCCAGGGACCTCCAGGGGCGGCGTTGTCCTGGGGCCTTGTCTCTAGGCTGTATGCCAGGAGGCCTCTACGCCACTGACGGCACGGGTGGTCAGTTTGCCAAGTTTCCCGTCCTCCGACGAGTTGCCTTTGCCTTTGTGCGGCTCCGTCCTAGCGATGACTTTGACTGGGATTGTGGAGTCACAGGCGTACTCGACTCGGTTCGACAGACGGTCCCCCGCGCAGAGCTTGCGGCCATAGTTGAGTGCCTTCGATGCGTTGACCCTGCCCAAGATCTGCGCGTGGTCACCGACCATGCCAATCTTGTCAATGGTTTCCTGGCTGGCCGAGCGGCCTGCGAGGCTGGCTAATTTTGATCTCTGGTGGGAATTCTGGCAGTTCCTCTCGGAGCGACCTGGTGACTTCCAGGTTTCTCATGTTCCCAGCCACCTGCTGGAAGATGCCCAAAAGCTCGCCCGTTTTGGCGACTCTGTAGACTGGGACCATGTTGTGCTCAACTCTGTCGCTGATGAGCTTGCTGACCTGCGTGCTCTTGAATGCCAGGTCCCTAATGGAGTTGTTCAGGCCAAATATGAGCTCGTCGCTAATGCTTGTGCTATCCCCAAGCGCAATGCCTCTATCATTCTCGAGTGTGCTGCCCTCGAGGCCGAGCCTGATCGCAGGCTGCGCAAGCAGCCCATTGATCATGTGCTCCGCAGGCGTCGGTTGATCGCAGCCGATGCGAGGGGTTCGTCGCACGTTTGGGAGTTCGGTTCTGGCGTTTGGACTTGTGGGATGTGCAAGGCTTCGATCTCCGATGTTGCCCCCTCGCTCCGCGCGAGGCTCCGCTCTGCTTGTCCTGCTTATGGAGGAGGTGGAGTTGGGAGTTCGGTTTCGGTGGAGGCGGAGGAGGTCACTGTCAAAAAGTGGGCGAGGCCAGGTCGGGCCCTGGCCGCCAGGGACGACTCCCTCTGGCGTCGCTTGAGGCTTGACCCGCTCCCTGAGCGAGCTGCGCCTTGGGTCGCTGGCAAGGCGGTCCACCCTTCACACGTTTTGTGGCAGAAAGGTGCGTTCACCTTTTGCGGCGAATGCGGCTCTTGGGCAATAGCTCGCCCTGACTCCCTGCGGGAGCCTTGTCCTGTGGCCGCGCTTGGACCGCATGCCATAACTAAGCACCAGTTCGAGGTTTCACAGCGGGTTTGCAAAGGCCTCCCGCCGTCTAAGACCTTCAAGAGCTGGGTGCCGTAATTCCTTTTCCCTGCCAGGCAACCCCTGCATCTCTTGCACTCTGGAGTTTGGTTGGCAGCGGCGCACTGCAAAAATCCGGATGGCATGCTGTGTGGCATTTTGAGCCAACGTGGACCAGGTTGCGCCAACTTGAAGGCCGTCGTAATGCGTCTGGGTGGCATATCGGAGCCACCTTCGCACCACAGCCTCCCAAGGATGCCCCCGAGCGGCCCTGATATTCATTGGCTGACGCCGCACCGCCGATCCCTTGGGGCGGCAGTAAGAGTGAAAAACTGAATTTCCAGAAAGATATCTGGAGAATCTTGGGGTTTCAGCTTCTTGGGATTTCGTCGGGGGCGGTTGGCGGATCGTGGCTCTGCTTTTGGGCTTCTCTGGGCTCTCCTGGCAGCACTTTTGAGGCCTCTTGGGGGCCGTTTTGAAGCCTCTAGGAGCCTCTTTTGGGCCTCTCGGGGGCCTCGTGGGAGCCTCTTGCTTATTGGCGCCTCCTCCGGTTTTTTCGGGGCCGAGTGCTCGAAATGTTCAGTCGGGTTCCCCCTCTGGGCCTCCTCTTGGGGCCGTCCTGGGGCCCTCCTAGGTCGTTTTGGAAGCTTCTGGGGCCGTCTTGGGGCCCTCTTGGGCCGTCTTGGAGCCCTCTTGGGGGCCTCTTGAGCTATCTTGGGTCGATCTTGACGGCTTTTTGGGCCGTTGTGGGCCTCGTGAAAGCCCAAGAGGCGAATTTGCTAAAATCATACGTTTTCCTGCGGCAATGGGACGATTTTAGCTTTTGGAGGGCCTCTTGGGACACCTCGTGGTGGCTTCTTGGGGCGTCTTGGACCGTCTGGAGGCATTCTTTGGCGTCTTGGAACGATCTTTCGGCGACTCGTAGCCCTCTTGGACCGTCCGGTGGCCCCTTCTTGGCCCGTTTTGGGGTTCCCTGAGGCTGCAAGGGTGCGGTGGACACCTTTGCCCCCCCCCTGGAACCGGCTGGACCGGGCTCCCAGGGAGGGGTTTGTGGAGGGGAAGCATCTCACACGCCGTGACCCCAAGGGGTCGGCGGATTTCAAAACATCAGGAGGAGGAGGAGGAGGAGGAGGAGGAGGAGGAGGAGGAGGAGGAGGAGGAGGAGGAGGAGGAGGAGGAGGAGGAGGAGGAGGAGGAGGAGGAGCGCGAGAGGGTCTCCTCATGTCTCTGGGAGCAGCAGCACAGCAGGACGAGCAAGTGGAAATGAGGAAGAATGGCGAGGAGGTAGAGGAGGTGCAGGAAGGTGGAGGGAGGATGTAGAGGAGGGAGGATGGAGGAGGGAGGAGGGAGGGCGTAAAGAAGGAGGAGAGAGGAAGGAGGTAGAGGAGGCGAAGGAGGAGCCAGGGCGTCAAGAGGGAGGAGGGAGGAGGGAGGAGGTAGAGGAGGTGGAGGAGGGAGGAGGGAGGAGGCGAAGGAGGAGCCAGGGCGTAAAGGAGGCTCGCGCCACGTCGACGCGGCGGCGATAGCGGTGCTGGCGACCAAGGTTGGAAGGCCGCCGCCGGCTCGAGGCAGGCCGGTCTTGACCGACTTCTGCTGTCTGTTCGCGGAGGCTGCCCATCGTCGAGCGATCTACGCGGTGCCAGGTGCCCAAGCCCGCGTCGGCACGACAGAAATCAGCCGTAGGGGAACAAC
>CAUYUJ010015492.1:261796-266796 GCA_963575745.1 Prorocentrum cordatum | reverse complement strand
CTCGAATCCTCCTCGAATCCTCGATCCTCGATCGACCGTACTCGAATCCCCGACCTCCGACCCTCGAGCCTGGACGGCCCCAGCTCCCGCCGTGGCGGGCGGCTCGGGCTGCGCGCGGGCGTCGGGGGTCGCGGCAGGAGCGCGGGGAGCAGCCGCCACCTCGCCCGCGGCGATCCCGCAGCGCCCGGGACGGGGCAGTAGCAGGCGCGGACGGAGAGCAAGGCCTGGCATCGCTCGGACGTGTGCATTTTTCCTTCGGCGAGGACCATCGAGGAGCATCCTTGATCATTTGGCGAAAAAAACACGCACGAAACCGAAAAAACACAGTAAATGGACGTCCGAGCGATGGCGAGAAGGTAGCGCCCGGAGCGAAGCACGCTCGCAAAAAGGGTACGCGCAAACAGAAGGAGTCGTCAAAATCCCCAGGAAAGCATGTGAACAGATGTGAAGTGGAGGGGAAGACGAACACCCAAACAATATGGAAACACTAGGGGAATCCTGGGATGTGTGTATCGGAGGTCGGGGGGTGAGATCGCAGTGGAACGGAGACCCCAAGCCGGGAAATCGTTTCGTTTCGTTCGTGTCGTGCGCGCGGGCGAAGAGAAGCTGCGGGGGCGCGCGAGAGGAATAAACCCGCCGCTGCTAGGGCGAAGAAGTCAAGACAGATGTTGCTCCCCCGTCCGTCCGTCCGTCCGTCTGGCCGTGGCCCTAGCGGTGTCCCGCGGTGTCCCGTGGTAGGGCGAAGTCAAGACAAATGTTTCTCCTCCGTCCGTCCGTCTGGCGGTGGCCCTAGCCCGTGGTGCCCGCCGTTGCTAGGGCGAAGTCAAGACGAATGCTTCTCCTCCGTCCGTCCGTCCGTCCGGCGGTGGCCCTAGCGGTGTCCCGCGGTGTCCCGTGGTGTCCCGTGGTGTCCCGTTGAGTGAGATCGATAGTGAGATCGATATTGAGATCGATATTGAGATCGTTTTGGTGCCCCGAGGTGTCCCGTGGTGTCCCAAAAAGTGAGGTCGATAGTGAGATCGATAATGAGGTGTCCCGTGGTGTCCCTTGGTGTCCCGTTGAGTGAGATCGATAGCGAGATCGACAGTGAGATCGAAATTGAGATCGATGTGGTGCCCCGAGGTGTCCCGTGGTGTCCCAAAAATTGGCATCGATAGTGAGATACTGAGATCGACAGGTGTCCCGTGGTGTCCCGTGGTGTCCCGTTGAGAGAGATCGATAGTGAGATCGATTGAGTCAGATGTTGGTTCCCCCCCTCTCCCCCCCCCAACCTCCTTATCACCCGAAGGGTGGTCGTATAGGTCGGAGGTGAGGGGGTGAGATCGAAGTGGAACGGAGAGCCCCCCTACCGGGAAATCGGTTTCGTGTTCGTGTTCGTGCGTGCAGTGCGTGCGGGCGAGGCGAAGCTGCGTGGGCGGGCGAGAAGAAAGTCTCCTGTGGCTGAGGCGCGGCCGTACCAAATGTCTCCCTTCCGGGCGGCCGGGGGCCCGCGGTGTCCCGCCAGTGTCCCGCTGGTGTCCCGTGTGGCTGAGGCGCGGCCGGACCAAATGTCTCCCTTCCGGGCGGCCGGGGCCCCGCGGTGTCCCGCCGGTGTCCCGTCAGTGATGATGATGATGATGATGATAATGATGATGATGATGACGATGACGATGATGATGATGATGATGATGATGATGATGATGTTGACAACGATGATGATGATGATGATGATGATGATGATGGTGATGATGATGGTGGTGATGATGATGTGAGATCGATCGAATGAGATCGGTAGTGAGATCGGTAGTGAGATCGATCGTGAGACCGAATGTGAGATCGATCGTGAGATCGATAGCCAGATCGATTGTGAGATCTATTGTGAGATCGATTGTGAAATCGATAGTGAGATCGTTAGTGAGATCGAGTGTGAGATCGATAGCCAGATCGATTGTGAGATCGATCGAATGAGATCGATAATGAGATCGATAGCGAGATCGATAGTGAGATCGATCGAGTGCGACGGTGGTCGGTGGTCCCCCCCCTCGCCTCCTTATCACCCGAAGGGTGGTCTATGCGGTATGGGTATACTCGTTTGTGTGTATGTGTGTATGTGTGTGCGTAGTTGTGTGTATTTGTGTGTGGGTGTGTGGGTGTGTAAGAGTGCGTGTGTGCGTGAACGTAACCGTGAGTGCTTGTGCGTGTGCGCGTCTGCGTGTGCGTGTGGGTGCGGGTGTGGGTGTGGGTGTGGGTGTGGGTGTGGGTGTGGGTGTGGGTGTGGGTGTGTGTTTGTGTGTGTGTGCGTGTGCACGTGCGTGTGCGTGTGCGCGTGTGCGCGTGTGCGCGTGTGCGCGTGTGCGCGTGTGCGCGTGTGCGCGTGTGCGCGTGTGCGCGTGTGCGTGTGTGCGTGTGTGCGTGTGTGCGTGTGATGTGCGTGTGTGGTGCGTGTGATGTGCGTGTGTGCGTGTGTGCGTGTGTGCGTGTGATGTGCGTGTGTTCGTGTGATATGCGTGTGTGCGTGTGGTGTGCGTGTGCGGCTGCGGCTGCGGCTGCGTGTGCGTGTGCGTGCGTTCGTGCGTGTGCGCGTGCGTGTGCGCGTGCGCGTGCGTGTGCGCGTGCGTGTGCTGGTGCAGTTGCGTGTGCGTGTGCGTGTGCGTGTGCGCGTGCGTGTATGTGTACGCGTGCGTGTGCGTACGGTTGTGGGTGCGGGTTTGCACGCGCGTGCGTGTGCGTGTGCGTGTGCGCGTGCACTTGTGTGTGCGTGTGCGGACGCGTGTGCGTGTGCGAGTGCGGGTGCGGGTGCGGGTGCGCGTGCGCGTGCGCGTGCGCGGGTGCGGGTGCGTGTGCGTGTGCGTGTGCGTGTGCGTGTGCTGCGCGTGCGTGTGCGCGTGCGTGTGCTCGTGCGGGTGTGGGTGCGTGTGCGTGTACGTGTGCGTGTGCGTGTGTTGGTGCAGGTGCGTGTGCGTGTGCGGATGCGGGTGCGGGTGCGGGTGCGGGTGAGGGTGCGGGTGCGGGTGCAGGTGCGCGTGTGCGTGTGCTTTTCCGTGTGCGTGTGCGTGTGCGTGTGCGTTTGCGCGTGCGTGTGTGTTCGCGCGTGTGTGTTCGTGCGTGTGCGGGTGCGGGTGCGGGAGCGCACGCGTGTGCGTGTGCGTGTGCGTGTGCGTGTGGCCGTGCTCGTCTATGCCGCCGCAACGCCGTCGCGCTTGTTCTCGCGCCCTCCTTCCCTTGTGGCCGCGTATCTGCTGACTTCTGCTACTCTGGCTCCGATATTGGCGGCCTCC
Source organism: Prorocentrum cordatum (assembly GCA_963575745.1). Taxonomy (NCBI): domain Eukaryota; class Dinophyceae; order Prorocentrales; family Prorocentraceae; genus Prorocentrum; species Prorocentrum cordatum. The sequence goes on along the minus strand of CAUYUJ010015492.1, from coordinate 263,539 downwards.
TTCTGCTTTGCGGCGGTCCTGCATCTATGTTCCTGCGCAGCGCTGCCCCATCTTCATTATCTTCCTCCCCCTTCTCCCTCGTCCCCGTCCCTTTCTTTCTCATCCTCCTCCCTCCTCAGGGGTGGAGGCGACAGTGGCATGGGGAGGGGGCAGCGCATAGGGGGTCTAGAAAAGCGGACCTGCCGGGGCTCCCCTTGATGTTCAGTCAAGGTTCTTGCAGCTCGCAACCGTGTAATCCGACCAGGAGCGTGATGCCGGTAACCACTTCGTGGGACTCTCGCTATTCGATTTCTTTCCGCAAGCCTGTTTTTCTTTCACGGGGATCCGTACGAATTAGCACGACGTCCTTGCGCTGGTCTCCCAAGCCAGGGTGCAGCCTGCAGGTCGAGGGGCGGGAGGAGGAGGACGTGGAGGAGGTGGTGGAGGAGGAGGAGGAGGAGGGGGAAGGGGGAGGGAGGAGAGGAAGAGATGAGGAGAGAGGAGGAGGAGAGGAGGAAGGAGGCAGAGAGGCAGAGAGGAGAAGGAGTAGGAGGAAGAGGAGGAGGAGAAGGAGAAGGAGGAGGAGGAGAGGAGGCAGAGAATGAGAAGGAGAAGAGAAGAGGAGGAGGAGAAGGAGGAGAGGGAGAGAGGGGGAGGAGGGGGAGGCGTAGGCGAGGCGAAGGGGGAAGGGAGCGGGAGGGAGGGGGAGGGGAGCGGGAGGGGAGGGGGAGGGGGTGGATGGGATGGGGAGGGAGGCGAAAGGGGAAGTGGAGCGGGAGGGGGAGCGGTAGGGGAGGTGGAGCGGGAGGGGAGGGAGGGGAGGGTGAGGGGGAGGGAGGGGGAGGGGGGGGTAGGAGGAGGAGAAGGAGGAGAGGAGGGGGAGGAGGAGGAGGAGGAGAAGGAAGGAGAGAGGAGGGGATGAGGAGGAGGAGGAGGAGGAGAGGAGGGGAGGAGGAGGAGGAGGAGAGGAGGAGGACGAGGAAGGAGGAGGATGAGGAAGAGGTGGTGTAGGAGTAAGGAGTAGGAGGAGGAGGAAGAGGAGGATGAGGAGGAGGGGAGGACGAGGAGGAGGAGGCAGAGGAGAGCAGGAGAAGGGAGAGAGTAGAGGAGATTAAGGGAGGAGGAGGCAGAGGAAGGAGAAGGAGAAGGAGAAGGAGGAGGAGGAGGAGAGGGGATGAGGAGTAGTCGAGGCGGAGGAGCGGAGGCGAGGGGAGTTGGAGGGGGAGGAGGAGGGAGGGAGGGGGAGGGGGAGGGGAGGGGGAGGGGGAGGGGGAGGGTGAGGTGGAGGCGGAGGGGGAGGGGAGGGGGAGGGATGGGGAGGGGAGTGGAGGGGGAGGTGGAGGGGAGGGGGGAGAGGAGGAGGAGGAGTAGGAGGAGAAGTGAGGAGGAAGGAGGAGGAGGAGGAGGAGGAGTAAGGAGGAGGAGGAGGAAAAGGAGGAAAAGGAGGAGGGAGGAGAAAGAGATCGGAGGCGCCCACGTCTGCTCAGCACGTCGGTGTCCTCACCTCGGGTGGCACATGCTACGCAGGCACGGCAGGCACGAGAAGAAGCTGGGCCGGTGGGAGCGCCAGCCCCCGCCTGGAGCGACGCCGCCTATCATCGCGCGCACCCCTGTCAGAACATCCTGGCTCTTTGGCCACCGTTTTTTCTGCTATTGGCCCCCTGCTCCTCCTCTTCGTTTTCATCCTCCCGCCTCTTCCGCCTTCTCCTGCTTCTCTTGCTCCATTTCTTCCTCCTCCTCCTCTTCATCGTCCACCTCCTCTTC
>CAUYUJ010015492.1:221796-256796 GCA_963575745.1 Prorocentrum cordatum | reverse complement strand
TTGACGACCAATGATCGACGAGCGGGATATTTACGACAACGACCGACGAACGGGGTAACGACGACGATTGACGACGACGATGATGACGACGACGAACATGAACACGAACACGAACACGAACACGAACACGACGACGACGACCACGACGACGACCACGACTCGTGTGCGAGCAATTACTAGTAGTATTGCTCGGACACGATTCGTGGTCGTCGTCGTGGCAGCCATGCACCTACTGCCTGGCAGCACGCGAGTGAGCGCCTCGTGGGGCTTCTGGGCTCTTGGGGACTTCTGGGGGGCCTCTGGGGTTTCTCTGTGGCTTCTTAGGTTTTCTTGGGGGCCTTTAGGAGCTTGGGGTGGAGGACTGGTAGGTCAGTTCGGGTTCATCCTCTTAAGGCCACTGGGGAGGCCTCTCGGGGTCGTCTTGGAAGCTCCCTGGGCTATCTTGGGGCCGTCTTGAGCCGTCCTGGCTCCTCCTCGGGGCCTCTTGGGATGTCTTGCGACGGTCTTGGGGGCCTCTTGGATCGCCGTCGGCTTTTGAAAACCGAAAAGGCGATGATCTCAAATGTAAAAAAAACAACAGGATTTTGACGACCCCTCCAGAACCAGACAACTGACGCACCCCCCCCCTCCCCCACCCGGAAACGGAGTGGCGCACACTTTTCCCCGGCAGAGCCACCCCGGCACCCCCTCCAGCAGGTTGAAGCATGATGTGACACAGTGTGTCTATAGGGCTGTAGGACCATACATAGGGATATAGGGATATAGGGCTATGGGGCTATAACACTATAGGCATATAAAGCTGTAGAGCTACAGGGCTATAGGGCGATAAGGCTATAGGGCTACAGGGCTATAAGGCTATAGGGCTATAGGGCAGTAGGGCTATAGGGATATAGAGCTATTGGGCAATAGGACGATTGGGTCATTGGGCTATTGGGCTATAGGGCTATGGGCTATAGTGTTATAGGGTTATAGGGCTATATGGCTACAGAGCTGTAGGGCGATAGGGCTATAAGGCTGTTAGGCTATAGGGCTATGGGGCTATAGGGCTGTAAGGTTTCAGGGCTAAAGGGCTATAGGGCTATAAGGCACCCAGGCACCCGGGCATCTGGGCACACGGGCACCCAGGCACCCGGGCGGGCCGCGGAAATCGGTGACAAACCTCACCTAACAATATGAATCTGCTAGGACCCCTCCGGAGGCAAGCTCTGAGGGAGCAAATGGCTCCGCAGCAAGTGTTCAAACAGAACAGCAACCAACAAAAACTTGCGCCCGTGCTCTTCCATATAATTGAAAACTTTGTTTCAAATAAAGAACAAGTGCATCACGTGCTGCCAGCCTTGCCTCTTCGCGCGCGCATATCGAAATCGTTCGGACTCTCTTGCGTGCGTGTTGTCGGAAGAACCCCTTGCAAAAAACATGACGAAGTGCACGCGCGCGCGTCGTCGCGTGCGCATGCGGGAATGATTGAGGAAACCTTAGGCTTCGCAGGGGAAAAACCTACAAAAACATGTGGTTGTGCAATCTCAGTTTTAAAAAATGCTTGCACCCGCGTTCCATGTTCATGAATTTCTGACAAACGGGCGTCTCACGCCGCATGTCGAAATCATTCGAACGCCATTGCGCGCGTGCGGAGGGGGGACACGATCCGTGTTAAGTGACACCATGCGGGCCATTTTCGCGCGTCGGCCGCGCTCGCATGTCGAATTATTGTTTCAAATCTCCATCAGCAGCGCGAGGACGCCGTCATCGTCGCCGGCGTGATCAGCATCGACGCCGTCAGTTGCCTTGCCGTCTTCGTTTTCATCATCGTCACTATCATCGTTACTACCATCATCGTGTCTACCGTTACCGACGTTGCCATGATACCGCGCCCGCCCAAGTCGCCGACTCGCATTGGAGAGCCCGTTGGGAAGTGCCCAGCGGTCAGCGCCACCGCGGCTCCGTCGGTCGCGCCAAATTAGATGGCCGCTTCGCTCGCGAGCATGCGCGGACCAACGCGGCCGCAGAGATGCACCAGCCAGCGCCAAGCACCCACCGCAGTCGCCGCCGCGTGGGTTTTGCAAACCAAGGTGCGGGTGGGTGGGTGGGATGGTTGCGCGAGCAATGGAGGTGAACAACCATTCATTGCACCACATATATTGCGCCACGTAGGTTGGAGAACAATTTTGCTAGAAACACATTGTTTGGGAGCCACCTTGGCTAACACAAGTATGGACACACAGTGCATATAGATATGTCTGTCTTCTTCCTTCGGGTCCCCATTGGTTTCGCTCCACCCATTTCCTGCCCACCTATCCCTTCCCCTATCCTTCCCGTTCTTTTCCCACCTCCTCCAACCTCCCCCTCCCTCCCTCCATCCCCCTCGTTCCGCCGTTCACCTCCGCCCCAGAGCCGACCTGATGACCCCCTGTTTCCCAGACCCGATTTCCAGGCGCAGCTTCCGTCCCCGATTCCCCTTCCCACCGTCCCCTCCGCATTTGGTCGAGCCGTGCCTGTCACGTCCGTCTGCCAGCGCCACCACCTTATGGACGATTCACGGCCCCTCGCTCCTCACCCATTGGACCGCGAGGAGGAGGAGGACGACGACGACCGCGACGACGATAAGCACGAGGAGTAGGAGGGGAGAGGACGATGAGGAGGATGAGTATTATCAGCACCAGAAGGAGGGCCAGCGTCCCAGGTGGACAAGAACTCAGGCAACCCTGGCTTCTTCGAGTCCATATGTTTCGAGTTCCTCACGCAGGCACTGATCTGCTTCGAGGACGCGCACTGAGTCGCCATGAAGAGAGGCGGTCGTTGAGGAAAGGGGTTTCGTTCTCGGAGTTATCTTGTCGTTTTCGGGCTCCCAGGTGAACCCCCCAGGGCGGTCAAAAAACGATCCCAAAAGAATGAGAAGTGGGTCGCGGACGAATTTCCGGGCGCGGGGACCCGCTTCCACGAGAACGCTGTTTTCCCAGGCCAGAGGACGCAGCGAAGGACCGAGTGCTGCGCATTGCCTTGCACCGCAGGCCGCCCACGGGAGTCGACGGCAGGGTTTTTTCGGAACGCAGGGCTCGATGGCGCGAGTGCTCCTCGGGCTTTGGGATCGTTCGCCTTGCAGTGATATCCACGACTGGTTGCTCGCATGGTGAATATATGACTGGCCATGGGGTGGTAAGGTAGCAGAAAACGCATCCAAGTGTGACGTCACATGATGCAGATCACGAGGTCAGTTTGGCGAGCGCAGACAAGCTGTGCGAGCCGGGTTTGCAGAGATATAGTCAGAGGTTTGATGGGTGGATGTATCAGTTGTGGATATCGCAGCAGCTGGAGACGTCATCACCTCATTCCACCTCCCCCCTCGCTTGTCGTTATTTTAATGTTTTCGCCCTCTGCTTTCTCCCCCCCTCCCTCCCTCAGAGTGCTTGCGTGGCCACGCTTGGCTGGTGATAAGTATGGCTGGCAGCACCGCGAAGCTGTTTCGGGCACGATCCTCGGGGTCGCCCCAGGAAAAAAGTCTGAGTCTCGCCAGCACGGGCAGCTTGTCGCCATGGTCAGCCGGCCAGGTTCTGGCCGAGACCCGCGGGCGTGTCCTGCTCCTCCTGCTCTGCCGCCGCCCTCCCTTTCAGCCCGGAGGGGTCCAACGAGGGCTTTTGGAGAGGGGCTTTTCCAGGAGGGGTCCCTCCTCCTCCTCCTCCTCCTCCTCCTCCTCCTCCTCCTCCTCCTCCTCCTCCTCCTCCTCTCCTCCTCCTCCCTCCTCCTCCTCCTCCTCCTGCTGCTCCTCCTCCTCCTCCTCCTCCTCCTCCTCTTCCTCCTCCTCATCCTCATCCTCCTCCTCCTCCCCCTCCTCCTCGCACCCCCCGTTTTGACGAGGTTCCGAGGGTGGGGTTGCTGAGGGGCTGCCCACCAGCAGAGGCGGCCCTCGGCAGCCCGCTCCCACGTCGGGGTCGCCCCCCCGCAGCGGGCGCGCGCGCCCCGGTCGCCGCGCTCCCCTCCACCGAGGGAAGGGGCGCAGGGCGAGCGCCCCTTCCGCGCCGCTCTCACGGCCCCCGCAGCGGAATCACGAGCGCTGGGGCGTGATCTGGCACGGCAGCGACGTGCGGCCCAACCCGCCACCGTGCGTGGGCGGCAGAGAGGGGGGTGATGACTGGGCGGGGGGAGATCATGGCGTGGGCCATGATATTCCATCCGATTTCATGGCGCCTCTTCTTATTTCATGACGTTCCTGGCCCCCCCTGGGCCGCGCACATGCCGCCGGCCATGATTTGCGCCCCCCCCCCCTCTTGGACGCCCCCCTTTTGGCCGCCCCATAACCGTGCGTGGGCTGTGGGTCAGGAGCCTCTAGGACGACTCTTGGGATGCCTCGGGGCCTCTTGGATGGCTCTTGTGTGCATTTGACATGTTTCGGGGGGGTGCCTCTTGGGAGCTTCAAGGGGGCGTCTTGGAGGCCTTTTGGGCCTCTTGGGGGCGCTTCGGGGGCTCCTGGTGGGCTCTTGAAGCCATCTCGGAGGGAAAATGCTCGAAGTATCAGTTCGCATATCCCCTGTGGGGCTCTCTTGGGACGCTTTTGGGGTCGGTTTTGGGTCGTCTTTGGGGGCCCTGGGTCCTTCTCAGGGCCCTGTTGGGTTGTCCTTGGGCCCTCTTGGGGGCCCCATCGGCCGTTTTTGACGAGCGTGGAGGTACCTTGAGAAGTCCGAGAGAAGCTGTCAAGACGAAACGAGTGAGTGTGCTAACAATGCACGTCTTCTTACTGTTAAGTCGTGCATGTACCCCTACAGGAGGAATGCTCAAACATTGTATAAAAGATAGTGTGGGGGGACGATGTTCTACTAATGTTGATTGTTTTGCGCATGTGTTTACTAATTGTTATCGTTCCTGCAAAATCCACCTGTAGGAGGACATGCCCGACCTAGTCTTATGGGAATCGGGCAGTGTTTGCCTCGTGGGGCCGGCTCTGCGGTCATCTCTCAGGCCGCCCCCCGCAGGAATGCAGAGCATGTTTGATTATGTGAGGGGCGCGGGCAGTTTTCGCCCCCGCCCCCACTCTTTCGCGGACTCGTTACTACACTGCACCATTGGAGCTCGATAGGAGTACAGTGGGGGCCCATGCCAAGAGACACCTTGCTCACCTCCAGGGTGCCCTGGATGTCTTGGGTTTCGATGGTTTTGCGATGGAAAGCGCGACGCTCCCATACCAAAAATCAAGGGATACCCGGGGGTGCCAGGGTTGGATTTCTTGTGGAAGGTTTCTTGTGGATTGGCCTCTACTGTAAGTATCAAACTATATGCATGTATAAATGTATAATAACATTTGAGTTGGCAAGGATGCAGGGATCAGGACGGCTCGGTCTCCTCAGCCTGTTGGCCCGCAAGGGGGGGCGCCGTATTGTCCTCCCTCCCCCTCTTCCCGCTGCCGTCGGCCCTCCTCGGCCTGACCCTCAGCGTCCACATTATTGTTTCCACTTCCTTGGATATCTCCTAGTGTTCCTCTTCCTGCCCTTGATCCTCAAAATGTTTCTGCGACTCGACGATGGCCGTGGGTTAAGTCGGGGGAATAGCCCAGCAATAGTATGGGGACGATTTGCCGACCATCTTTATTATGTTTGAGCATGTTTTGGCTACTTCAGGTTTCGCCCAAAATCCGCCTGTAGGGGGACATGCCCTAAACCTTGAAGAGGATGACAGCCCTGCGAGCCGACCAGATGCCGTCGAGAGGTCGGCTCGAGGGCCGCTTCCCCGCTCGTTTCTCGGGTGGAGGAGGATGCAGCAAGGCTTCAGGCCTCCTCCAGGGAGGAGGAGGAGGAGGAGGAGGAGGAGGAGGATGCAGCACGGCCTCAGGTCTCCAGCTCTTTCACTCCAGGGGAGCCACCTTCCCGCCCCAGCGGGCCAGCCAGCCACTCCCTCTTCCTGGCTGATCGTCCTTTCTTTTTTTGTTCACTTCTGGCCAGCAAGAATTCGGCCTGGTCGTCCTCCCATCAAGCCAGCAATAACTGTCACTCTCACTCTGACGATTCTGAATGTTGAATGTCCACTCTCGCCAGCAAGAATTCTGAATGGTCGTCCTCCCTTTTTTTCACTCTGGCCGCCTAGGTCGTGCTGCTCGCCTGTCAGTCGTGGTGGGGATGGCCAGTCAGCCGTGCCTGGTGGATCGACGCGTCTGTGGCACGCTTAGGGGAGCGTCGGCCAGAGGCGCGTGTTTCTCGCCCGCCCAGCTGCTGCTGCTGCTGCTGCGGCTGGGAGTGGGCCTCGGGCGTGCGCGTGTGTGTGTGTGTGTGTGTGCGTGTGTGTGTGCGTGTGTGTGTATGTGGTTGTCTGTGTCTGTGTCTGTGTCTGTGTCTGTGCCTGTGCCTGTGTCTGTGTCTGTGTCTGTGTCGGTGTCTGTGTGTCTGTGTCTGTGTGTGCGCGTGCGCGTTTCGTTTGTGTGTGCGTGTGCGTGTGCGTGTGCGTGTGCGTGTGTGTGTGGGTGTGTGTGTGGGTGTGTGTGTGTGTTTGTGTGCGTGCGTGTGTGTGTGTGTGTGTGTGCGCGTGCGTGTGTGTGTGTGTGCGCGTGCGTGCGTGTGTGCGTGCGTGTGTCTGTGTGTGCGTGTATGTGTGTGTGCGTGCGTGCGTGTGTGTGTGTGTGTGTGTGTGTGTGTGCGTGTGTGTTGTGTGTGTTGTGTGTTGTGTGTTTGTGTGTGTTGCGTGGGTGTGTGGTGTGTGTGTGTGGTGCGTGTGTGTGTGTGGTCTGTGTGCGCGTGCGCGTGTGTGTGTGTGTGTGCGCGTGTGTGTGTGTGGTTGGTGTGTGTGTGTGTTGTGGGTGGATTGGTGGGTGGGTTGGTGGGGTGGGAGTGTGTCTGTGTCTGTGTGTGTGTGCGTGTGTGTGCGTGTGTCATGCGTGTGTGTGTGTGTGGTGTGTGTGTGTGCGTGTGGTGTGTTGTGTGTATGTTCGTGTGGTGTGGTCCGTGTGTGCGTGCGCGCGCGTGCGCGCGTGCGCGTGCGCATGCGCGTGCGCGTGCGCGTGCGCGTGTGTGTGTGTGTGCGCGTGGGCGTGCGCGTGCGTGTGCTTGTGCGCGTGCGTGTGCGTTGTTGTGGTTGTGGGTGTGGTTGTGGTTGCGGTTGCGGGTGCGTGCGTGTGTGCGTGTGAGTGTGCGTGTGTCTGTGTGTCTCTGTGTTTGGTTGTCTGTGTGCCCGTGTGCCTGTGTGTCTGTGTGTCTGTGTGTCGATGTGGCTGTGTGTGCGTGTGCGTGTGCGTGTGTGTGTGTGTGTGCGTTTGTTTTGTGTGAGTGGTGTGTGTGTGTGTGTGTGCGCGCGCGAGTGTGTGTATGTGTATGTTTTGTGTTTTCCCGCGACAGGGTCCCCAACCACACTCCTTGAGGCTGCAGGGCGCACGAGGGATGCCTCGCAGCGAGGTGTCAGACTACATGCCAGCTATCAGAAAGAAAGCTGGGGGGCGAGCCCCCCTAGCATCAATGAGATGGGAGCTCGCCGTTGAGGGGAGAGCCCCAATCCGACGCGAGATCCCCTGAATCCATGCCCTCGAGATGAGTGTAACATCCTCATCCTCCTCATCCTCCTCCCCCTCCTCCTCCTCCTCTTCCTCCTTCTCGTCCTCCTCCTCCTCCTCCTCCTCCTCCTCCTCACCCTCCTCCCTCTCCTCCTCCTCCGCCTCCTCCTACTCCTCCTCCTCCTCCTCCTCCTTACTCATGATCCTCCCCCTCCTTCCCCCAACTCCGTCCTCCCTCCCCGCCCCATGCCCCCTCCTGCGTCTCTTCGTGCTCCGCCCTGCTGATAGCGGCTGAATGTGCGCCACGTGTCCCAGTGTCTTCCTGAGGCGTTATGTGCGGTTGTTCAGAGTCTGCGGTCCAAGAGCACGCCACGAGAATGCATGACCAGTGGGGAAGGGCGAGTAGCAAGATGAGGAGGCAGGGCGAGGGAAGGAGGTTGAGGGGGTAGGTAGGATGAGCACGAGGACGAGGACGAGTAAGGTGATTATAAAAATACGATGGGGCCAGGAGGCGGATGCTGTAGCACAGGAGGGATAGGCGGAGTTGGAGGTGATGGATGTGGATGAGGGGGTGAGGTGGAGGATACGGAGGTTGAGAATGAGGAAGAGACCGAGGAAGACGAGGCCGACGAGACGGAAAAGGAGAAGGCGAAGGAGCATGTTGGGGATGATGCGGAAGAGGGAGGCGAAGGGGGGCGGAGGAGGAGGAGGAGGAGGAGGAGGAGGAGGAGGAGGAGGAGGAGGAGGAGGAGGAGGAGAGGGAAAACGAGGAGGACGAGGGTTTGTGCGGGGTGATGATTGTGAGAAGGAGGACGGAATATGCACACGCAGGAGGAAATCATTGAGTCCAGCAAGCAGTTCAATGGCGTATTTAAGCTCGTGGGCGCCTTGCAGCAGCTCACTTGCCTGGAGGAGGAGAACTTTGACACGGCGGCCCTCGTCTCTCCCCACTCTCACTCCGTTTCAACAGCTTCCTCCCCCACCCAGTCCAGCCGATATATCCGTAAGGGCTTCGCACTCTGCCGGCAGCCCCCATCTCCATCAGGCTCGGAGATGTCGAAGGTATGGTGGGACGTGTCGGCGTTCTTTTAAAAAGTGTTGGAAACGTCATGCGACAAGCACCTTGAAATGATGGAGTTCTTGTTGAACGCTTTGTTTCCTTCTCAGGGAGTGAATCTGGCGCGATTTTCAGAACAGTGGCCCTGGGAGCGCGAATCTGGCGTAACTTAGGAGGGATTCTGGCCTCTGGCGCGCGACTCTGGCGTAATGTTCAAGGTTTTCTGGCTTCGGGTCCGCGGATCTGGCGCACGTGTGCGCGAGTTCTGGTTTCGGGTGCGCGAGTCTGACACGGTGTGCGAGGGGATCCGGTTTCAGGAGCGCGAGCCTGGTGCAAACATCACTGATTCTGGCCGCGGGAGCGCGACTTTGGCGTACAGGCGGCCTAGATTAGTAGGTCGACCCTGTCAGATCAAGGGTACGCTCGTGTCCTGCGCCTTGCGACCCATGTCTCCTACATTCCTGTGGCAGTGTGGACCGCGCAAGGGTCTTGTGTCCTCTCGCGTGTCCTGCCCAATCGAGTCCGACTGTAATCCGAAGCGGATGCTGGCCTCGGGAACGCGAACCTGGTTGAATCAAAAAGAAATATAGTTTCGGGAGCGCGAACCAATCGCAAAGGCGCTACCCTTGAAGCCCGAGGGTCGGGGGAGAGCGCGGGGAGCGCTGCTCGTTGGGCAGGTGCGCGCCCGCGGAGGCGCAACGCACTCGCAGCTCGCCGCGCCCCGCGGGAGCGCGCGGGTGCAGCGACACCCCGCGGCCCCACCCCCAACCAAAGGAGCAGGGACGGGTGAGGGGAAAGGAAACGCCGCCACAGCGGCCCGACAACGCGCGCGCCGAGGGCGCCGGCCACGCGTGAGGGCCGGAATGCGCCCGCGGCGCGGCGCGTGCGACGCGGGGGTAAATATCCACCCTCCCCCCACCGCAGGGAGACCACCAGAGGGAAAGAGCTCGCACAAGACGAGGAGCACGAAGTTCAGGAAGACCTCGGGCGAGGCCCCCCCCCCTTTAACGCACCCCCCACCTTGCCCAGCCCGCCCCGCCACGGGCACCGCGGCAAACCGCAGCGCCCGCGGCGTGGCGGCAGGGGAGCGGGTTCCCAGGGCCGCGTTTTTCGTGGCACCGAGCAAGGCAAGGCTGCGCTGTGTCCTCGCCCAGAAGTTCGCAGGCAGTCTGGCCTCGGGGGCGCGAGCCAGGTGCAAATCGTGAGGATGTGTGGTCTCGGGAGCGCGAGTCAGGCGCAGTGCGCTTGGCATTCCGGCCTCGAGAGCGCAAGCCAAGCACGTGATTCGGGAGGATTGTTTGGCCTCGGGAGGGCGAGTTTGCAAAAGACATCTCCCATCCCAGCATTCAGTCAAGCCTGTCCCTCTACAGGAGGAATATTCACAAATAGTCAAACAATAGTCTGGGGACGACTTTTCGACCACTTTTGACTAGATTTGAATATGTTTTGGGTATTGTTCATTTGTCTTCCAAAATCCGCCTGCATGAGGACATGCCCGACCTCATCCCAGCACCCGTCAGAAGTTCAGGCAGCGAGATGCGGGCGGGAAGCCAGGGCGGTTTGCGGCCTCCCCCCTCGCGCGGACGGTAGCCAATCACAGCAGGAAGCAGAGACGAAGAACGATGACACTGGAAACTGGCAACTGGTACTGGTCAAGCAGTGGCGAAGCGTCCTGGCGTGCCTATAGGCCTACCAAACAATGTTCTTAGAACCTTTGTGGTTTCCACTAATTGTTCTTAGAACATTTCTGGATGGGGACGTCTTGTCTTAACACATCGGACTTATGCTCTAAGAGAACATTGTCTTTGTTATTTGAACATTTTGGGGTTCTAAGAACATTTCGTGGTAGGCATATAGGAATGCCGGGACGGTCGGTCCCTCCTCGAATTGGTGCAGGTGGCTGGAACCCGAGCTGTGCAGCCTGGTGGCCCCGCAAGGGGGCCGGCGGATTTGCACCGTTCCTTTCTCCTCCATCGCCCCTCCTCCCAGGTCATCTATCCCCCATCCTCCTTCATTCCGCCCCTTCCCCTGTCCTTTGTCCTGCATTCTACCTCCTTCCTCGCCCCTCCGCCTTTCTCCCTCCCCCCCTGTCCATCTCTCATCCTCATGCCTTTGTCCCATCCGCCCTTCCCCCTCCTAACACATCCCTGTTCTATTTAAGGCTAATCGCCCATTGGAATGGAGAGCCAGAGCTGTTAGCGACTTGTAGGCGATGTGGGGTCGATCTGCGCTTTGTCGGTTGTCTTGTGAGGCGTCGCTTGCACGTGCGAGCATGTACGGAAACCATTCGTCGAGCGGTCTACGTCGTCACCAGTCTTAGCTGATTACTACAGATGGTTTGTCATCTGTCTACCAACCTGTTCTACGTCCACAAGATGTTCATCATGTATGCGAACATATCAGATCACGGGCTTCGCCTTCTTGATTGAGAATGTCAGATGACATGCTTCTGTGTGTGTCATTCCCAACCATCCTGTGGTGTTTGGTTCTCGTTCTGAACAGACAGCGACATGCGTCCCTCCTATCCTCTCCTCTCCTCTCCTCTCCTCTCCTCATGTCCACCCCTCCTCCCTCCTCCCCATCCGTGCCTCTGCCCTCCGCACCAGTCAACCGTTTCGGAACGCCCCTCACACGTTTCGGTGGCCCGTAGGGAGCTCAGCCGAAGGCCCAAGTGGTTGCGTTTGCATGCGCCCGCCGCGCCCATTTCGGCACACCCCTCACACGTTTCGTGGCCCTATCGGGAGCTCCACCGAAGGCCCCAGAGGCTGCGTTCGCATGCGCCCGCCGCATTCATGTCATGTCGGCACACGCCTCACACGTTCCGTCGCCCCATAGGGAGCTCCACCGAAGGCCCCAGTAGCTGCGGTCGCATGCACCCGCCCCACCCATACCGGCACACCCCTCACACGTTCTGTGGCCCCATAGGGAGCTCCACCGAAGACCCCAGTGGCTGCTTTCGCATGCGCCCGCCGCACCGATTTCGGCCCATTTCCGCCGAAGGCCCCAGTGGCTCCAGTGAACGCGCCCGCCGCACCCATTTCAGCACACCCCTCACACGTTTCGTGGCCCGATAGGGAGCTCCGTGGAAGGCCCCAGTGGCTGCGTTCGCTTGCGCCCGCTGCGCCCATTTCGGCACACCCCTCACGCGTTCCATGGCCCCATATGGAGCTCCATCGAAGGTCCCAGTGTCTGCGTTCGCATGCGCCCGCCGCACCTATGCCGGCACACCCATCAAACGTTTCGTGGCCCCACAGAGAGCTCCGTGGAAGGCCCCAGTGGCGGTGTTCGCATGGGTCCGCCGCGCACATTTGGCACACCTCACACACGTTTGTGGCCACATAGGGAGCTCCACCGAAGGCCCAAGAGGCTGTGTTCGCACGCGCCCGCCGCACACATGTCGGCACACCCCTCACACGTTTCGTGGCCCTATCGCGGTCTCCACCAAAGGCCCCGTAGGTTGAGATCGCGTGCGCCCGCCGCATCAATCTCGGCACACTCCTCACACGTTTCGTGGTCCAATAGCCAGCTTCTCCGAAGGCCCCATTGGCTGCGGTCGCATACGCCAGCTGGACCCATGTCGGCACACTCCTCACACGCTACGTGGCCCCATGGGGAGCTCCACAGAAGGCACCAGTGGTTCCGTTCGCATGCGTCCGCCGCACCCATGCCGGCACATCCTTCACACGTTTCGTGGCCCGATAGGGAGTTCCACCGAAGGCCCTAGTGGCGGTGGTCGCATGCGCCCGTCCCGCCTAATTCGGCACACCCCTCATACGTTTCGTGGCCCCATGGGGAGCGCCACCAAAGGCCCCAGTGTTTGCGTTCGCAGGCGTCCGCTCCAATAATTTCCGGCTCACCACTAAAACGTTTCGTGGCCCCAAAGGGAGCGCTACCGAGGGCTCCAGTGACAGTGTTCCCATGCGTCCGCCCCAACCATGTCGGCATACCCCTCACACGCGCCGCGGCCCCACAGGGAACTCGACCGAAGACCCCAGTTGTTTGCGTTCGCATGCGCTCACCGCGCCCATTTCGGTACATTCTTCACACGCTTCGTGACCCCCTGGGGGGCTCCACCGAAGACAATATTCACAACTGCGTTACTCACAATTGCACATGGTTGGGTCCTTCGCCCAGCGAAGTGTCTTTCCTCGATGTGCTGCTATATCTCAGAACTTGTCATGGCGTTGCTTAGGACCGTTGATCTTTCTCATCCGTCACGAGCTATTCAAGTATTCATGCTGTGTACACAGCGACGCTGCCAGTTTCCCGCACGTGTGCTCCCATCAGTTTGTTGGCGAACGCGCTTGAGACTCATATTCAACCTCACAAAGAGCACACATGCATAACAGTACTTCGTAGACCTTATGTCCTGCTGTAGACGTGCTCCAAATACAGATAAGGACTGTAGTGCCTTGACTTCGCAGTCGATCTGTCTCATGTCAGGATTCCCGATATGTGGCAATGTGACGTTCAAATGGCTTGCTATATCAACGGGCCAGGCTGCCAGCATAGCGCAAGCTTGCCAACAAATGTTTCGCATAACCATCGTGGTGCCATATGGAGGGGTCTTGGGAGCATCATGAAACTGTGTTGGGCAGATGTTGAGCTGTCTCGGGGCCCTCTTGGGATACACATTCGCAGAGCTCGTGGAGCCCTCCTGGGGTCCCTCAATGGTCGTTTCGGAAGCCACCCTAAGTCTCCGTTTCGGCGAACCTACGACGAGTCACCGCCGTCCCATGCCTTTACAGAACGCCTGTGTCGCGAAATTCCGGGCGAAAATGCGGCCACGCCAGTAGATGTCGTGTTCCCCCAGCCGTTGGGGAAACGAGTAAGGAACATCGGGGAGAGGTCATGTGGGGCCGTCTTGGGGTTGTTTTGGTCGTGCTTCTTGGGCATGCTTGAGGCCCGCTGTGGCCGTCTTGGGGCCGTCTTGGATTGTCTTAGGGCGCTATTGGGCCGTCCTGGCGCCCTCGAGAGCCGTCTGGACGGCCTCCCTGGGCCCTCTCGGGGCCCTCTTCGGATCCGTTAGGGCCCTCTTTCGGATCTCCTGGGCTGTCTTGAGACCATTTGGGGGCCCTCTCGGGCTGCCTTGGAGACCCGTTGCGGTGTCGAGATGTGTTATTGGAGGCCTCTTGGGCCGCATTGGGGTGTCAGAAACTTTCAAATGCAAAACACCTTGATAATCAATTGGGATACCATGATTTATTCAAAGTGGGGCTCCTGGGGATCCTCTTGGAGCCCTTTTGGGTTGTCTTGAAGGCTTCTTCAGCCGTCTTGGAGGCGTCTATGGCCGCCTTGGGGACAGATTCTGCCTCTTGGAGTCCATTTTGGGCCGACCTAATGGCGAAAAGGTCCCCTGGAGTCACCTTTATGGAGCCATCTTCTATGGAATCTAACACGGGATGTACTTCATCTGGGTGGGTGGCGGGTTGGGCCGAAGACCACAGGGAACTTTCGTGAAGCTCCAAGACCACGTACTTGGCACACCAAGTACACCTCCGAAAACTACAGAAATGCTTCGCGGCCTATATCGCCAACGTGCCTACATTGGAGGTCAGTCAAAAAGAAACTTCCCACAAGAAACCAACCCTGAGACCCCAATACGTCCATCGATGTTTGGCGCGGGAGCGTCACGCCTGCCATAGCAAGACCATCGAAACCCAAGAAACCCATGGCACCCTGGAGGCAAGCACGGTGTTTCTTGGCATGGGTCTCGACTGTAGGTCGTGGATCATAGGTTTCTTGGCAGCCCATTGGGGCCTCTTGGGGGGCAAAGGCTGTTCGGGGTGACCCCTTGTGCTGTCAAGGCGCCAGCTTTAGCAGCCTTCGGGCCCGCTTATGGGCCACCATGGACTTCTCCCGAGGCTGTCTTGAGCCGTTTTGGGGGCATCTTGGCGCCCTCTTGGGCCGTGAGGGCTTACGGTAGGTTCGCGTCGTGTCGACCAGCGGCGATCCCGCCGCGGGCGTTCAAGGTTGAACGCCGCCAGTGGCCCAAATTCGGTCTCGATGGGACGATCGGGCGATCGAAAAGCCGCCTATCGGTCAATGTTGAACGATTCACGCGATGTCAGAAACCAACGCCGGGGTCGTCGGGACACGAACCTGCCGTACTCCCGGGGCCATCTGGAGCCGTCGTGGGGGCTTCTTGGGAGACGCTTTGGGCATCAGGGGGCCGTTCTGGGCGGGCCAGGCATCCAGAAGGCCCACGCCACACCCCAGCACCGTCCGCGAATTCTGGCAGTGCTGGTCAGGGCCCATAAGAATATGACCAGTGGGACATACGCGTTGCATCCCACACAAGTGCACTAAACATTGTCGGCTGGAGGGGCTGGCCGCGGGGGCATGGAGGGTTGTTTGATGTAGTTCTTCGATCGGAAGCTCTGTCCACTACATGTTTAATAGTTGGCGCCATCTCACGGAGGCGAGGAAGGGCTTACGCTGTATTTCGAAGGCCTTACGACGGGTGCCGCCGACCCTGAAAGGGAGCGACGACAACGGCAGCGGCGACGACGACGACGATGCTGTCGTGGGTCAGAGTCCTCATGGAGGATTCTGGGGGTCTCTTCGACACGCTCTCGGGGGCCTCTGGAGGACAGTTCAGGGGCCTCTTGGGAGCCTCTTGGGGACCTCTTGGAAGCCTTTTGGGGGCCTCTTGGAAGCCCCTTGGGGGCCTCTTAGGGGCCTCTTGGTTCCTCCTGGGAGCCTCTCGGGGACGAGGTCTCGAAATGTCCGCCTCGTCTGGGCACCCTCTTGGAGCCGTCTTGAGGGCCTCTTGGGCAGTCTTGGATGCGTTTTGGGCCGTCCTGGGGTCCTCTTGGGCGTTTTGGGTCCCTCCTGGAGCCCTCTTGGGCCGTCCTGGGGCGATCTGGGGGGCCTCTTGGGCCGTCTTGGAGCGTCGGGAAGCGGAAGAGACGAGAACGCCGAAATACATCGAACAACCAATGGGAAATCACTGATTTTTCCTCTTGGGGCCCTCGTGGGGGTGCTCCTGGAGGCCTCTTGAGACGTCTTGCAGGGCTTTTGGGCCGTCTGGAGGCCGTCAAGGAGTCTTGGACAGATTGTTCGGCGCTTCGGGGCCCTCTTGGACCGTCTTGGTCTTGAGGCTTTTTTTGGCCCCGGGACCACCCGGGGGGGAGTCGTATCTAACTTTTGAACACCCCCCCCTCCCGGCGGGGGAGGGATCAACGGGAAGGGGCTTCCCTTCGAGTCAAGTATGACGTTGTTCAATTTCGCTTTGGCTGGCGCGCTTGAGGAGGAGGGACCAGGGAAAGGGGAGGAGCGGCGATGGGCCCAGGGAAAGGGGGGCGCAGGGAAAGGGGACTACAGAGACGACGACCAACCAACGGCGGAGGCGACGACTTGAACGGACAAGCCCCTCACAGGCCGACAGGGTCGGCAGATTTTCGGGGGGTCTGGACTGTCATATATGCTCTAGTCAGTGCTTCTATTTGATGCGGGTTCGACGTGGAGCCGACGCAGATTCGACACGGATGTGGCGCGGATGGTTCGACGTGGATTCGGCACGACCAGCGGCGCAATGGGACGGACATAACCCCGTTTGGGGAAGGGCCAACACTAGAGGGTGATGCTGCGCAGGTGGCCGCGAAGATCGCCCAGCACGCGGCCAGGTCTCGGGGAGCAAACAATGGCATAAATATAAGATTCTGAGGTTCGAGCGGGTGGGAATAGGGGGTGACCGACATGAGAGGTGGAGAAAAGGGCCCCTTCACGGCCCTTCTCTTCACCCATCATTGGGGTCACACCCCACTGCCATCTGCTCCAGAGGTCCGCGCGGATTTCTAGGATCGGCGCTGGAACCCCCTCCCTGGCGCGCGGAACGCGCCAGGGGTGGCGCCGGAGGCACAGCCAGGGGGGCCCAGCGCCGATCCGAGGAATCCCCGCGGACCTCCGAGGTTTGATGTTCATGTCACTGGTCACCGACCACCCACCAAACCACCCCAACCCAACCCGAAGGCCCCAATTTGCCCTCCATTTCCAGTGGGGGAGGGGGTCGGAGAACACTTTCGAAACGCATGAAGCCCGTAACCCCCCCCACCCCAACCCGAAGTTCGGGTCTTCTGGTTGGGTTGGGGTTTTCTGGTAGGTAGCCAGTTCATGTCATTGGTCTGGACGCCCGAAATCGGTACGGAAAGAATGGGTAAAATGCCCAACAGCAAAGAATGGGTACAATGCTGAACAGGCTCGAGAGTCGGTGTCGCCGTGGCCTGTGCTGTGCACATTTGAGACAGAAGGCCGCCTGCCCAACAGCGGCCGCTGTTGGTTCGGGACAACATTCGCTGTTGGGCAGTGTACCCGTTGTTTCCGTGCCCATTTCGGGCGTCCAAAATTGGTTGTTTCCCGAAGGTTGCTCAAGAAGCCCATGCAGTGCCGGGCGGTGGCGGCGTGCTCGCACTTGTTCTGGTGCGGCTCACGGGCTGCTAGTAAGCCGAGGGCCGTCCCTCGGCACCCCTCTCTTCGGGGGGGGGAGGGCCGTCCCCGCGGGGCCTCTCCCCTTCCTCGCTCCCTCTTCTCCCTCCCTTCCTCTCTCCCTCCCTCGCTCGTTCCCTCTCTCCCTCCCTCCCTTTTCTCTTTTTTCTCTCTCTTTTTTCTCTTTCTCTCCGCCTCTCTCTCACTCTCCCTCTCTTTCTCTCCCTCTCTCGCTATCTCTCTCTCCTCTCTCTCTCTCTCTCTCTTTCTCTCTCTCTCTCTCTCTCTGTTTCTCTCGTTCCCAATCTCTCTCCCTCCCTCTCTCTCTCTCTCTCTCTATCTCTCCACTCTCTCCGGAGCGAGCGCCGCCAGCGACCATCCGCAGGCAGCAAAAAATGAACGGCCGGAGCGTTCTGTGGAGCGCCACTCGCATTCCCACGTCCGCGGGCGAGGGTCGCCCCGCTCGCCTCCGAGCGATGCGGGAGGCGGGCTACGCCTTCCCCCCCCCCCCCCGTGCGTCGCACGGGAGGAATAACTACCCTTCTCCTCCTCTTCCTCCTCCTCCTCCTCCTTCTCCCTCCTTTTCCCTCCTCCCTCCTCCCTCCTCCCTCCTCCTCCTCCTCCTCCTCCTCCTCCTCCTCCTCCTCCTCTTCCTCCTCCCCCTCATCCCTTCCTCCTCCTCCTCATCCTCCTCCTCCCTCCTCCCTCGTAGGTGAGGGTGGGCTGGAGGTTAGTCTGGAACAGCCTGTTGCGATGTCCTTTTTTCAACTTCGTACGTTTCATGCGAATCCTGTTGTTCTTTGCATGTCCTTCTTATGTATTGCTTTTGTTGCGATTAGTTCCAGGTCGGAGTTTGTGTCTGCCTCCAAGGTAATTGATTCCGAGACAGGTCACAGCTCCGTCGGGGGGTCGAGGTTTTTCGAGGTGTCCAAGGGTTTGATACGCAACCTGGAGAAGGGGCCCACATGAGGCCGCCAAACCAAGCTTCTTTCAAGCCATGGGGAGCTGGAGTTCCTTGGTGAGGAAGCTGTGGACTGTGACTGCTATCTCCTTAAGGTCATTCACGACGCCAAACATCTGGCCCCCCCACTGCATGAGGGCGAGGTCATCCACGCGAAGGGAGAGTGCGGCTATGCCGGGCATGCTCTCCGCGAAACCGTCCACAGACAGCTTACGGAAAATGTTGGCTTCGTACGTGGCCAGCGTGGAACCAGCAACGATGCCCCGCCTCGGGAAAAGAGCTTGGTCCATGTATCCATCCAGCAGCAGGTGCTTGGGCCACTGGCAAGCCGAGATGCCAGAACGATGAGGTGATGAGGGTGTTGGCACAATTGAACAGCCTTGACCACAAATCATATGATACATGTTCATAGAACTGTTTGGTATCCTGCAGGACCTGCAGAGAGAAACCTCGAGAAACTTCCTGACAGCCCAGCGAGCTCGGAGAGTACGATGTGCCTCCAGGCAGTATCGGCAGGGGACCTTTTGGGCGCCATAGAGAAGTATCCATTGAGGCCAGGCTGGAACTCGCAGTAGTTTGCAGCTTCTTTCTGTCGTTTGTGCAAGAAGCTCCATGGTTGTTCTAGTGTAATCAGGGGATGCCAGACACCTCATGCCGAAGCCTCTCCATAACCATTTTGGTTCAGACAGGGGCTCCGACCCTTTTGATGCATCAGGAAGTGGTGTGCACGCTGGTACTGAACACATCTTGTGCTGAGAAGCTGCCGCTCCTCCGCGTGCCCACCAGACTTGGTGGTATCGGAGCTGGCGCCAGCTCCACGCAGAGCGCCAGCGCGCTCCAAGAGTGTGAGCGAGTTCACGGACCGAGACGAGATCAGGAGAGGAGACCTTCCCCTTGGTAGTCGGGCTTAGAGTCGACACCATGGGTGACGAGGAAGGCGAGGCGGCCGATGGAGAGGTCGCCGCAGTGGGAGGGAGCACAGAGCGCGGACGCTACGTGCCCCCGCCCACGATCAAGGACTCTACGATCGAGGAGCTGCGGCGATACGTCCGCCGCCTGAGGATCTGGTCCAAGGTCGCGACAGGTGCTCCAGCCAACCAGCGTGGCTTGCACGCGTACTGGAGCATCATGGAAACGGGAGACGACCAGATCCAGAGTATCGTGGAAGGCCTGGACCCAGAGGAGCTCGAGGGTGAGGACGGCGTTGGGAACATAGTGAAGGCCCTCGAAGCGGAGATCCTCCTCAAGAACGTGTATGAGAAATATACGGGGTTCAAGCAAACCTGCTTCGGCACGGAGCGCAAGAAGGGTGAGACGCTGCAGCAGCATTCCATGAAGATCAAGAAGGCGTTCGATCGCCACCGCAATCTGCAGGTCACGCTGGACGACGTCCAGGGCTACCTCTTGCAGCGGCAGGCGAAGCTGGACCACGTGGAGCGCATGGCGGTGATACTCCAGACGACGGGCTCGCTAGCCTACGAAGGGTCTTCGCGACGACAGCTCGCTTGAGAAGGCCACCAAGGGCGACCAGGGCGACGGAGCAGGACAGAGCCGTCCAGCCAGGGCCTACCACGTGGACGAGGGGAAGTATCTGGAGGACGTGGACGACCCGATCGCACGCGCCCTGCACGTGTTGGAGGGCGGCTCGGACGACGGTGGAGACATCCCCGAGGAGGACGCCATCGAGGAGGACGCGGCCTGCGCGGTGCTGGCGGCGAGGCAGGCTGGAGCAGTAGGGCGCGGATCATGGCAGGAGACCCGTCGAGTGGTTCGAGATCGCAAGACGTCCCGGGGATCTCGTGGGGTGACGCCGCCTATGGCCGGAGGCCGTGGCAAGGGCGATCCCGAGTACCAGAGGAAGGCGAAGCAGAAGATCGAGGAGGTGAAGCGTCGTATCCGTTGTCACCAGTGCAACCAGGCGGGCCACCTGGTCGATGGGAATGCAAGAACCCGCCGAAGCCGAGAGAGGAGCACGGCGGCCTTCGACGCGCAGGTGTCCGACCAGGATGAGGAGCCAGCCCACATTTTCGACTTCGACGATGGGCCTCGAGGAGGAGGGGGGGGAGGAGGGGGAGGGGGAGGGGGAGGGGGAGGGGGGGAGGAGAGGAGGAGGAGGGGAGAGGAGGAGGAGGAGGAGGAGGAGGAGGAGGCGGAGGGGGAGGAGGAGGGGGGGAGGAGGAGGGGGAAGAGGAGGGGCCCCGCTCCCCTTCCGACTGCACGTGAGAGTGGCTCTTCGCCAAAGTGACCTGTGCTGCGGGCCCACTGTCGGAGGAGGAACAGGCAACCATACCGCTACCCTCCCTTCTTTCTCACCTGTCTGGAGCCTCCTGGGAGGCCGTCGTCGCCACCGCTGGATTCGCTTCGACATCCTGGTCAGAGCGCCCCAGGAGAGGCCCTGGGAGTGGCCGTGTCGGTACTGTTGGGTTTCCCCACATTTGGGCCCCCCCCGATCGCCGAACGCGATGCGGTAATAGCATCCCCTGATATGGTGGCGACTCAATTTTTTCGAGCCGAGCGGTTTCGCACGGATTCGGGGCCCGGGACCCTCACAGATCGACGCGGTTCCAAAAATGATAAAAGAAAATGGGGTCTGGGGCGCCGGTAGTGATATTGCTCACGACGGTTCAATTTTTTCGACACGTCGGATATTTCAGGGTTTTGCGCGCTGGCGTTTGGTCCCCCCGCGTCCCCCGAATTCCGTACCCACGTTCGCCCTTGCGTGCAGCCAGCCCGTTGTAGGCGTCCGGCCAGGAAATGTTGCTCGGGTGTTGCTAGAAGTGCCCCTGGGCCAAGGTGCCACCAGGACTCTGAGGGTACCCCAAACGGCTTCCAGAGCGCCCCTCACGAGGCCCAGAGGGCCCCAGGGGCTCCAAAATGGAGCGAAAAGCGGGGGGCACTTTGAGCCACGGGCACTCCTGGTCCCCCATAAGACGAATCGTCGCACACAGTCGCACTAAGCAAAGGTCCAGAGCCAGACTCCCCCCCCTCCGCCCAATGTCGAACCGCCATTATCAAGAAAACGCTCACGCCCTGAAAAAGCCCCGACGCCCGATTTCTATATACCGCATAGACCACCCTTCGGGTGATAAGGAGGTGAGGGGGGGGAGGGACCAACGTCGCACTCGACTGATCTCACTATCGAACTCACTACCGATCTCACAATCGATCCCAATCGATACATTTCACAATCGATCTGACTATCGATCTCACAATAAATCTCACAATCGATCCCACAATCGATCTCACATTCGGTCTCGCTATTGATCTCACAATCGATATCACAATCGATCTCGCATTCGTTCTGACTATCGATTTCATTATCAAACTCACCATCGATCTCATTACCGATCTCACATTCGGTCTCACTGTCGATATCACTATCGATACAACAATCGATCTCACAATCGATCTCGCAATCGGCCTCACTATCGATCTCTCTATCGAACTCACTTTCGATTTCATTATCGATCTCACTATCGATCTCGCTATCGATATCACAACCGAACTCACAATCGATCTCACATTCGGTCTCATCATCGACCTCACTATCGAAATCACGACCGATCTCATTACCGATAGCGATCTCACTACTAACTCAATCGATCGATCTCACAATCGATCTGACTATCGATCTCACAACAGATTCCACAATCGATCTCACATTCGGTCTCACTATCGATCTCACTATCGATACCACAATCGATCTCACAATCGATATCCCATTCGGTCTCACAACCGATCTCACTATCGATCTCATTATCGATCTCACATTCGGTATCACAATCGATCTCACAATCGATCTCACAAGCGATCTGGCATTCGATCTCACAACAATCGATATCACCACCGATCTCACTATCGATCATCAAAACAAAACATCAACATCGTCATCATCACCACCATCATCATCATCATCATCATATCATCACCATAATCGGGACACCGACGGGGCACCGGCGGGACACCGCGGGCCCCCGGCCGCCCGGAAGGGAGACATTTGGTCCGGCCGCGCCTCAGCCACACGGGACACCAGCGGGACACCGGCGGGACACCGCGGGGCCCCGGCCGCCCGGAAGGGAATCATTTGGTCCGGCCGCGCCTCAGCCACAGGAGACTTTCTCTCGCCCGCCCACGCAGCTTCGCCTCGCCCGCACGGCACGCACGAACACGAAACCGAAATCGATTTCCCGGTAGGGGAGCTCTCCGTTCCACTTCGATCTCCCCCCTTCACCTCCGATATATATATATACACACATATATATCCAGAGCCGCCGGGTCTCAGATATTCTCGATTCAACCTCGCCCGAATGCATCTTCGTCTGAGCTTCGTCTTAGGATAGCACGGAGAGCAACAATGCGCCTTGCGTCTCCATCCTTCTTCCTTATTTCACGACGGACGAACCTATCCGAATGCGCGCCCGCGGTCTGGATTTTGGGGCGCGACCCAGCGGATACGCGGTCGCGCGGATGCGTTCCGAGCGGAGCATCCGCGAGGAGCCCTCGTATCCGCGAGGTCGCGGCCCAGGGGCCCGGCCCGCGAGGCCGCGGATACGGAAATGTTGGTCACCCTGTCCCTCGCACGAGCCGATGGTTGAACCGACGCGTCGTTTCTCGTGGCGCGTGCATGTTCTTGGATTCGCTTCGTCTGTACAGGCTTCGGGTCTAGCTCTGATGAAAAAAAACATGTCGCACACGGTCCTAAAGAGCTCCTCCATGTCGCACCACCAGACGTGCCCGCAGGCCTGGACGGGCGTTTCGCTTGAGACGTCCTTACAGAGTTGTTATTCATTGTCATCGCGCCGCATTGCCGATGCACCGGTGATGCGGCTCGATGTGGAGCCAGATTTTGTCCCCACCGACGCCGGTGATGCATCGCCGACGTAGCAGATGCATCACGTATACATCACCGTTGCATTAGCGACACGGCGCGATCTTCCGACCCCATCTATTCGGACCTTTTTTGGGAGGCCTATACAGCAGCTGCACGGATGGAGGTCTTGTGGTTTTCAAAATGCGGTTCTCTCACATCAGCGATTCTCGAATTCGTCTCCAAAATCTCGAAATCTTGCACGGGTGGAGGGTCAACGGTTTTGAAGACATGGCTCTCGCCTTCGCGCCGCGCACATTCGTCTTAGACCGTAAAGGGCTCCAGCAGTTTGCACGGATGGAGGGTCGTGCCGTTTTCATGATATAGTTCCCGTTGGAGACGCCAATGCAAAATATGACCACGCGCGTAGACGTGCGCAACGGTTTCAAGCATGGAAGCTTGTTTGTTTTCACACGTGGACTCTCGCCTTACATTTCTCCAGCAAGCACTACCTCACATGTGAAAAGTGCAACTGCTACACAGATGGAAGCCGGTTCCTTGTCAAAATGGGAATCTCTGTCCCCTCCCTCGACACACGGAAGAGTCCAAATGTTTCCACATTTCGAATACGCACCATAATGTTTGAGCATATCCAAATTCGACCTTCGATCGTCTTTCGTGTGCAAATCATGTTCCTTCTTTGTGCCACGGCTCCATTCCTCCCGAGTGGCGCCCTCCGAGGTGCGATGCGCGTCGCGACGGGCAGAAGGCCATCGGCGCTGCCTTTCGGGAGGAAGGCGACGATGAGGATCGGGTTTTTTCGTATAATTTTAGTACTCGGTGATCTTTGGGCCTCCGGGGACAGGTGGGGACTATCGCGAGGAAGGAGCGAAGAAACGGACGATGAGGACGAGGATAAGGCGGAGGAAGAGCAAGCGAAGAAACGAATGCGGACTTGGGCCTGATACCCAGCACCATGCAGTGGTTTGCAAATCTGATCATTAATTTTTGCCGATGCCTGTGGTACATTGGTGTCGGCATGCATGCGAGATACTGTGTTGTGCGTTGTTGCCAGTTTGCAGAAGACGTTTCTTGGACTTGGAGGACCCTGAACAGTGCGGGAACCTTTGTCCCCTCGCGCGTTGGAGCCACTTGTGCCATGCGGGGCTGCAGCACGGTGCGGTGAATGCAGTTGTTGGGTGTTTGCCATGCCGAGGTTGATATCGGCGTAGCACGAGGTCGGGATGACGTATTTTGGAACTCGCTCTGGATCACGGGCCTCCCTCTGACGCTTGTCACGTTTCCTGTTCCCTCAGCTATTTGGGGGCGTTCTAGGCGGTCGGCATCCTTGTGACTTCTATTATCACTGTCGATCTTGACCGCACTCCTCCCACCCCCCCTTTGCTTCTCTGTCGCTGCCCGACGCTGGCCGCTGAGCCCAGAGGGGGAAGGGACCCGATATGGGTTTTCAAGCAAGAGGACAAGAGGGCCCCAAGAGGCGAACTTGTTCGATGCTTCTCGCGTCCCCGCCTTCTCGTGATCGTCGTCATCGTCGTCGTCCTTGTTGTTGTTGTCGTGGTTGTCGTTTTCGTTGTCGTTTTCGTTGTCGCCGTGATTCGTGTTGGTGCTGGTGTTGGTGCTGGTGTTGCTCAATTCTCATTTCTAGGGAATACGTATTGATGAGTCCCCCCCTCCGGTGACCATTTGCATTTCTTCCATTAAATTGTTCCTTCCAGGGCGCGAACCGTGTTTTTTTTCATGGGGAAGTGAGGTGCGATCAAGTTGTGCCCCTAGCCCCCGAATTACAACAACAGCAACAACAGCACCAACAACAATAGCCATGTTAAGACTGTTCGCTCTTATCTGCTCGCGGGCCATCTAACACGTATATCTCAAGCCCTCGATACCCGCCCTCATCGTCCTCGATCGTACCCCCTTGGGGGTATATCGTTCTTACCTGCAACGTGCATTTCGTGCAGCCCCTGAGACAGAGAAAGAGAGGACCGATGGAAGGAGTGGACACGGGAAAAGAGGAGGATAGCGAGCGAGCGGGGAGCACGAAGAGCATACGTATACGGGGCCACAAAGGGCAACAGTGGGGCCACGAAGGGCAATGATAGGGGCCACGAAGGGCAGCAAGGGGGGCCACGCAGGGCGCGAGCGAGCGGGGGCCACAAAGGGCATATAGTGCGGGCGACGGGGCCACTGAGGATAGCAACGGGGCCAGGAAGGGCAGCGAGGGAGCCACAAAGGGCGACAGCGGGGCCACGAAGGGCAGCAATGGGGCCACGAAGGGCGCGAGCGAGCGGGAGCCACGAAGGGTAGACATAAGGGGCCAGAGGGGGCAACAGCGTGGGCCTCGAAGGGCATACCATGTGGGGCCACAGATGGGCAGCCACGGGGCCACTGAGGGCAGGAAAGGGGCCAAGAAGGGCAGCGAGCGAAGGCGACCGCGAAACCAGTACGGGCAACGAGGGACGTCGCCGGCGGGCGAAGGGCAGCGAGCGGAACTGCAGTCCCTAACGGGTTGGTCGAGCGGGCAGGCCGCGACGGGCGGGTCGAGCGAATGGGTCGTTGAAGAGTGAATCTTGCTTGGGCCCCCAGGAAGTATTTCGCGGGAGCGCGACTCCCAGGTAATTCATGAGGAAGTCCAAGGCGAGAGCGCGATTCTTGAGTGTCGAGGAGCGGCATCTGAAGAAAGTTTAAGGGCGTCTCAGGAGGGGGCGCGATTCCTGCGTAACTAGCAAGGAAGTCTCAAGCGAACGCCTGATTTCTCCAGCGATTGTGAGGAAGTAACAGGCGGGAGTCGTTGTTGTTGTAACTCGGGGGCCAGGGGCGCCGTTTGACGCTCAATACTTCCCATAATCAACGAAACGAAGGCCAGCCCCAGGAGTGGCACTTCAATTGAAAAATACAATGTGCACCTATCAGGGGGATCAGCAATAACTATTCTCCAGAAGTGAGAAATCAATGGCTCCCGCTTGATATTTCCTCACAAAATATTCCAGCATCGCGCTCTATCGCGAGACTTCTCTCACAATTTAGGCAGGAATCGCGCTCGCGTCTTGAACTTCCTTGCAATTGATTCAAACGCCGCGCCCTCGACACTCAGGAATCGCGCTATCGCTTGAGGCGTCCTCGCAATTCATGCAGGACGCACGCTTGAGCAACGCGCCTGCTCGACCTGGCCGCCTGGGCCCACCTTCCCGACCCGCCCGCTAGGGTCTGCCGACCCGATCTGCCCGTCTGGTTTTGCCACGTGTTTTCTGTTCCTAGCCCTCTCTCCTGCTACTGTCTGTCGTGCTCCATCCTCCTCCCCCCCCTTGTCCCTTCCTGCCATCTGTCCCTTCGTCCCCTGCCTCAGGGGCTGCACGAAATACACGTTGCAGGTAAGACACATACAGCCCCAGGGGGTACGATCGAAGACGAAGAGGGGTGGTATCGAGGCTTTGGGATACACGTATCAAACTGCACGCGAACAGATAAGACCGAGCAGTTTCAAAATGATTGTTGTTGTTGATGTTGTTGGTGATGGTGATGGTGTTGTTTGCATTGTTGGTGTTGTTGATGTTGGTGGTGTTGATGTTGTTAGTGTTGCTGTTGTTGTTGGTGTTGTAGTTGTGGTGAATCCGCACGCTTGAACAATTATTGCTGATCCCCTCTCACCGTTGCACATTGTGCGTTTCCAATTGAAGTGTAACCGTCGGGGCTCGCACCTCGTCTTCTTATGAGGTAACGCCTTCGTGCTCCGATTGTGCCCCTGGCACCCGAATTTCAACAACACCAACGACAACAACAACAACAACAACAACAACAACGGCTCCCTCTTGATACATCCTCACAGCTTATTCCAAGATCGCGCTCTCGCGCGGGACTTCCTCACAATGTGTAGGAATCGCGCTCTCCCGTTGGACTCCCTCGCAATGTATTCAAACGCCGCGACCTTGACACTCAGGAATCGCGCTCTCGCCTTGCTCTCACGATCTACCTGGGAATCGCTCTATCGCTTGAGGCGTCCTCGCAATTCATGCAGTACCCACGCTTCAGCAACCCGCCTGCTCGACCTGGCCGCCTGGGCCCACCTTCCCGACCCGCCCGCTAGGGGGATCTGCCCGCCCGATCGAACCGTCTGGTTCTGCCACGTGTTCTCTGGTCCGAGCTCCACTCCGGCTATTGTTTCTCGTGTTGCATCCTTCTCACTCCCCCTTCCACCCGTCCTCTCTTCCCCAGCCTTACGGGCTGCACTAAGTACACGTGGCAGGCAAAGCAGCTTTGGGGGTACGATCGAAGACGAAGAGGGCGGGTACCAAGGCTTGGGGATCTACGTGCTGATTGGCACGCGAGCTGATGGGATCGAACAGTTTTAAGATTATTGTTGTTGTCGTTGTCGTCATCGTTGCTGTTGTCGTCGTCGTCGTCGTCGTCGTCGTCGTCGTCGTCGTCGTCGTCGTCGTCCGGGGAAGCGGGCCGGGCGGGGCCCGAAGGGGGAGGCCCGCGCAGGTCCTGGAGTGCATGCAGAAGTGCCTGAAGAGCGCCGCGCCTCTCGAGCGCGCTGCGCCTCTCCCGGGGGCTGCGCGTGATGGGCGACCTTTCGCCAGAGTGGCACCCAGAGCGACGCAAGTCGGGGGGCGGCAAAGAGGGGGGTGATGATTAGGGGGGGTGGATATCATGGCGGCGGCCTTGATATTTCCCCAGATTTCATGGCGCCGCTTCTTATTTCATTACGTCCCTGGCCCCCCCCCAAGGGCCGCGCATATGCCACCGGCCATGCTTTGCGCCCCCCCCTCTTGGACGCCCCCCTCTTGGCCGCCCCCGAGCAAGAAAACGGGTTCGATTACAGTGGGGGCCGATGCCAAGTGGCACCCTGCTTGCCTCCAGGTTGCCCTGGGTTTCTTGGGTGTCGATGGTCTTGCTGTGGGAAGCGTGACGTTCCCACACCAGAGATCCATGGACGTCCTGGGGTCTCAGGGTTGGGTTTCTTGTGGCAGGTTTCTTGTGGATTGGCCTCCACTATACTCGAGATTGCGCGGGCGGCTTACGCGCGAATGTCGGCGTCCTCGCTTCCAACGTGGCGTACCGCGCTGGCGGCCCGCGTAAGTTGCGGCGTAAGAGCCGTTTCTGTTCCTCGCCCACTTGTCGGCGGCTCGTCTGGGGTCTGGGGGGAAGTGGAAGGGAACGAACAAGAATTTCCAAACTGAAAAAACTTGCACCGAAACTGAAAACGTCGATCCCCACTACGGGCTAAAACAGAAACGCTCCCCATCCTTTCGAGCTTCAGCTCGGATGCCACTCCTGGTCCGAAGTCCGGCTGAATCCCGGCTGATCCCGCTTGACCCCGCTTATTCCGCGACCTTATCCGACATGGCAGCACCCCAATGAGGCCTAGCTGTCCCAAAGTACCCCAATGGTAATCCACATTCTTTCGACGAAGACCTCCCGGAGGTCGCCTCCCATCTGAGGGCGGGGGGGGTGGCCGCCGAGGACCGGCAGCTCCTCCGGCACCCCCTCCGTCGGCGAGACTGGGGGGGAAGTCAGCGGGAGAAGAGCTTCTCACTCGGTAGCAAATCATGGGAGCTTGGTATACACTCTCTTAATTTTGTCTTTTGCGTCGATTGGCGTCTGGAAGTGGATGAGATAGCGCCGATTTAGCGTCGACTAGCGTCGATTTAGCAGCGAGTAGCGTCGATTTAGCGTCGACTAGCGTCGATTCGCAAGAGCCGACGAGATGGTATGGGATGCTCCCACCAGTTGCCACCGAAGCTTCTCAGAAGGATGCGGAACTTTTCGGAAGACCTCGCGCCTTTTGAGAAGTATTATTCTAGGCCTCCTAGATGGGTCCGAGTAGATGGGGTCGGAGGATCGCGTCGCATCGTCGATACATCGCAGGGGCGGCTGGATGTGGAGCCCGATTTGCTTCACGTCGACATCGCCGATGTATCGCCGACGTCGACGATGCATCGTCGGTGCATCGCCGATACATCGCCGATGTATTGGCGATGCGGCGTGATCCTCCGACCCCATCTGTTCGCACCCCATCTGGAAGGCCTCTTAGAGGCCTCTCAGAGGCCTCTTAGAGGCCTCTTAGAGGCCTTGAGGACGCAGACATAGAGTCTATGTCTGCGTCCTCGAGGAGGGCTCAGAAATCCAGGCAGAGACCCGAGGCCTTCCGAGCCCTCCGAGAAGGCCCGCCCCCGAGCTCGCCGCCGACTTGTGGTGCAGGCAACCAGGGGTTCCCCCGGCACCGGCCTGCGCGCTTGGATGCGGGCCCCCTCTGCGGCCCCCTCCGGCCGCGCACCAGAGGCTACTCTTGCCCAGGGTCACTCCCGCGTGCAGCCGACGCTCTTCCGGATTTCCCGGCCGTTGTCGCCTCATCGTTGTCGTCTCCCTCGTTTCCCCTCCCCCGCCTTCCCCATGGTCGTCCTGCTCCTCATCCTTCACCTTTTCCTCCTGGCCAGGCTCCTGGGCATCGGCCCCCTCCTCCTCCAATGTACGCAGCTCCCTTTTTTTCCTAGTGCGCATAACACGACGGGTCATCTTAGGAATTCCAGGTCCGTTATCCGCTATGAGACGCGTCGGCGGCGCAATGGAAAGGGTTGGGTGGGAGGGGTAGGATGTCAGATATGGCGCGAGCGCACCTAGCTTTTCCTCCCCTCCTCTCCCCCCTCTCATTCGTCTGTCCTGGTGCCCTCTCCAACTCACCACTCTGCTGCCCTTCTTCTCCTGCTGTCGAAGTCAGGTCCCGCCCAGATTGAGCTGGAATTCCGTCAATCCACGAGTCATGGGCAATCTGCCAGCTTTTGGGTGTGAATGCTGTCCCATGCCAACTCCTGGACTGCACTGCACTACCCTGGGCCACTCCTCGCGTTCGTTCCCGTGGGGCTTCCCCAGCCGATCACGTTTTCCACAATCGCGTTTCCCAGTTGGGCCGGACACAGTCCGACGCGGCAGTTGGCAAGCGTTTCTTTCTCACATTGAGGGGCCGCGAATTGCGAATGTGGACACATGTACTTGAAACGCAATCGACGTTATGCGACGAGGCTCGACCGTTTTTGGCGCTGCCCTCATCCCTCTTCCAATCGTCCTTTCTCTCTCCTTCTGCTTCCCTTCCTCTTCTTCCTCATCCACATTCCTATTCCGCTCCCTCATCCTCCCCCTCCTAGTCCCCTCCGTCGTCCTCTCTCTAGTCACCTTCCGCGTCGTTACCCTGATCAACCTTCCTCGTCTTCCGCATTCGCCCCGTACTCCTCACGCGGTGTGAGGACGAGAGAGCGAGGGAGGAGGCCGAAGAGAAGACGGGAAAGGTGGGGAGGAACGATCTTTCCCCCCTATACTGTTGCGGCGAGGATCATCGACAACCTGGTCCAGTCGGACCGCAAGCAGGCGGCGAGCCCCCAAAGCAGCCCCGCGAAGCGGGCAGGGGGATGCCGCACTCGGCTGCGGCACAGGACGGAGGATGGGGGGGGGCAGACAACCGGTTCCGCTGCTCTCTCGTTGCCTCTGTTCTGGACGCCCGAAATGGGTACGGAAAGAATGGGTACAATGCCCAACAGCAGTTCCTGTTCATTCTGAAGAGGACTCGTTGTCGGTGTCGCCGCGGCCTGTGTCCATTCGAGACAGAAGGCCGCCTGCCCAACAGCGGCCGCTGTTGGTTTGGGACAGCATTTGTTGTTGGGCATCGCGCCCAAAGTTTCGGTACCCATGTCGGGCGTCCAAATCTGTGGGTCCGAGAGAGTCGAGACCGCTACCAGCAGCAGGCGTTCGGCGAGAGTCTCAGAACGGTGGCGCTACAGTGGAGGCCCATGCCAAGAAACACGCTGCTTGTCCTCAGGGTGCCCTTACTTTCTTGGGTTTCGATGCTTTTGCTGTGGGAAGCGTGACGTTTCCACACCAAAGATCAATGGACGTCCTGGGGTCTCAGGGTTGGGTTTCTTGTGGAAAGTTTCTTGTGAACTGTCCTCCACTGTACTCAAGAGCTTGAGCAATACGAGAGGTGCGAACTCCCCAGGGGTGCGTCTGAATGGTGACTTTAGGAGCGGTGGTGGCCAGCGGTGGTGGTGTGCAAGGCGCTTGTCGTACAGTGGAGACCCATGCCAAGGAGCACCATGCTTGCCTCCGGGGTGCCCTGGGTGTCTTGGGTCTCGATGGTTTTGCTATGGAAGGCGCGGCGCTCCCACACCAAACATCCATGGACGTCATGGGGTCTCAGGGTTTGGTTTCTCGTGGAAGGTTTCTTGTGGACTGGCCTCCACTGCAGGGCGCCGAGATGCTCACGGCGAGTTCGGCCGCGCAAAACCGCAGCGTGCGGAATCAAGCATGCAGGACGCGCAGGCGGTCGACGTCGCCTTCGATGATTCACTCGCGCAGTGCAGAAGCATCGTGGTAGTACGTGGGACCCGTTTTCCAAACATAATCAATTCTCTCGTACTCCGAGGGGGCCAGGTGGGGCATCATAAGTGATCGGTGGAATCCTCAAGCTCAAGTGTGGCCGCTGCATCTACCATGAGGGGGCCGTTCAAGCGGACTGCGAAAAGTGGTTGCGCGCTCGGGGGCGAGTCATCCTTGCATCTAATTCAGCGCAATACAGAGGTTCGCTCAGGGTGCAATGTTGCTGTCAGTGTTTGAATGTTGTCAGCAAGTGTTGGATGGGAAACGACGAACTGCAGGAACACAACACGTGTAATCCATTCCCTAAGGTGAGTTCCCTCGAAAATTGCACCCCGTCGGCACAGCCCATCCTCGAACAGACGATACATAATATTTGACGCAAGCCCCTGGAGCAACGTTGAAGGCGGAGAGAGAGAGAGAGAGAGACAATGTTTGGATGGTCGCACAGTCCTTACAACTTACTTTTGCAACCTCGCCTCAAAGACGTGATACATCCACTTGATCACAATTTTTTGACTGGGGTCACAATTGGTTGCAAGGTCTATTTCAAGTGACAACGTACCGGTCTTCCAGAGAGATGTACAGTTCTTTGTAAAAAGGCCACAGACATCATTTACGACATTGTGAAACAACATACATCGCAAGTCCAAGTGTTTAGTCGGTCAGATACGGGCATTGAGATGTTCAGTTTGAAACGTTTGGAGTTTTTTCTGGCCGCGGAGTCGTGGAAATGTTCGTGTCAAGAAGCACGATCCACGCACTTGAACCTTGACCAACTTTTTAACGAAGTTTCATGATTGAGCGATTCGTGACCTTATGCTTTCGGTGTCCGAGGTGATTGGTTTACTTTGGCACTGCCCAAAACTGTCGGTGCCTGTCGAAACGGTAAATGAAAAATTGCTACTGGCGCTCATCAGACGTTTTAAGCGAGCTTTCGAGGAACACCCGATGATATGACAATTCGATTGTGTTTTGCACAACGCCCAGACCACGCCGGCGCTGGGCTGGAGCCCCAACACCAGAACACTCGAACGAAAACGCAAGTTCGCCCTAAATTATAGCGAGGACCAGCAGGCAGATACTAGCAAGATTGTTCGTGAGACCGCTGCCAGAAGTTTCCACGACTGGGGGAAAAGTCTAAGCGCGCAGGATGGCAGCACTAGTCGGACATTTCGGTCTTGGTGAGTATATGGTGTCTTTCAAGGTTCGGTTTTCGAAGTGGGACCCTGCTGCTCCAAACAATGTCGTGGCCATTCGTTGCGCGACCGGTTTCTACATGGCGCAGGTCGTATGTTTCGCAGAGTGCCATGGGCAACCCGATGCCGCCATCCAGCCCTGTAGCCTCGTGGAACAGTTCCAGCCGCACAGCGTCTGGAAGACAGCCTCGCGCCCGTGCTTTTTCCCTGGGCAGTCCCTTCCTGGACGTGCTGGTCCATTCGGAGGGGCCTGACACTGCGACAGTGCTACGTGCGCCATCACCTGCATAAGCCTGTGTCCTTCATGGTTCGCTCTCGGACGGGGCCGATGGCATCGAAGGCGGGCTACGCGCGCATGCTTGAATGATGTCCACAGCAACTTCAGGACAGTGCACACGTGGTACATGTACTCCCTCCTTTATTGTATAAATATGTCCTCCTCCCTTCTAATCTTCTCTTTCCTGCCTCTGCATGTTCTTCGAAGGCGGGCTACACCCGCGGAGAAACATGCACTGCGCGTGGATCCCGTAAAGGGGGGACGATGGGGAACAAGGGGCAACGCTACGCAGAGTGTTGTAGGGGACTAGCTTGGACACCTTCCGCTTCGGGGCCTGACGGAGATCAATGCTTTGCAGACGGTCAGGTTGAGTTTCTTGCCCCAGTTTGTTTCCCCTCTCCTTTCCCGCCATTCTCCCCATTCTGACCTTCCCTCGATTTCGTCTCATGCGAGGGGGCGGAGGAGGGGGGGGGAGGGGGCGAAGGATGGGGGGCGCTGATAAATCCAGCCGTTTCTTCATGTGTCGCCTACGTCCATTTGCAAAGGCCGCGCATCCCAGCCACCGTTCCCGCTCGACGAAGTTAGAATTTCAAGATATGGGAATGATGATTTGGGATTTTTGCGGGAGGGCCTCCAGCGAACCGTAAGGTGTTAGGTAAAGGTGCACAGGGGGCGCTAACCATTTAGGTCAGACTTCGCCAACTCATGGGCCTAGCCATTTGGCATTGAGTTACCCAGCCCTTGCTAAACTACGGGGGAGGGCTACGCAAACCGTTTACACTACAAAGAAAGATTTGCAAACCGCACTAGACCACCAATCCCTCCAAGAGCACGGCCGCAACCAGCACGTTCCCAGAGCGAGCCCTTCCCGGAACATGCTTGTCGGTGTCAGTCATTGGGGCAGGGGGTTCTCAAGCAGTTTCCTTCTGTTGCTTGCTCCGCTTGCCGACGTTCCAAGACTGCCTAGGACGCCCCCCAGATTGCACATGAACACCCCAGCAGTGCGCCAAGACGGCCTAAGAGGCCCCAAGACGGCCCAAGGGATTTGCATGCCGTCCGTGATGAGAAGGGGGCAGAGCATGAAGCCGAGATCGAAACGGAGGACGGAGGCAGGGGATGAGGATGACAAAAGACAGGGAGGAGGAAAGGAGGAGGAGGAACAAAAACACTTACAAAACATAGGGACAACGACAATCATAATAATGATAATACGAATATGAACAGTAGTGATACTACTACCACTACCACTACTACTACTACTACTGCTACTACTACTACTACTACTACTACTACTACTACTACTACTACTACTACTACTACTACTACTACTACCACCACCACCACTACTACTACTACTACTACTACTACTACTACCACTACTACTACTACTACTACTACTACTACTACTACTACTACTACTACTACTACTTATAATAAGACGAAAAAGAAGCAGAGGAGGAGAAGGACGACGAGGAGGATGAGGGCGGACGGAATGAGGGGAACGAGGACGAGCACGGAAGCTCAAGCCTTACTCAGCCTCTGTTCCCTCCATCCTTCCTTGCCTTCCCTGATATTTCAAAGACGGGCCAACAAGCCTCCAAGAGGGCCCCAACACACCCAAAATTGCCGTGTTCCTGGGGAGTACCCCGGGAACCTGATTGTCGCCGCCAGTCGAAGGAGGGGGAGGAGGAGGCGGTGGAGGACGACGAGGAGGGAAGGGCGGGCGCAGAGGCAGAGGACGAAAGCGAGCACAACGAGGAGGAGAAGGAGGAGGAGGAGTCACAAAGGAGGAAGCGGAGGCCCGCCGCAGGCGCCGAAAATTTTGGGTGGGTCGCGGGGTGGGGTCGCGGGTGTGTCGCGGGGTGGGGAACCGGCCCTGTTCCGACCAGGCCCTGTTCCGCCGGCCCTGTTCTGGCCGGCCCTGTTCCAACCAGGCCCTGTTCCGACCGGCCCTGTTCCGACCGGCCCTGTTCCGACCGGCCCTGTTCCGACCGGCCTTGTTCCGCCGGCCCTGTTCCGCCGGCCCTGTTCCGTCCGGCCCTGTTCCGCCGTCACGATGTCCCATGTGGCAGCGCTCTCTAGGCGGGTCCGAACCGGGCGGGTCGGAACCGGGCGGGGCGGAACCGGGCGGGTCGGAACCGGGCGGCAGGCGGCGGGCGGCGGGCGGCGGGCGGGCGGCGTGCGGCGGGCGGGCGGGTCGGAACCGGGCGGCCCGCCCGTCAGGGCACTCGCGCGCCCACTCGATTACGCAACATACTTTAATGTCCCGCCGGCCCGACCCGACCCGCCCGTTGGGGTCCGCCCGCCCGACCCGACCCGCCCGTTAGGGTCCGCCCGCCCGACCCGACCCGCCCCGCCCGTTAGGGTACTCGCGTGCCAACTCGATGATGCATCATACTGTAATGTCCCGCCCGACCCGACCCCACCC
>CAUYUJ010015492.1:114913-221696 GCA_963575745.1 Prorocentrum cordatum | reverse complement strand
TACTACTACTACTACTACTACTACTACTACTACTACTACTACTACTACTACTACTACTACTACTACTTACTACTACTACTACTACTACTACTACTACTACTACTACTACTACTACTACTACTACTACTACTACTACTACTACTACTACTACTACTACTACTACTACTACTACTACTACTACTACTACTACTACTACTACTACTACTACTACTACTACTACTACTACTACTACTACTACTACTACTACTACTGCGGAACAGGGCCGCCGGCCCTGTTCCGCCGGCCCTGTTCCGCCAGCCCTGTTCCGCCGAGGCCCTGTTCCGCCGAGGCCCTGTTCCGACAGGCCCTGTTCTGGCCCGCCCTCTTCCGCCGCGGCCCTGTTCCGACCGGCCCTCTTCCGCCGAGGCCCTGTTCCGCCCAGGCCCTGTTCCGCCGGCCCTGTTCCGACCGGCCCTGTTCCGCCGCGCGAAAGCCCCAGGCGCCGGGACTGCGCGCCCCTCTGGCGGCGGAACCGGGCTGGGGCGGAACCGGGCGGGTCCGAACCGGGCGGTTCGGAACCGGGCTTGGTCGGAACCGGGCCTGGTCGGAACCGGGCCTGGTCGGAACCGGGCTGGTCGGAACCGGGCGTCGGCGGAACCGGGCGGGTCGGAACCGGGCCTGGTCGGAACAGGGTCTGTGTCTGGGTCGCGGGTGGGTCTCGGAGTGGGTCGCCAATGGGTCGCGCGTGGGTCGCCGATGTAAAAGAAATCCGCCGCAGGCGCCGAAGTTTTGGTTTGTTCAGTGAACGTAGTTTGGGTCGCGGGTGGGTCGCGGGCTCCCCACCTCCACCTGGAAGGAATTCAAAAACAGCCCGCCGCAGGCGCCGAAAATTTTGATTTGTACACTGAACGCGGGTTGGGTCGCGGGTGGGTCGCAGGTTTTCCACCTGCAACGACCTGGAACGAATGCAAAAGAAATCCGCCGCTGGCGCCGAAAATTTTGAGTGGGTCGCGGCGTGGGTCGCGGGTGGGTCGCGGGTGGGTCGCGGTGGGTCGCGGGTGGGTCGCAGGTGGGTCGCGGGTGGGTCGCGGGGTGGGTCGCGGGTGGGTCGCGGGTGGGTCGCCGGTGGGTCGCGGGTGGGTCGCCAGGGGGGTCGCGGGGTGGGTCGCGGGTGGGTCGCGGGTGGGTCGCGGGTGGGTCGCGGGTGAGTCGCGGGTGGGTCGCGGGGTTGGTCGCGGGTGGGTCGCGGGCTGGGTCGCGGGTGGGTCGCGGGTGGGTCGCGGGGTGGGTCGCGGGTGGGTCGCGGGGCGGGTCGCGGGTGGGACGACGACAACAAACAACAAACACCAACACCAACAACAACAATAATAATGTTAAGATTGTTCGCCCTTATATGCTCGAGTGTCCAATAACGCGTATTTCCCTAACCCTCGATACCCGCCCTCTTCGTCTTCGATCGAACCACTTTTGGGGGGTATACCTTTCTTCCCTGCAGGCCGGGCCCCGGCAAGTTGGGGCGGCCGCGGACCTTCGGTCTGGCCAGCGGTAGCGCTGATCGGCGGGGCGGCCGCGGACCGTCGACCCGACCCCAAGAGGGACGGACAGGGGACCGACCACGACGACGACGACGACGACCACGACGTCGAAGACGACGGCGACGACGACGACGACGGCGACGACGAGCGAAAGCGAGAGCGAGAGAGAACGACAGCAGGGCCACGAAGGGCACGAAGTAGGCCACGAAAGGCGACAGCGGGGACACAAAGGGAATGCGTATGGGGCCACGAGGAGCGCGAACGAGCGGGGGCCACGAAGTGCAGATAATGCGGGGCCACAGAAGGCAACTATGAGGCCACTGAGGGTAGCAACTGGGCCACGTAGGACAGTGAGGAGGACAAATGGCGACAGCGGGGCCACGAAGGGCACGCACATGGGGCCACAACGGGCGCGACTACTGGGTGCCTGGGTGTCGAGAGCGCGGCGCTTGGGCAAATTGCAAGACATTCCGACTCAAGGCCATTCTTCAGTAAGTTGCGAGCAAGTCTCCAGCGAGAGCGCGACTCCAGAGCGCCGGGAGAGCGAACCCTGAATAAATTGCAAAGGAGTCCCAAGCGAGAGCCCGATTCCTGAATAAAATGCGAGGAAGTCTCGGGTGGGAGCGGGGGTCCTGGCTAAATTGTAAGGAAGTCTAATGCGGGAGCCGTTGTTGTCGTAACCCGGGGGCCAGGGACCAAAGAGCACCAAGACTTTCCATGTCAAAAGCGGTGCGAGCGTCGAGGGGCACATTTTGATTGAGAAAAAACAATATGCACTGGTGGGGGGGGATCAACAATAATTATTCTTCAGAAGTGAGAATTCAACAACAACAACAATAATAATAATAACAACAACAACAACAACAATTAGAATCCGCATCGCGGAATTCCCGTTCAGCCACGCACCCAGGGACAGTGAATGACCGTTCGGTTCAGTCCCCTCACTCTGATATATATATATATATATATATATATATGTGTATAGAGAGAAAGAGAGTTGAATACAGAAACGTAGTATGTAGTATATCCATAAACTTATGGTATAACGATGGATTTTGGTTTGTGTATAGCTCGATCCATATGATATTGGCATACATGTTTTTATGTATAGTTGTGTCGGAATATACCAAGGATCGAAGGAGAGGAAAATACATAGAGAGAGAGGGATGTGGTAGAAATGGGGAAGAGAGAAAGAGAGAGAGAAAGAGAAAAAAAAAGGCAGAGAGACAAACAACAAACGCAAAAGAGGGGGAGACAGAGACAAACAGGTAAAAACTAAAGAGGGACAGCGAAAGAGAGAGAGAGAGAGAGAGCCAGACCCTCCCCCTTTGGGGCGTTATCCTCGCGTTGGCTCGCGGGTGCCTGGGCGAGCCCCACGCTTGTTGTACGTACTGTGCGCTGGTAAATTGTGCGTACGACTTATTTAATTAAGCGCAGCACACGCTTAAGTAAGTTACCGCATGTACTGGGGCTGGCCTTAGTTGAGGGAAGTGTACGTACGAAGGTCATGGATAAGCAGATAAGTGTAGCTACACAGCTGAGGAGCGATATTAAGTCGCATTAGCACGAACAATTAACAGAGTCCTGCGGTCTTCGCCCGGCCCCCCCCTGCCCGCCCGCCTGCCCCACCAACCCCGGTTTCCCGCCTGCGTTCGCGCTCTCGCCGTCGCCGCCAACGATTTCACCATCGTCGTTTGCTGCTTCTCCTCTCCTCCCCCCCCCCTCTCTGGGCAGCCCAGCCTCTCCAGAGCCAGCGTGGCAGAGGGAACTGGGCGTCGCGTCATGGTGGGGCGATGTATGGGCGAGCAGCGAGGGCTGCAGAAAACGTGCCCTTGGGGGCCCCTACAAGGGCCCTTCAGGGTCCAGGGGAGGGCCTGTAGGGCCCAAGAAGTGCACGCTTCTTTCCCCCTCCTACTTGAGCGACGCAAAAATTCAAATTCGTCTGCGCCGACATTGGTACGTGAGCTGCCCGCGCAAGGTCGCGCGTCAGGGCCCCCGTCTCCAAAGTAGCGTGCCGCGCCGGTGGCTCGCGGAAGCCACCGCGTAAGGTCGCTGTGTCATCTCGCGCAAGACCCGTTTTTGTTGTTCGATCGTCGTTCATGTGTCGCCCCCCCTCGATTTGAGCGATGCCCCTTCGATAACTGCACGTTTTTCCCCCCACTATCTATCGCCCCCCATGTCGGGGGTGGCAAAGAGGGGGGGGATATCATGGCGTGGGCCATGATGTTGCCCCAGATTTCATGGCGCCTTGTCGTATTTCATTACGTCCCTGGCCCCCCCCCCCCCTGGGCCGCGCACGTGCCGCTGGCCATGATTTGCACCCCTCCATCTTGGACGCCCCCCTCTTGGCCGCCCCCGACCATTCAGCGACGCCCAAGGAAAGCCTTTCTCGGACGGGGCTAGCACGAGGATAAATCCGTTCCGGAGCGATCCAGAACGCTCTCTGGAACGCTCTGAGAAGGCCTAGGCGCGCGAGACAACCTCGAGAACCGCTGGATCTCAGAGATTCTCGATTTACACCCACCCGAATGTACAGTGGAGGCCCATGCCAAGAAACACCTTGCTTGCCTCCAGGGAGCCCTGGGTTTCTTGGGTTTCGATGGTTTTGCTCTGGAAGACGTGACGTTCCCGCACCAAAAATTCATGGACGTCCTAGGGTCTCATGGTTGGGTTCCTTGTGGAAGGTTTCCTATGGACTGGCCTCCACTGTTTCCCCGGGACCGGTTTTTCATCCTGAGTCCTTTTTGACGGTCCTGGGCCCAGCGAGGGCCCCGAGGGGCCGAAATGTACGAAAAATGTATGCCTTGATTCTTTCAGTGCATTGGATCTTTGGGAATGTACGATTATCGTTTAACCGATCCCCGTCCCCAGTGGCGTGGCCTGGGCCCCACTGGCCGATTCACCCCCACCCAGATGGGGATAAAGGCCGCTCCCTTCGGGTTTCGAGGTGTGCATCCCCAACTGGGGTGGTAATTTTGTGGGGGTCTCGAAGGGGTTGAGGATGGGGATGGGGATCGGCTAAACGATACTGATCCTCCTTCTCCTCCTCCTCGTCCTCCTCCTCCTCCTCCTCCTCCTCCTCCTCCTGCTTGTCCTCCTTCTCCCCCTCCTCCCCCTCCTCCTCCTCCTCCTCCTCCTCCTGCTCCTCCTCCTTCCCCTCCTCCTCCTGCTCCTCCTCCTCCTCCTCGGTGAAACGATGCCGACTGCATCCTCGTCCTGGCTTCGTCCTAAGCTTCGGCTCCCCCGGCCATGGCGCTGGTGCTCGCGCTGACCCGGCCGCGGCGCCAGGGTCTCGCCTCCGCGGCCGGCGCCCGGGCGCGCCGCCCGCGCGGGGCGCCCGGCTTCCCCGCCGCGGCGCCCGCTCCGGCCTCGGCGCCGGAGGGCGAGCGGTGCCCTGGGCAGCAGCTCGAGGAGGAGGAGGAGGAGGAGGAGGAGGAGGAGCAGGAGCAGGAGCAGGAGCAGGAGCAGGAGCAGGAGCAGGAGCAGGAGGGAGGAGGAGGAGGAGGGGAGGAGGAGGAGGAGGAGGGAGGAGGAGGAGGAGGAGGGAGGAGGAGGAGGAGGAGCAGGAGGAGGAGCAGGAGGGAGGAGGATGAGCAGGAGGAGGAACAGGAGGAGGGGGCCCTGGGGATACGTGTGTGGCAACCGCTCGTCGTCGTCGTCGTCGTCGGAGGAGGAGGAGGAGGAGGAGGCGGAGGAGGAGGAGGAGGATGAGAGCCCAGACCCCCTCGCGCAGTGAAAAAGTAATGACGGGAGGTGTTTCGCTACTTTCAGCCTCCGGGTGTCCTTACCGGGCCTCGGGACCGTCAAGAAACGACTCGGGATGGAAGACCAGCCCCGAGGAATGGGTCCAGACCTGGGGGTCGCGTCATGGAAAATCATGACGTCGGGGGTCTGGGAAGGTACCCCTACTGCTGCCCTTCTCGCGTTTTCCCCTTCTGTGGGCCTCTTGGGAGGCACTCGTCGCAACTGCTGGATGCGCCTCGAAACCATGATCAGAACGCAAACGGGGAGAGGTCCGGGGAGTATCAGTATCGGTACCTCTTGGTTACCCCAAGTCGAGTTCGGCCACGCGCAGAGGGGGGTAGGGTTAGGTCGGGCATGTCCCCCTACAGGCGGATTTGGGGTGACAAATAAAGAATGGACCCCCCCAAAAAAATAGTTAAAGATGGTGACAAAAATCGTTCCCTGATTATTTTCTGACCACTGTTGAATATTCCCCCTGTAGAGGGGAGGGGAGAGGCTTCTTAGAAGCACCCCTGCTTCTTAGAAGGCGCGGACTTTGTCTGTGGATGCGAGGCCAGCAGCTTCGAAGAAGCAGCCTCGTAAGAAGCCTCCCCCCTCCCCCTGCCCCCTTGTGCGCGCCGCCAACTTGGGTAGCAATTCATGGGGGCCCTGGGGAAACTTTTTTTTCAGCAACCCCACTCGAGTAGGGGATCGGGTATCCAGAATGAGTGAGTTGCCCCAGAAGTGAGTTTCTCTCGTCGCGGCTACCAAAGAATGCGTAGCATGCCCCATATCTACCGAGCAGTCTGCGTACGTTTCGCAGATTCGACGAACGAATCAACTCTTGGATTTCAAGTCTGTAGTCGATCTCCTACTCAGCTTTCTTTTTTTCCGAAGGGAAAGACACAGACACAATGAATCGTCGATTCTTCGAAAATGTAGGAAAATATGGGCAGTGGGGGGGGGAGACGAAAACCCACAATATATCTGAAAGTATGGGGGGGAATCCTTGGATTTGTGTGTATTTATGTGTGTGTGTGTGTCCCTGGGCCCCATCATCTTTCTTCTCCTCAACATGCGCGGAACAAAGCAAATGCCCCCGAGGAAACGTGAGAGTCGAGTTCGCCGAACCTCGGCTTCGGGGTTTGAGGTTTCGAAGTTCGTGTGGGCTCGGGATGCCTCGGGATGCATTCCAGCAGTTGTGCCTCGCCAGAAGCCATCCAGGGGTGCTGGAATGGTTCCGAACGACCGCCGGAGAGCCAAGTTATGGCCCGAAAATTGGACGACGACGATCACTGTGGGGGATGGGCTCTGGGGGGGATGCATCGACCCCGATCGGCCATTGACTCGGAACTTTGCTCTGCCTACGCTTCTTGACGAGCCCATCTTGGAGTTGGGCGGTCCGTTTCCGTCGAAGGTTTGTAGCGGAATTGGGTCTCGTCTTGTTCTTGACGGCCCCGTAAGGCAACCCAAAGTGCCCCAGACCCGAGTCTTGCGTTTTCCCGAATGCTTTCGAAATTCCGTTTCTGAAGTGTATTAGCGTGAGTTGGCGCCTGGTAGTCGATGGGACACCGCAGATTTCAGCGTTATCGTAGCGTCGATGAGCGTCGGTTGGCGCCGCGTCGCAAGAGCCAACAAGAAAACACGGGCCCCGATGATTTGCGGACGACTTGTATGCACCGTACCGCGTTGGCGAATCCCGAGGCGTCGTCGATGTTTGCCCCAGTGTGAAAGTTGTATTAGCAAGGATGTGATGTATAGGATGATGTTTAGAATTATCTATGTTGCTGCTCTCGCTCGCTCATGCTTGCACTCTCTTGTTCGCTATTGCCACTTGCGGCTTGGACCCGCCCAGCTGTG
The DNA here is from genome assembly GCA_963575745.1 of Prorocentrum cordatum. Lineage (NCBI taxonomy): Eukaryota > Dinophyceae > Prorocentrales > Prorocentraceae > Prorocentrum > Prorocentrum cordatum. The sequence continues at coordinate 214,599 of CAUYUJ010015492.1, read as the reverse complement.
GCGGGAGGGTGGACGCATTCTACGACTGTCTAGCTTGACATCGGAATAAGATCAAATCACACTCTATCTATTTCTTCTTGCATCAAGAGGTTGTGGGTGGAAAGATCAGGATCATTATTTACACTGGTAGCGTGAGCTGAATCAGTCCACGGCACGAGGATTACATACAGAGTGGCCGTGCAGACATATATGCTGGCGCTCACTTACATCCTCGCGGTGCTTAAACACTGCGCTCATCAACAGATCACAGTGATCGACAAAACGCTCAAAAACATTACTTACAACAGCTTGGACGAGGATCGTTGCATCAACAACATCCCGGGCGAGCAACATAACTACAGCAGCAACGATCAAGGTAGCTACTACACCAGTGACAAGCTCAGTAGCATCAAAGTCATCAAAATGACGCCCAGGCAGCAGCAGCAGTTCAATGACGGCCCCCTCTTCGTTGACAAGGAGGGCGTAGTACACTACAACGGCGACCCATCCTACGGCGAGGAGTTCGAGGAGCGCGCAATACTCGGCTACCACGCGAGCGAGGAGAAGATCAGGAAGCTCTATGCGATGAAGCTCAAGAATTCTCTGAATGGACGAGCGTGGACATTCACACGAAAGAAGGTTGAGATCAGTACGCAAGCAGTTTTGGACGAGGCAGGAAATGACCCGCTTGCTGCAGTCAAACTATTGGTAACTACAGTACGACAGGCGTGCGAAAGGATCGCACCACTACAGAAGCAGCAAGCGTTCGAATAGTATTTCTTCCGAGGTTTTCGCAATCGAACGGAGTCTGTGCAGGGCTACATATCGAGACGAGAGACGGAGTACAAGCGGCTCAAGTCACTTTCAACGAACACGACAGTCAGCGAGGACCTACGGACATACTTTCTACTGAAACTAGCGAACATCAGCATGCAAGAGCACAAGGCAATACTTGGCCAATGCAACAACGAATACATCTGGGACGACGTGACGGCAGCCATGTTGATACAGCTGGACGATACGGAGCCTACCCGGTGGACTACGACGACGAAGAAGAGGAAGCTCTACTCGGAGATGAACGTGCACCGTGCGATGAAGACGTGTTCCCGAGTGATGAGGACTGCGACGCACTTGCAGCGGACATCGACGAGTTCGAGGGAGTGGTTGTTGACGTAGACCCGGACGAGATCAGCCAGGAGGAGTGCGACACCCTGGCGACGGAGGCTCAACGTCTTGGCTGGAAAGCTGGACGGCGCAACCACAAGCCCAACTACAAGCAGGCCCGGGAGCGGCTTGCTCAGAGCAAGTCGAATAGAGGCTGGAAGGCCAACATCAACAAGCAGGGCTCCATCAAGATGGACAGCAAAGAAGCTGGGGATAAGCTGAAGCAGATCAAGGCGCGCACGAAGTGCAACGCGTGCCACAAGAAGGGCCACTGGAAGGGTGACCCCGAGTGCGAAAAGACGAGGTCACCAGCGAGTGGGCCCAATACGCTGCAGCGTGGAGGACGAGGAGGCGGACGTGGAGGACGAGGCTTTCACGGACGACCTGGAGGTTTTCTACGACGAGCTGGATTCGCAATGGCGGCCGCGGTCAGGTTGCTGATGGCGGACAGCTCGGTGGACATGACCGCCATTGAGATTGTCAGCGACCAGCTGGCAATCATAGACGTGGCGACGGAGGGGATCACAAGTCTGACGAAGGTCAGAATCGACACCGAGGAGCAGATCGTGAACACCTGCGCGGCATCAGCAGCAGGAGACCAGCCGAACTTCCAAGAAAGGATCGACCAGGCACACGAACCATGCCCAGTACCTGGAGAGCACCAAGCACAAGAATCTGACGAACCCCTGAGCACTCCAGTGAGCTCAACGAGCAGACCGACACCAGGGACGTGGTCGAGGACAGAGCCCAGCAGACCAAGTACAGACTACCTGGAAGAAGACAACACAGAGACTGACCTACAGAAGATACGAGAGCGTGCCGAGCAGATCGCAGCATTGTGGGTGAGCTGCGAGAACATGGAAGCGGCCTGCAGAGACTATATGGATATCTGTATGGACTGGGCCTTACATCGCTTCCAGCAGCTCATGCACATCGCCATGGAGATGGCGCCGAACGGTCTCAGGAATATGGCCTACGATCTATGCCAAGCAGCCTGGGACAGGACCTCGGAGCTTCGTGACATCGCAAGGAGCACCTGCGAGCGCCTACCGATTGGAGTACGACCGACATGGTTGTGGACGCAACGCCGAGCTGGAACCAACTACGCTCCAGGGGGAGTTGGGCGGCAGCAACCTTGCGAGGAGCTGGGGGAAATTGAAGCCTACGCAGCACGAAAAGGATTTATTCCAGATGGACATGTTGCACTGGGCACTGCGTGCCTACGTGGATGTGGAGGTTCAATATCACTGGACGGCTACACAGAGGACGGCAGAGTCACCACGCGGATGAGAGGATCATCCATGCGTTTCCGAGGCGCGAATGATAGAGCCCCGGTCATGGCAGAAGGAGAACAAGAGGTGACGGCTGGACTTTCTGGAGCTGACGTGAACCTACGCTTCCAGAGGTTGCCGAAGTCAAAGACGCCAATACTGCTGAGCATCCACGAGCTGGAGGAGCTCGACACAGTGATATACATCAAGGATCAGAAGGCGGACCTCAAGGCGATCAACAAGTACGGAGTGCCTCTTAACAAGACGGAGAAGGGGCACCCGACGATCTCGCTCAAGGAGTGGCCGAAGAAGGAGGCGACAAAGATCGAGCCATCAGCCACGTCCGACGAGATCGACATCTGGAATGCGGAGGCCCAGGAGATCGATGAGGGCATCCTACGGCGGAAGCAGAGGAAGCAGATCGAGACGTGGGAGACGGAGATTCAGGACAAGCTGGACCAGTGCCAGCAGATCGTAGACACGCTGAAGGCGGACCCGGAGGAGCAGCGGCCCATCATCTGCGAGCTCTACGCTGGTGGCATGGCAGCCACATCAGAAGCTCAGCAGCGGCGGCATCCAGTGACGAGGCCGAGGGGCATCCTGATCGGGGACGACCTGCTGGACGCGAAGTCGCAGAAGACCGTCCTGAAGCAGCTGAACGAGGATGACCCCTACGTGACCATTGTGAGTTTCCCCTGCGACCCGTTCACGAACGTATCCCACATGTTCCCGAAGGACGCGAAGATGCGCAAGTTGGCGATCGGCATGGAGCACCTGCAGCTTGTCAAGAAGATCTGGCTCAACTGCAAGCGCCGAGGAGCTCATATGCTACTGGAGAACCCATTGACGTCAAGAGCCTGGCAGCTTATGCCATGGCTGGGCTCAGAGTTCGTAAGCGTGATGATGCACCAGTGCGCCGAGGGCAGCAATCTGGTGGACTTCATGGGCGATCCGGTCAAGAAGCCGACGAGGTTCCCGACGACGGCCATCGTGCTCGGCAAGAAGCTCAACAGCATCAGGTGTGACGAGCAGCACGCGCACACGAGCGCGATCAACAGGCCGGAGGGAACAGCCTCGAGCCTTAGGAACTGCACCAAGGAGCTGGCCAGGACGATCTTGGACGGCATCGGGGATCAGCGAGACCTCGAGAAGCAGCATGGTGGCTACGCCCGGTACGCCAACAACTTCGACGACATCGACTGTGACGAGTTCGAGGCCAACCCTTCGGAGACGGAGGCGCCGATGCACGCTAGCGCGGCGGCGATCTTCAGCAAGCATGGCGAGAACATCGAGATGGCGGAATGGACGGCGGTGCCACCACTCATGCGAGCAGCTATCAAGAAGATGCACGAGAGCCATTCACATGGACCCTACAAGGAGTCACTGGCACGGTATCTACAGCATGGCGGAGCTAGCCCACGGGCGGCACAAGCAGCACGTCTCTTCAGATGCACGACGCGTGAAGAGCAGGCTCGGGCGGCAGGGAGACCTACGGCAGCTCAGCCTAAGGTTAAGGATTTTAACGAAGCCATCAGCATGGACTTCGTGATCATACCCGACCCAGGCAAGAACATGCACGTGGTGCTTGTTATCGTGGACGTGGCCTCGGACTTCACCGTGGCGATCCACGCGTGTCCCGGATCGAGACCTACGGCAGAGTTAGCAAAGAAGGCTTTCGAACTCGGATGGCTTACCCGGGCTGGGCCACCACGCGTCGTGGAGCAGGACCAGGACTCTACCTTTATGGGCGAGTTTGAGACGCTGTGCAACCACCTGGGCATTGCGATCAACAACGCGGCCCCAGAGGCTCACTGGCAAATGGGCAAAGTCGAGAGGAAGATGCGATACCTGAAGGAGATGGCGACAAGTGTCTTCAACGCTGGGGAAGTTCGTGGTCAAGATTCGGTTGCAGCAGCAGTGCGTGGCATGGCCAACGCGTGCAATCAACTTGTCAGCACGGCAGGCTTCTCACCACAGCAATGGGCACTTGGAGCTGGACACCGACTGCCTGCAAGTTTGGCGAATCCCGACAACGACCCAGCAGCGGTTTCACGAGTGGCCGAGAATGCGTCATTCTGGAACCGACTACACCTCCAACAGATCTGTTCGGAATCTTTTTTCAAGGCAGCAAACTCAGCATTGAGACGAACAGTTCTGGCGAGGACGAGGCCCCAGCCAGGGCCATCTCAGCAAGGTGATTTATTGATGTTTTGGCGATCTGATAACCTAGAGCGCAACCTGCATGCACGATGGCATGGACCTGCCCGGTGTTTGGGCAAGGATGAGCACGGTTACTGGCTGATCCATAACAGGATCCCGATCCTAAGTTCGCCCAGTCTCCTTCGAAGGGCGACTGAGCACGAGGTGGCCAACATGCAGTTTACCGACTTGTTTTCAGATGGCGGACCTGCGCGTGGACGAGCTGGTTAGGGGGGTTTTCTGGATCTTCGAGGTCAACAGTATAACCCAGCACGAGATGATCAACAGCCAGACCAGCAGCCAGATCAACGGCCAGATCAGCAGCCATAGCAACATCAAGGTCACCGAGATTCAGGACAGCAGCAGAATCCAGGACAGGGCGATGTTCCACCTCAGCCAGCAGATGGACAAGGGGATGCACCCTCGAGCGCACCGACGACGGCACCAGCAGCACCTGCTCAGGGCAACGTGGAGCTGACGAAGCCAGCGGACAGCAGGAAGCGACGATCGGAAGTGGTGCACGATAACGACGCGATGCCAATGCGTCAGAGGCTGGACGACGAGTACGAAACAGTACCAGCTGATCAAGACCAAGCGGAAGAAGACCTACGAGCACGACTTGTTCGAGCACACCAAGCTTGGGACACCATCTTGGGAGCGGTGGCGGCCAGCAACCAGGGCAAGACCGACCTGAGGCAGCTGGACAATGTCAGGAACGCCTCTCTTCTACCTGACCCGACACCTGGGTGCAAGATTGAGAGGCGGCGGCTTTCCAATTTGGACACGCGCGACCTGGTTCAAGATATCTCGAGAGTGGACTGGATAGCCAATCCTCAGATCATCGACGATGTGGTATCACAAGACCCCATCACGACCGTCGAGGAGATCACTCTAGGAAAGGAAGAGGAAGCTGGAGCTGGACCAGGAGGTGGCCAACAGCCTGCAGCAGCCCCGCAGGAGCCTACCAATACTGACGACACCATGGAGGAACCTGAGGAGGCGAAGCGCGGGGGCAAGAAGCACACCAAGAAGGACCTGAAGATCAAGCAGACCACGCGGGACGACGCTCAGGACGATCGAGCTGAGCTTCGAGTACCTGCCAGGATCCAGAGGCACATGGAACGCCAGAAGGCGGAGGAAACGGCAGCAGTACCAGCAGAGGTACCGCAAGATCAGCCGGCGACATCATCGTCAAGTACGCGGCAGCCTGCACAGGGCAAGCGCTAGGAACACCCAGTCACGATCAAGGAGTTCTTGCTGGACGATGTGCCGATCAGCATCAAACGAGCCCGTGCACAAACTGGGCCAGTCAAGCAGCTGGCAGATACACCGCTGCTCGTCGAGGCGTTCGCGGCCGAGCGGATGTGCAGCCAACCGACGAGAGCCAACAAGCATCAGGAGATCAACTTGAAGACGCTGGGCGATGACAAGCTCAAGTGGAAGAAGATGCAGCAGGCGGTGGAGAAGGAATGGAACGCGCGGTGCAAGCACGATGCAGCAACCCACATATCGGGAGCAGCCGTTGACAAGGTCGACCCGGACAAGATCCTGAGCTCCAAAGTGGTCTGGGCCGATAAGGACCCCACGACCTTTGAGCCGAAAGCCAGGATCTGTGGAAGAGGCTACGAGGAGGAGTTTGACGACAAGCTACGACGGGACTCACCTACAGTAACAGCACATATGACGTTACTCCTGTGCAGCATCGTATCGAGCCTCAACTTAGACCTAGTCATCGCAGATGTGAAGGGAGCCTTCCTGCAAGGCAAAGCCATCACACGCGAACTCTACTTCCGTATCCCGACGAACCTCGGGAAGCGCAACATCCCGGGAGTGAAGGCAGGTGATTTGCTGAAGTTAAACAAGAGCATCTACGGGACCAACCAACCATGCAGCTCGCGCGTGGTATGTGGCACTACGCGAGACGCTCGTGAAGCTTGGATGGGAAGGCCTGAGCTTCGAGCCCGCGACCTTCATCAAGCGCAATGCGGAGGGCACGATCATCGGGATCATGTGCCTGCACGTGGATGACTTCCCCATGGGCATCAAGCAGGACGACCCGGAGGGCGCCAAGATCATGAAGGACCTGCAGAAGGAGATCGTCTTTGGCGAGGTGAAGTACGCGAGGAAAGAGCAGGCGACGTTCTGTGGCCGGGCCTACAAGCAGGACAAGGACGGCAGCATCAACGTCACCATGGAGGCCTACGTGAAGTCGGTGCAGTTTGTACGTATCTCCAGAGAGCACAGCAAGGCGCCAGATAGCGCCTTGACCCATGCAGAGCATCGTGGACTACGAATGGTAGTTGGACAACTGCAATGGGCTGCGCGAGTGATATGCTTCGAGGAGGCCTTCGAGGCATCCCGACTGGCATCTACGCCGGGAGCTCCGACGGTGAAGGACCTACAGGACGGCGGCGCGGCCATCAGGCGGATGCAGAAGCGGGGCGACTTGCTGATCAGGTTCTCAGCAGGCCTGAACCTGTGGGAGACCATGGTGATCAATGTCACCGACAGTGCTTTCGACAATCTGCCGAAGCACAGATCACAACGCGGACGCTTCATCATGCTGGGCGACCAGAAGATCAACGAGGACCACAGTAACAAGTACAAGGTACACTGCATTGGGTGGCAGTCTTCCAAGATTCAACGAGTGGTGCGATCTACTCTATCGGCGGAGGCCTACTCATGTGCGGATCCGGTGGACATGTTAATATGGGCAAGGTCGACCCTGGCGGAGATCCTGTACCCGGAGATGGACGCGACCGAGATTGTGCACGACACCTGCCCGGTGAAATGCATTTCGGTGACCGACTGCAAGAGCCTATGCGACACGATCACAAAGGAGGAGATTTCTATGACGGACCGGAGGCTTTTTTTGGAAGCGGCTATATTGCGGAAGTCACTCAAAGAGGTCAGCAGCAAGTGGGTCAAGAGCGAGCAGATGCTAGCGGACTGTTTGACGAAAGTACTTCCAGGAGGCTACGCGAGGAAGATAGTTACATCAAACCTGTGGGCTCCTGGGCCTGCTGACAGGGCACCATCAAGACGCGGACGAAAGCTTGTTGGACCAGAGAAGGTGGCAGCCGCGGAGGTGGACAATCTCAACGCGAAGATGGCCAAGCACGTCAAGCAGGAGCTGTGCGATGACACCGGGAAGGGCGACGAGGAGATCTCTACATGGCCGGTGGAGACGCACAACTACGTGGACGAGTGCTTCTACGACGACAAGGACGAGGTTCAAGACGAGGACTACGTCGAGGCATTCTACACCGAAGAGCTAACGGACATTTACCTGATGGAGAGGAGTGGCGCGCAGAGAACCATCCAGATACTTGACCAAGCTGTAGTTCTGTTCTACTTTGTTAACTTGTAGTGATTGGAGTTTGTCTTTCGATGTCTCCTACGGCGGTGGCAGTAGTCTCTATCATCGCGGGCATCATCATATTCATTTACGTAATGCAGCCTAAGCAGAACGACAGCGAGGACACCGCTGAGCCGATGGAGGTGGATAGTTCGAGCAGCGACAGCCTGTTCAAGCCGGAGTTGCCCGTGAAGCCGGTGAAGGTCAAGTCTAGGACGGCGAAGGCTACGCCGAAGGCTACGACGACAACACTCGCAGTACGAGCCGACCCAGAGACCTACGATGATGAGTTCATGGGAGATGGACCAATCATGCTGGGAGATAGTGCTCTACGGAGACAGTGGCTGGAGACCGTGGGATCGACGATAGTCAGGAGTGGCAAGTACGAGGGCGACAGCTATGAGACAATCTATACGAAGGATAGGCACTACGCAAATTGCCTAGGACGGTGTCTCAAGCTAGACGCAGACGAGAGCAGGAGTTACAATCTCGACCCGAGCATCAAGGTTTACATTGCATACAGCATCATCAAGTCAGCAGTGCGTGTACACTGATCCTCACTGCTATATATGTGGCGATGTCTTGGAGCCAGCCAAGGCCGTGGCTCAGATGTGAACGGTGGTGAGGATGACGTGCGATTTGCGCTGCCAGTTTCAGATGATGGGTGATGTTGGGTCACCATCTACAGATGAGGAGTGAAAGCACCCCCTCAAGAGCTCAGGTAAATATTTTAGATGTTGATATCTGTTGCTCGGTGCGCAGACCTCAGGTAAAGATTTTATGTGTTGATCAGTGCGTGGATTTCTTCTATCTTAGTATATGTTGCTCGGTGCGTTGATTTCTTTATCTTGATATCTGTTGCTTGATTCACGGACGGTAGTTTGACCGTTCGAGCAGAGAATATTTGATTTCTTGTATTTGATATCTGTTGCTTGGTGCACGGACGGCAGCTTGACCGTTCGAGCCAATAATATTATTCAATATTCTGGAGGTTTGCTGCAGAACTTGCCAAGGCATTCTTTAGCAACGTGTCCTTTTCCTGTGTGAAAGTTGCATTAGCAAGAATGCGATGTATAGGATGATGTTTAGAATTATTTTTGTTGCTGCTCTCGCTCGCTCATGCTTGCACTCTCTTGTTCAATATTGCCATTTGTGGCTTGGGCCCGCCCAGCTGTGGCGGGAGGGCGGGCGCATTCTACGACTGTCTAGCTTGACATCGGAATAAGATCAGAGCACACTCTATCTATTTTTTCTTGCATCAAGAGGTCGCGGGTGGAAATATCAGGATCATTATGTAAACCAGGAACGGTACGGCGCATAATGTTGCGGACCTCGGGGCCGAACAATTATGCACCGTATCGCGCTGGAGCGTGGCCTGAGGGGAGTCCAGACATGGTGCGGTGCATGTGCGCCGTTGCCATATGGGCAGGCCCCCATGCGTCGATGAGCGTCGGTTGGCGCCGGTTCGCAAAAGGTCAGCAAGATGGCATGGAATGCCCCAATGAGTTGCCGCAAACAGGGGGGATTCTAGACGCTTCGCGTATCCCCACCAGCCCGTCCAGAAACGACGCCCAGGCGAGTAGAGGGTCGTCCTGAGGGGCTTGTCGGCGTCTTGGGTGCCTCGGGGGGGCCTCTGTGGGCCGTTCGGGATCCTCTTTGGGGCCTCCTGGGGGCCTCTTGGGGCCTCTTGGGGCCTCCTGGGGGCCTCTTGGGGGGCCTCTTGGGGACATTTTGGGGCCATCCTGCGGCCTCTTGGGGCATCCTGGGGGCCTCTTGCGGCCATCGTGGAGGAAATCGATCAAAGAAGAGGGGAGCGTTAATTAGCGTTGCCCCCTTTCAGAAAGCCAAAATGGGGCCCAAACCATAGTAAAATCAATGATTTTGGCTTCCTCGCCGAGGCCGTTTTGGACGCTCTGACCGCTCCCCGCCCCTCCTGTCCAGGTCAGCGGGGAGGGGGTAGGGGGAGGGGTAAACCCCTCCCCGAAGGGGAAGAGGGAGGGGTGGAAGAGGAAACGCCCTAAACCACCGACGCCCAGAGGGCTGGTGGGATTAAATGGTACCGAAACTGCCACTCCCGAGGCATTTCCCTGGGTGCGTCCTGACGAGAGGCGAATCCGGCCGTCGCGATGAGGTCCCCCCAGGAGGCCAACAGAAATGGCGAAGACGACGCGGGCGTGGCAGCATCGGTAATTACCTGTTTCCTCGCCCGACCGAACCGAGGCCGCGGCAGCACCGCACCGTCGGGTCCTCGGACCAGCCGTCGGCATCCTCTGCGGGCGCGTCCTCGTCGTCCTCGCCCTCGTCGTCGTCCTCGTCGTCGTCCTCGTGCTCATCGTCTGGGCTCTAGGCGGCGAGCCAGAGGGGAAGTGAGAAGGGGCGGGCCTTTTCAGAAGGCTTGGAAGTCACCCACAGCCTTCTGGGGAGAATTGTTGTAGACGCCTTCCCCAGAGAAAGCTCGGAAGTCCCCTGGCCTTCCGAGAAGCTTTCTAAGCCTTCCACGAATACGCTGAACATGTCTCAGAAGGCCGCAGGGGCTTCTGAGAAACCCCGCCACCTTCTGAGAGGGTTTTCTCCTTCTCAATTCCCCCCCCCCCGCTCGCCGCCCATCGTCGGCATCCTCTGCGGGCGCATGCTCCTCGCCCTCGTCCTCCTCGGAACATAAGTATTTATAGTAATAGTTTTCAAGATTTCCAGGTTTTCCTGTTTTTCCGCGCGGGCTCCAGGGACGAATGGTCGAGCGCATTCCGTCGCGCAGGTTCTTTGCGTGATGTGCGCAGTGCATTGTTCGCGCGTCGGAGCGCCCTCGGAGATTCTAAGCTGCATGCTGTGTTGCTCTTGGGGGGTCCGCGAGTCGCAGCTGCCGTGGCGTTGTTTTCGAAGTGACCCCTTCGAGTGCTGTTCGCGGGCGCAACGCGCGGCGCGCGCTGCGCCCAATCGCGCGCGGCGCGGTGCGTGAATCAGCCGGCCGCGCCCATTGGACCGCCCGGAAAGTTTCAGAAGACGCATCCGTTTCTCTTGGCGCAAGCGGCTCCGGAATTTTTCAACCAGGAGCCCGGCAATGTTCAAAAAAAAAAAAAAAAAAAAAAAAACGAGGGGTGGAATGCGCCCGCCGCGCTGGGCATCTGAAGAATTCTGAAATCCGGAATTTGTCAATATGGATTCCGGAATGTTTCGAAATCTACATGCATCGGATCTTCTTCAAATTTGATTTTGGTATTTTTCAAAAAGTAGGCCGGACATCTTCAAAATTGTTCCCGGACTTGTTTAATTTATCCCCGGACCCTGAGTCGCGCGTGATTTGCCCTGCCAAGTCTTTGGGAATCCGCCGGGGCGCGCGGTGCGCAGCGGTGGGCGATGGGGCGGTGCGCCACCGTCCTCCCCCCGCTCGGCAACGAGAAGGGGGATCAGCAAGTGCCAAATAGCCCCCTGCGGGCGACCACTCGATTGCGAATGGGTGACCGACCAGCGGCGCCAGCCACAATAGACAATAGTCGACGCAAAGTGCACCCCGCGCGAAGGTTGTTAGAAATCCCGGAATCCCCGGAACGTATCAATAGCACGCTGTGTCAATATATTCTTCTCGTCTCATCGTCCTCGTCTTCCTCATCCTCGTCCTCGTCCTCGTCCTCTTCGTCGCCCTCGTCCTCCTCGTCCTCGTCCTCGTCCTCGTCCTCGTCCTCGTCCTCGTCCTTTTCGTCGTTTTCGCGCTCGTCCTTTTCCTGGTCCTCGTCCTCGCCCTCCTTGTCGTCCTGGCCCTCGCCCTCGTCGCCGAAGGTGCCACGGCAGCGGGCGCGCGCCGGCGTTCGCCTCTGGCTGCGCCGCGCTGCTGGCCGTGGCCGCGGCGCCGGGCGGCCGCGGCGGGCGCCGCGGTGGGGGGGCGCCGCGGGCCGTGGCCGCGGCGCGGGCGGCGGGTGGCGGCACGTTGGAGGCGCTGGGCAGCAGCTGCGACAACTCCTGGGTCGCCTGTCCTCCCTCCTTCCCTCTCTGCCTCCTCCGTCCTTGCCTCCCTCCCTCCCCTCCCTGCCTCCCTCCCTCCTCCCTCCTCCCTGCCTCCCTCCCTCCTTCCCTCCCTCCCTCCTCCCTCCCTGCCTCCCCCCCTGCCTCCCTCCCGGGCTTCCTCCCTCCATCCTCGTCCTCCTCCTCTTCGGGCCCTCCCTCCCTCTTCCCCTTCCTCATCCCAACCTGCTGGTCTTTTTGTTCCTCGCTGGGCAGCCGCTGCGGCAACTCCTGGGTCGCCTCCCCTCGGAGGCGAAGATAAGGGCAAATGGCCCAATGGGGGAGCAACACGTGAGCGACGCAGAAAGAAAAGGGGGTCGTCTTCGCCGACAGACGCGCGCAAGCTGCCCGCGTAAGGTCGCGCGTATGCGCCCTAGTCTCGAGCGTAGCGTGCCGCGCTGGTGGCCCGTGTAAGTTGCGGCGTAAGGTCGCTACGTCATCTCGCGCAAGACCCGTTTTTATCGTCGCCCAAATGTATCTGTGTTTTGCGCGAGGCTCCCAGACTATCTTACGTGTGATGCCCACCCCTGGGCGAACCGCATGCCTGCGATAATAAAGCAAGCCTAATTTATCCCGTGAGGCATGATTATCCATGGGGTACCTTTTATCTAATAGGCGGACGGAGCGGCGAGGCCGAACTTTAGTACAAACAGGGGAAATACGAATCGTACACTGAATCACCTTATCATCATCATCTGTGATCATCGTCAGCACTGTTATCATCATCGCCCTCTCGTAGGCCCCAAGCTGGCGCACCCCTGACGGTTCGTGGCGCCGTGTGGTGCCCTAGTGTTATGCTTGCTATATCGCGGTGAGCATCGACCGTAGGCTCTCGAACGGCAATGTAGGTAACGGCGATGTAGGTTTCGGCATTGTAGGTGGGACTGGTTCGTGGCCAGAGCAATCGTAGGCAATGGTGATTCGCGCTTTCCTACAATTCGCTGCGTCGTTGTCGCTTGATACATTCGCACATTTGAAGTGTACGAAGGTGTGGTTCGTGATTTCCTAACATGTGTTATGTGCGAGCTCGGTGTCACAAACATCAGACTCCCAACATCGCTATTAACCAACGTCGCCGTTCGCGCGGCCTTGGATAGAGCTCCGTAAACGAAATAAGTTAGATGGGGACGAAACAGCCAAACCGCTTGAGACGTTATCTGCTTATCTTCCTTCGCGTCTTTACGTCTCCTCTTCTTCCTATTTCTGTTGTTCTCTATCTCCTTCTCCTCTCCCTCCCCTTCTTCCTCCCTCCGCGCCCCAGCTGAACGTGTTTTATCGCCGTCATTGATTACCACCCCCACAGAGCAACCATGAGTACTCCTACACGACGAATAGAAAACCACCCAGAATCCGCTAGTTTTAAGGATAGCATGTGATAGGTCCGAAATGTTGATTCAGGATTCGTTCTCATCTAAGTCCTCCTGGCAGGCACGGCCAAGAGGCACTGGAGAGGGAAGCCCTGCCAGAGCGAGCGGGGTGTGGCTATCCCATATTCTTTCTCAGGTGTCGTGCTCCTCTCCTCCCCATCCTGGGAGGGCCCCGTCAGAGCGCCAGGGTGACCCCCCCAGAGAGAGAGAGAGAGAGAGAGAGATAGAGAGAGAGAGAGAGAGCGAAGTGCGGCTATGCCGTAGGATTTCACAGATCGCCCGCCCCTCCCACCCCGCCAGGGAGGCCCCGCCAGAGCGAGCAGGGTGTCGCTACACCAGATTATTTCTCAGGTTCCGTGCTCTTCCCACCCCATTCAGGGAAGGCCCCGCTGGAGCAAGAGCGAGGAGGATTTCTCAGGCTTCGGGCCCCTACATCCGTACACCGTACATGCTAACGTGCGACTTGCCAGGAAAATCTGTTATTATCCCCCCCGGGGCCCGAATTTACTTATCCCCATGGTGTGATCATCACCAGCACAGGGTTATTCTCGCCCTTGTCGTCGCCGCCGATCCTCCCTCCTGGTTCTCCTCCTCACCCCTCCTCTGCCTCCTCCGCGGCCCTCCCTCCCTCCACCCCCCCCCTGCCCCTAGCTTGTTTGTCTTTCTGTTCCTCGCTGGTGGGCTGACGCCCTCCCTCCCTCCTCCGTGCTCCCCTCTCCTTCTTCCTGGTTCTCCTCCTCCTCCTCCTCGTCCTTCGCGTCCCTTCCCCCCTCCTCCCCCCCGCCTATCTTACGTGTTTTTTTTTCTCTCGGCGGTGGGCGGCTCTGGCGTCCTCTCTCCTCCCCCCTCCTCCCTCCTCCTCCTCCTCCTCCTCCTCCTCCCGGGTCCTCCTCCTCCTCCCGCCTCCTTTTCCTCCTCCTCGCTCCTCCCTGCCTGCCTCCCTCCATCCCTCCCTCCATCCCCCTCCTGCCTTCGGGGCCTCCTAGATGGGTCCCGGCCCAGCACCTCGGGAGTGGCCCCACCCTGGCCGTCCAGCATCGAGGCCAGGAGCCCTTCAGGCTCTGGTCGGAGGGACCGCGCCGCACCGCGGACGTCTCGGCCATGCTCGGAAACTGGAGCATCTACATCACCAGTGGCGGGCGGTGTTTCAGTCCCTGGACATTTTGGGGGGTCGGGGACGACGTCGGGGTGGTGTGGCGTATACCTGTTTCCCCGTCTTCCTGGGGAAACCAAGGTGAACGTATACACCAGGATGCCGTATGCACCAGGATCCGCTTTCCTGTGCGAGATTCAGAATGGCGTCGGTGTGTAGAGTTCGGCTCCTTACATGCGGCACGATCCAGAGCCCACGCTCCCCGGGCGGCGGGGCTTCGCAGACGCCTTCTGGCCTCGGGCCGTCTGAGCCTCCTGGCCTTCCGAGGGCCAAGGCCCTGCCGCGCCGCCCTGTGCAGGGCCGGATCCCCGGATCCGATGGCGGGGCGCTCTCTCGGGCCTGCTGAGCCGTGTTCTGCGCCTTCGGGAAAGGCGCAGAAGGCCTCTCAGAATGCCTGAGGCCTTCCGCGCCTTCTGCGCAGGCCCGCCCCCTCTCACTTCCCCCCCGGGCTCGCTGCCGACGGTGGTGCGGGTAACCAGGTGCACGCTTGGATTTGGTCCCCCGCAGCCCCCTAAAACGGCGCACCAAAGGCCACCTCTGCCCAGGGTCACTCCCGCGTGCAGCCGACACTCTTCCGATTTCTGGTCTTCTGTCGGTTTGCCCGCTTGGGTTTGGTCCCACAGCACTGGTTTGCGCGCTGGGAGTTGGCCTCCCCGGGCTGGCCGCAAAGAGAAGGGCTCAGAGAAGGGCGCTCTCGGGGTTCCTGGCCCCTGCACGGCCGCCGCCCCGACGCTGCTCCTTCTCATCGCAGCTCGCAGCCCGAGGCTGAGCTCCGGTCGGCGTCGCCGAGTCCTCGTCGGTGTATCGTTTAACCGATCCCGATCCCCATCCCCATCCCGAGTCCCACCATCTCACCACCCCAGTTGGATTAGTAGGTCGACCCTGCCAGATCAAGAGTACCCTCGTGTCCTGTGTCTTGCGACCCATGCCTCCTGCATTCGCGTGGCAACGTGGCCCTCGGAAGGGTCTTGTGTCCTCTCGCGTGTCCTCTCCAATCAAGTCCGACTGTATACGCCTCCTCCCCCTCCTCCTCCTCCTCCTCCTCCTCCTCCTCCTCCTCCTCCTCCCCCTCCTCCTCCTCCTCCTCCTCCTCCTCCTCCTCCTCCTCCTCCTCCTCCTCCTCCTCCTCCTCCCCCTCCTCCCCCTCCTCGTCCTCCTCCCCCTCCTCCTCCCCCGACGACGACCCGTGGCGCGCAGGTCCGAGACCTCGTCCAGGACCCCGAGGCGGCGCAGCACGCCCCGAACAGGCGCTCCCGGGAGGTGCGGTCGGGGCACTGGGTGCCGCTGGAGCCGGAGGCACTGGGCGAGCCGTACCTCGTGGCCACGAGCTTAAACTTGAGTCGGGCATGTCCATCTACAGGAGGAATATTCAAAAATAGTTTTGTTTTTCTTTTGTCGGAGGTTGGGGGGTGAGATCGAAGTGGAACGGAGAGCCCCCCTACCGGGAAATCGATTTCGGTTTCGTGTTCGTGCGTGCCGTGCGTGCGGGCGAGGCGAAGCTGCGTGGGCGGGCGAGAGGAAAGTCTCCTGTGGCTGAGGCGCGGCCGGACCAAATGATTCTCCACCGGGGCGCGGGGCCGCGCGGTGTCCCGCCGGTGTCCCGGTGGTGTCCTCTGTGGCTGAGGCGCGGCCGCACCAAATGATTCTCCACCGGGGCGCGGGGCCGCGCGGTGTCCCGCCGGTGTCCCGGTGGTGTCCCGTCGGTCCCGTCGGTGTCCCGATGATGATGATGATGATGATGATGATGATGATGATGATGATGATGATGATGATGATGGTGATGATGATGATGTTGATGATGGCGATGATGATGATGATGATGATGATGATGATGATGATGATGATGATGATGATGATGATGATGATGATGATGATGATGATGATATGATGATGATGATGATGATGATGACGACGATGATGATGATGATGATGATGATGATGATGATGATGATGATGATGATGATGATGACGACGTCGATTGTGAGATCGATTGTGATCGGAGGTTGGGGGGTGAGATCGAAGTGGAACGGAGAGCCCCCCTACCGGGAAATCGATTTCGGTTTCGTGTTCGTGCGTGCCGTGCGTGCGGGCGAGGCCCCGTGCACCCACCAGTACAGGCTAGGCTTTGCCAGCCGCTCTCTCCGAGCGCGCCCCGTTCCTTCGGGCGGCCGCGCGGGCTCGCCGCCGCGGCTGGAAGCGAATCGAAAAACTGGGGCGTCTGGGCCCGTGGAGTTCGGCCGTCTACATAAAAAGGGATACGCCGACAGGACGCCGGCGCGGGCCCCTGGGAGGGGTTCCGGTTCCGTTTTGAGGTTGGCGCCGAGGTTCGGTCGAGGTTTCCTGGCCCTCGGAGGCCCTGCTCGCCGCCGCGGCTGGAAGCGAATCGAAAAACTGGTGCGTCTCGGCCCCTGGAGTTGGGCCGTCGACATAAAAAGGGATACGCCGACAGGACGCCGCCGCCGTCGCTGTCGCAGCAGTTCTCATCAACTGCATTTGCACCATGTGCAACCCGACAAAGGGAGGGAGAGGAGCCTCAGCAGGCCTCCGAGAAAAAAATCTCCACTGGCATCGTCAGGAGAACAATCACCACTGTTGCCGATTGCTCGACCCCTCCACCCCCCCCCCAACCTCCTTATCACCCGCAGGGTGGTCGTATAGGTTACAAGAACTAGGTTTGATATGTCATCCGAAATCCACCTGTAGGGGGACATGCCCTCCCTAAGCTTAGATGATTTCTTCTGATACAAAGAAGCTGAGAGCAGCAGGAGCAGCAGGAGCAGGAGGAGGAGGAGGAGGAGGAGGAGGAGGAGGAGGAGGAGGAGGAGGAGGAGAGGGAGGAGGAGGATGAGGAGGAGGAGGAGGAAGAGAGGGAGGAGTGGGAGGAGGAGGAGGAGGAGGAGGAGGAGGAGGAGGAGGAGGAGGAGGAGGAGGAGAAGGAGAGAGCGAGGAGGAGGAGGAGGAGGAGGAGCAGGAGGAGGTGAGCTTACGTAGATGCGCTTCGGTGATCTCTCTCGTTTCGTTTTCAAGATCGAGGTTTTCTCTCGGTCTGGGGCACCGTTCTTGTTACGTGCTCGGGTCCGGGATCGGCCCGTGGCCCGTTGGCTCGTTTCCTTCCTGTTTTTTTGGTGCTGCGTCGTCAAAGCGTCTTTCTTGCATCACAATGCCGAGTGCCTGACGTCCACGTTCGGGGTGCCGATGTTTTAACACGTTTTGGTCGAGCCACAAGCGAAACATGGAAAACTAACAAGAAAAAACGCCCCCTGCGTTTCTAAGAACAACTAAGGCCACGAGCGCGGAGATGCTGCGCAACCTCGGCCTGAGCGAGGAGCTGAGAAGCAAACAACGTAACTCTACGCCGACACCGATCCTTCGGACAAGAACCATACATCCTTTCGCTAGCCAATATTGGGAGGCTCGTTTACCCTCTTAGTTCTGTCTTTAGCGGTGATGATCGTCGATTGGCGCTTGGTAATCCATGAGACAGTGTCGATTTAGCGATGACTAGCGTAGATTGGCGTCGATTACGGTCGATCATCGTCGATTCGCAAGATCCAGCAAGAATGGTATGGGAGGTTCCGATGAGTTGCTTCCATCAATTCTCTGAGCTCCTCGCGGATTCCTCTTGGATTGGCGGTGGGGCCCCCACGGCAGCGCCCCCTGGCGCCGACCTTGGTGCGCTTCGTGCGAAGGAGGGCGTCGCGCGGATCCAGCGAGGAGCCGAGAAACAGTAGCTCTACGCCGACACCGGTCCTCGCCAGGCCTACGGGGCGCCAATTAATGGATGGGGCGACATTTAAAGGGGGGGGGGAGGGGAAAATGTGCCCTTCTCGGGCACTCAATGCCCCCTCTGGGGCCCTACAGGGCCGACCCTGGGGGCCCCTTTTCTGCCCCCCGCTCTGCCCCCGCCAGTTCTCCCCCCCGTCACTTCGCGCCCAAGCCAATCCTCGGCCCAGGATCCGTTCACTGGTCAGGCTTCGGGCTGCGCACGGGCAGGCCTCCAAGGCAGCCCCGGCTGGCCGCAAGCAGGCCCCCCGAGCAGTCCCAGCCGGCCTCAGCAGGACGCCCCAGCAGCGCAGGGCGGCCTCAACACCCCAGCCTTGGGGCGCGGAGCGCTCCAGGGGGCACCGCTGGAGGCGGCGCCAGGGTGTGGAGGCGCGGGGGCGGGGGCTGCCTGCGCGCAACCTGAAGCCTCACCACCGTGCGTGCGACCTCCGGATGAACACGGGGGAACGAAGAGGGCATGCGCATTGCCGTAATTTCGCGGAGCTCTGCGCGGATGTCCTGGATCGGCGCCGGGCCCCCCTGGCGGCCCCTCCAGCACCGCCCCTGGCGCGCTCCGTGCGCCAGGGAGGGGGACGTAGCGCGAATCCTAGACATCCGCGCGGACCTCCGAAAGTGTAGACTCATGGTTAATCGCTTCGCTCACTCCGCCGGCCCATATTGCCTCGCCGCTTGGGGGCCGTGTTGGGGCCTCTTGGGGGCCTCTGGGAGGCAGTTTTGAGGCATCTTGGGGCCGTGTTGGGGCCTCTTGGGGGCTTCTTAGGGCCTCTTGGGATGCCTCTTGTAGGCTCCTTCGGGCTCTTGGGGGACCTCTTGGGGCCTCCTGAGTGCCTCCTGGGGCTGAAAGCTGAACTTTTCGGTTCCTGGTCCCCGGCTTGGGCCTCTCTTGGGGCCATACTCGGCCATTTGGGGCGCCTTTGGGCTGTCGTGTGGCCATCTTGGGCCTTCTTGGGGTCCTCTGGGAGGCTTCTTAGGCCGTCTTGGGGCGGTCTTGGGGGCCTCTTGTGCCGTCTTGGAGCGATGGGAAGCCGAAAAGACGAGGACGTCGCACATGCGAAAAATGTACGTTCTCCGAGAGGGGGGGGCGATTGTTGCTTGTTGGGGCCCTCCTGAGACGCTTCTTCGAGGCCTCTTTGGGCGTCTTGGGGGCGACTGCGGCCGCCTGGAGGACATCTTGGGCGTCCTGGACCGATCGGTCGGTGACTCGGAGCCCTCTTGGACCGTCATGGGAACTCTTGGGGCCCTCGAGGAGCGCTTTGGGGCGACTGAAAGCCACGCCCAGAAGGAAAAAACATCTCTGAGTCGGACCGGCAGGGGTACTTTTCATCCGAGGGTCCCCAGTGGCCGCCACGCGCGCGCGAACTAGAAATATTGTTAACCTGTTTCCGGAGATCTTAGCACGCCTCTGGCCCGTTGGGCCGGCGAATTTCCCTACCAACTTGCGATGTTGGGTCCTCGTTTTGAGAAGACAGCACCCCGCGTTCCTTCTCCTCCTCTTCCTCCTCCTCCTCCTCCTCCTCCTCCTCCTCTTCCGTTGCCATTTTGGCTCAAGTGAGCCGCGCTTCGGGAGGCCCTCGCAGCGCGCCGCTCAGGCGCGTGGCGCGCCAGAGGCCATCGTGTTGGCGGGTGGCGCGGCTGGCGGCAGATTCTGGGCTGCCGCGAGCGCCCGCACCTTCGCCCGCAGGTTGCGGCAAGAAGCTCGCCGTGATGTGAGGCCGTCTCGGGCGGCTGCGCTGGTGGTGCGCGAGAAGGCCTTTTGAGCCTCCCTTCGCGAGCACTGGCGGCTGTGCGACAGCCTCGGGGCGCACCTGCCCAGCACGGGCGAGGCGCTGCAGGCCGCCAGGCTGCTTCGGATGCCGCCCGACACTACCGCGCAGTGCGAGGTAGCGTTGCAAGAGGGGGGGCTGGGCCAGGCGCATGCGCCTCAGCCTGGCGCGGCGGGCGGCCCGCCTCGCCCCCCCTCGGCCGCTGGCGCCTCCACGCGGGGGGCCGGGACGCCCAAGCGCTCGAGCGCCCGCTGACAGGCGACGCGACGCCGCTCAGGGGCGAGGCCGCCCCCCTTCACACCCGCCTGCTTCGTGAAGGCCGACACGCCGCTGCAGGAGTTGGGCGTCGGCGGCCTTGCAGGCCCCGGGGCCCCTGCGGGGGATTGCTGCCCCGCGGGTGGCGAGGCCGCTGCCGCGCGGGACACCGCTGCCGCGCTGGACGCGGGTGGCGATTGCCCCGTCGCCGAGGCGGGCACGGACGCGGTATCCGAGTGCGTTGCCACCCCGACCGCCCAGCCGGAGGAGCAGCTGGAGGTGTTGAAATTGTAGGCAGGAGGAGGAGGAGGAGGAGGAGGAGGAGGAGGAGGAGGAGGAGGAGGTCGAGCCCGAGCGGGTCCCGGAGGAGTCCGTGGACCGTTGATGTCGAGGTCGGCTCGGCGTTGGAGATCGGCGCTGTGGAGCGCCTCGGGCACGGGATCGCCGTCGACGGGCCCCCCGGGGCCGCGCCTGCGAGGAACCCGCCGTGCTGGTCCAGGCGGACGCCGCTGAGTAGCCCCCCGAGCTAATCCAGGCGGTCACCACTGAGGAGCCCGCCGAGCCGGTCCAGGCGGACACCACCGAGGAGCCGCCGAGCTGGACGCGGACACGGATCCCGCCGAGTTGGGGGCCCAGGGCGGCCGAGGATGTGGAATGCAAGGCCTTTTCCTGCCTGAGCCGCCTCGGCGTCGAGCGTCCATTTTTCCGGCCGTTCGCGCGCAGCCGCGCGCTGTGCGTTTCGGAGCGTGCGAATGGCGAGCCGACGATCGGGCACCCCCACGTCGGCGTGAGCTTGGAGGACGTCGTCCTCCAGAGCGAGGCCAAGGGCATCGCCCACGAGTCCGTGCACGACTTCATGGGGAGCGCCCGCTTCCGGCAGGCCTACGTCCTGAAGGGCGTGCACTTCTTCCGGGTGGAGGGCGGGGTCGGCGACCCCTGAGGGGCTGGCCTCTCGCTGGATTTGCCTCGGTTTCCTGGCTGGCGGCCCCCTCGGCGTGTTTCGGGCGTGGTGCGCCGCGGCCTGGGGCTCGCGCGCTGTCGCGCGTCCTGGTTGCCCGTCCGCCCCCGCGGGGGTGGCTTCCGTTCCCCTGGCTTGCCCTCGGGGTAGGCCAAGGTCGTGACGGATGCCTGTCCGGGCTTCTTCGGGGCCTCGGCGCCCGCGCGGCGTGCTCGCGGCGGCGCGGGGACTTGTCGACATCTGGGGCCCTGGCGGTCGTCTGCGTGCAGACGGTCGTTAGGGCCTCTTTGATGAGGGTCTATCTATTCATCCTCCTCCGTCTCGTGGCTCCATGAGGAGCTCCACCGAAGGCCCCAACGGCTGCGATCACACGCGCCCGCACCACCCAGCGCACTGTTTCGCGGCCCCACAGGGAGCTCCACCGAAGGCCCCAGCGGCTGTGATCACATGCATCCGGGCCACGCGTGGCCCCACAGGAAACTGCACCGAAGGCCCCAGTGGTTGTGATCACATGCGTTCGCGCCACCCAGTACAGCATTTCTTGGACCCATAGGGAGCTCCACCGAAGGCTCCAACAGCTGTGATCACATGCGTCCGCGTCACCCATTACAGCGCTTTTTGGACCCAAGGGGGGCTCCACCGAAGGCTCCACCGGCATCACATGCGCCCGCGCAACCCCGTACAACGCTTCGCGGTCCCACTGGGACCTCCACCGAGGGTCCCAGTGGCTGTGATCACATGCGCCCGCGCCACCCATTACACCGAAGGCCCCAACGGCTGTGATCACATGCGCTCGCGTTACCAAATACAGCGCTTCGCGGCCCCATAGGAGCTCCACAGAAAGCCCCTGTGGCAGTGATAACATGCGTCCGCGCCACCTAGTACAGCGCTACGTGGTCCCATAGGGAGCTCTACCGACGGTCCCAGTGGCTGTGATCAGATGCTTCCACTCCACCCAGTACAGCGTTCCGTGGCCTGCCCGTAAAGAATTCCACCGAAGGCATTGGCGGCGGTGTCCACAGGCGCTCCCCCGCCAATGTCGGCACATCCTCACACGTTGCGTGGCCTCACAAAGACATGCCCCTCCTTCGTCGAACCTGCCTTGCAATATTCACAATTGCACATGGTTGATCTTCGCCAGCATATCTGGTTGTCTCCCTCTAGGGAAGGAGTGTTGACCGATCCTGGGCCCAGGATGGGCCTGGCCAAGATCGATGTCGGGGTATGGTTGGCGCTCTTCCCGGTGAGATTACAGAGATGCTTGACAAGGGGACGAAACGGACGTGGATGACGACCGACTGGAGTTCTTGCAATGCACGCGTTGGGCAGGATTCACCGTTGGAGTCTAGACGAGCGAGGTCCTCTTAGCAGTAAACGTCGGTTCCGCTGTCCATTTCGGGCAACTCGTTCTGCCCTGCCATCGCCCCCGAGGAGGAGGCATGCCCAAAGGAGGGGGAGGGGGGGGGAGTAGGAGGGGAGGGAGGGGGGGAGGAGGATGGGGGAGGGGAGAGGGAGGGAGGGAAGGAAGGAGGGCCGACGTTTCCCTTGGCATGCAAAGAGGAGGAAGCCGGCACCGAGAGGTTCGCCCGCCTGTTCTCCGGGGACTTGTCCGTCGTTGACGGGCTGCAGGCGTGGGCCACGCCCTACGCCCTGTCCATCTACGGCCATGAAATGTACCAGAACTGCCCGTTCGGCAACGGCAACGGCTACGGCGACGGGCGCGCGATGTCCATCGGCGAGTTCGTGGGCCCCGACGGGCCGCACCCTCTCTCCTCCTCCTTCTTTTCCTCGTCCTCCTCCTTCCCCCCCTCCACCTCCTGCTCCTCCTGCTGCGTAGCCATTTTGGCTCAAGCCATTTTTGGCTCAGGTCGCGGCGGGCCGCTCACGCGGCCTTCTCCCTCGTGCGATGGGGATGGATGGCCTCTTGGAGAAGTTGACGGCGCTGCCGATCGCCCAGGCGGCATTTGGCGCGGCCTTGGCAGCACTCGCCGGTCATGGTGGCCAGTGCGGCACAAAGGTCACCGCAGCAGTGGTGGCGGCTGCAGCGCGCGGGGCTGTCCAGGGCATGGCGGCAGGCGCATCGGCAGCATGCGCGGATGGCGGCGACGACGGCTACGGCAAGAAGTGCGAGTTGGTGCAGCTCGAGGTGGTCCTCGACGCGGTCAAGGATGCAATGAACTTCGCGGACACCGTCTCGGTCCAGGACTCCAAAAGCATTCTGCGCGAGCGTGGCGCGCCGAAGCTCGCTTCCCGCGTCGGGAGGTTGAGCAAGCTTCGCAACGCTAAAAGGCATCCTGATGTCGGATTGGCGAGGGACGTGCACTCCCGCTCCGATGCTGGCAGCACGGGCGATGGGCTCACGGAACAGGAGAGCCTTGCGGGGTCGGACGCCGACCCTCTCAGGATGGTGGCCGTGAAGGATAGGGTGCAGCCGAACGAGATGCAGGTGCGCACCTTCGGCGCGGAGCTTGAGGACAAGGACGCCGAGAAAGAGAAGGAGCAGAAGGCGGTGAAGACGGGGGGCACCAGCGGCAAGGAGGACGCCGTGGCCGAGTGCGCCAGGAAGCACGCCGTCTTGAACCAGGCAACCCTGAGCGTTGAGTCTGCCAAGGCCGCCCTGGCCCGTGTTGTGGTCGAGCGTGTCGACGCCGTTGATGAGATGACCGATGCGTACTTGGCTCTGGACGAGACTGAGCAGCATGAGGTCATGGTATATCTCGGCCTCCCCGACTCCTTCCGCACCTTCCCCGCCAAGACGGCCGAGTTCTGAGTGCCGCGGAGGGTCGTGCCTTCCTGCGGCGCTTCGGTCGGTGCTGTCGCGGAGGCTCGTGTTCCTCTTGCGGTGGTTGCAGTCGCGGAGGCTCGTGTTCCTCCCGCGGCTGTCTCTTCGCGCGGAGGCTCGTGTTCCTCCTGCGCCGCTGCCGTCGCGGAGGCTCGTGTTCCTCCTGCGGCGGCCGTCCTGGGTCGCGGAGGCTCGTGTTCCTCCTGCGACCCAGCCTGCAGAAAAGGAGAAGGATCGGCCACGTGAGCGGCAAGGCAGCAGAATCCAGCAGAATCCTGCTCCTCCTGCTCCTCCTCCCCACCATCATCCTCATCATCCTCCGACTCTCCCTCCACGTCCTCGCCCTTATCCTCCTCCCATTCCTCCGCCAACTCCGCCGCCGACTCCACCTCCTCCCCCTCTTCCTCGTCCTCCTCCTTTTCTCCTCCTCCTCCCCCTCCTCCTGCTCCTCCTCCTCCTCCTCTTTCTCCT
Source organism: Prorocentrum cordatum (assembly GCA_963575745.1). NCBI lineage: Eukaryota > Dinophyceae > Prorocentrales > Prorocentraceae > Prorocentrum > Prorocentrum cordatum. The sequence continues at coordinate 190,100 of CAUYUJ010015492.1, read as the reverse complement.
CCTCCTCCTCCTCTTCCTGCTCCTCCTCCTCCTCCTCCTCCTCCTCCTCCTCCTCCTGTGTCCCTCCGCCTCCTCCTCCTGCATTCCTCCTCCTCCTCCTTCTCCTGCTTCTCTTCCTCCGCCGATCATTCCGCCTCCGCGTCGGCCCCGCCTTCTCTCTTACTCCATTCCTTATCAGTCCTGCCTCCTCTTCCTCCCCCTCCCTCCTCCTCCCACTTTGTCCTCCCCCTCATTCTCCTCCTCTACGCCTCCTCCTCCGTCCTCCCCCCCTTTTCCGACACGCCCTCCGCCTCGTCCTCATCTCGTCCTCCTCCTCCTTCTCCTCTCCTCGCCCTCTTTCTCTTCCTCCTCCTCCTCCCTCCTCCTCCTCCTCCTCCTCCACCTCCTCTTCCTCCTCCTCCTCCTCCTCCTCCCCTCCTCCCTTTCCCCACGCCACCCCTCCTCCTCCTCCCTCCTCCTCCTCCTCCTCCTCCTCCTCCTCCTCCGCCTCGTCCTCGTCCTCGTCCTCGTCTCCTCCTCCTCCCCCCCTCCTCCTCCTCCTCCTCCTCCTCCTTCCTTCTCCTCCTCATCTCCTCCTCTTCCTCCTCCTCCTCTCCTCCTCCTCCTCCTCCTCAACACCTGCTGTCTCGCATAATCCTCTTCTCCCTTCCTCATCATCACCATCATCAGCAGCATCATCATCATCATACCATCATCATCATCATCCGTGCCTCCCTCCTCCTCATCCTCCTGCTCCTCGTCCTCCCCCTCCTGCTCCTCGTCCTCCTCCTCATCCTCCATATCCTCCTTCTCCTCCTCGTCCTCATCGTCCTTCTCATCTTCCTTCTCTTCCTCATTATTATCCTCTTTCTCCTCCTCCTCCTCCTCCTCTCCTCCTGCCTCCTCCCCCCCTCCTCCTCCCCCCTCTTCCCTCCACCACCTCCTCCTTCTCATCCTCCTCCTCCTCCTCTTCCTCCTCCTCCTCCCTCCTCCTCCTCCTCCTCCTTCCTCGTCCTCCTCCTCTCCTCCTCCTGCTCCCTCCTCCTCATTCTCCTCATCCTCTTCCTCCTCCTCCTCCTCCTCCTCCTCCTCCTCCTCCTCCTCTTCTCCTCTTCCTCCTCTTCCTCCTCCTCCTCCTACCTCCTCTCCTCCTCCCTTCCTCCTTCTCCCCCCCCGCCCCTCCTCCTCCTCCGTCCTCCTCCTCCTGATCCTCACTCCGCCTGCTTCTGTTCCTCCTCCTCGTCCTCCTCCCCGCCTCCTCTCCTCCTCCTGAATTCTCCACCCCTCAATCCTCGTCCTCCTCCTTCCCCTCCTCCTCCTCCTCCTCCTCCTCCTCCTCCTCCTCCTCCTCCTCCTCTTCCTCGTGTTTCGCCCTCTCCTCCTCCTCATCCTCCTCCTCCTCCTCCTCCCCTCCTCCTCCTCCTCCTCCTTCTCCTCCTCCCTCCTCCTCCTCCCTCCTCCTCCTCCTCCTCCTCCTCCTCCTCCTCCTCCTCCTCCTCCTCCTCCTCCTCCTCCTCCCCTCCTCCTCCTCCATCTCCTCCTCCTCCTCTTCTCCTCCTCTCCTCCTCCTCGTCATCCTCCTCTTCCTTCACTCCTCCTCCTCCTCCTCCTCTTTAGTCCCAGCCCCCTCCCCGTTCCCTCCTGCTAGACTTTCCTTCTCCTCCTCCTCCTTCCGCCTCCCCCCTCTCCTCCTATTACTTGTCCCTCCTTCTCCTCCCTCCTCCTCCCCTCCTCCTCCTTCTCTCCGCCTCATCATCATCATCATCATCATCATCATCATCATCATCATCATCATCATCATCATCATCATCATCATCATCATCATCATCATTCATCATCCTTCTCCTCCTTCCTCCTCCTCCTCCTCGTCCTCTTCCTCATCCTCATCCTCCTCCTGCTCCTCCGTCTCCTTCTCCTCGTCCTCCTCCTCCTCCTCCTCCTCCTCCTCCTCCTCCTCCTCCTCCTCCATCTCCTCCTACTCCTCGTCGCTCTGGCACGCGGTCCAGAAGCGACTAGGAGCGGCGGCTAGCGAGGCGGAGCTCAGCCAGTGCTGTGACGACGTGCTGCAATGCATTGAGCAGCAGCTGTGTGGCCGTTACGACCTAGTTGGCGCAGGCTTCCAGGCTCAGACGGGCAGGGCAGGCCCGCTCCGCATGCGCTGGCAGAAGTATGCCTAGCAGCCGCCGCGGCATCGTCCCCCGGATCGGGGCACGGCGACTGACGCGTGGGTTGTGGCGGCTGGCTGGGCGCGACACCAGCGGCGAGTCAGCGAGAGCCTCAGCCATCGCATCCCGCAGCTCATGGTTGCGAGGGCTGCTGGAGGGCCGTCGGCGGCGGAGACCTCCAAGCTCGGCGTCTTCCTTCACGACAAGGAGGCTTTCTTCGGGCGCCTCCTTCAGCAGAGGTGGGTGTTCTCGGCTGTAGACCCGTGCGTTGCGGAGTTCTTTGGGCAGAGGTTGATGGTGTTTGCCGACGCCGGTTTTCACGACATGGTCGACTGGCTCATCCATCAAGGTGAATCCAGGCTTGCAGCTTTCGCGGTTGAGCGAGCCAAGTCTTGGACGGAGTGGGTCGAGGCCAGCTTCGTCAGAGGCGCGTCGCGAGCTCACCGGTTCAGCAAGGCCCGTGCCCTGCAGCCTGCAGACGAGGCCCGGACAGGAAGCCAGCCGCATGAGCTAGTCGACGACTGCCTGGATGACTGGGCCACGGTCTGGACGACCCGGCTGCGTGAAGATGGAGCTGCCGCCCGAGGCGGAGTCGTGGGAGCCTCTGCCGACGATCTCGCATTTTGAGGTCCGCGCTGCCGTGCGCAAATTTTCTGCCAAGACGGCCATTTGTCCTGGGCGCATGTCCCCGTGCAGTCTGTGGCACCTGAGCGACCAGGCACTGCAGATGGTGGCGCTCCTCTTCATGTTGTGCGAAAAGCTCTGCTGCTGGCCGCAAGGGTTGGTGGCTACGGAGTTGGTGAGGCTGTCCAAGCCGGACAAGCCTGGCGAACACAGGTTGGTTGCCTTCATGCATACTTTAATAAGGGTGCGGGGAAGGGTTCGGAGGCCAGCATTGTGTGACAGTTCTGGTTGACATGATTAAATGTTATGAGCTTGTCTTACTGAGTACCGTGATGGCCGAGGCCGCTGCCGTAGCATTTCCTGTGCGTTTAGCGTGGATGCTGGTGCGCAGCTATCAACAGCCTCGGCGCATCAAAGGTCTCAATTTCCTGAGTCGTTCTGACACGTATTTCCAGGGAGTTGTGGCGGGCTGCTCCCACGCCACCACCCTCATGCAGGTCCTCCTCCATCGGCCTCTCCAGAGGCTCAAGAGGGAGTTCGAATGTATGGTGCCCCGAGGCCTCATGGATGATGTGTCGTTCCAGTGGATAGGAAACCAGGCTAAGTATGCCAGGGTTGTTTTAATGCTGTCACGGCTTTCGCCGGCTACGCCCGCCATCTATTGTTTTTGTTGCAGGCCTCCAAGTCCGGTTATATTGCGTCCTCGACGGAAACATCTCGTGCTGTGAAGTCGACAGCGGCCAGACTGAAACTCCAGGCGTTTCGGACGGCGCGGAATCTTGGCCACGACACCTTTGCAGGAGACACCGCCCAAGGAACCCTTGAGAGGAGGAGGTTGGGGGCGGTGCTTGGGAAGCGGGGCCGTCTTCGCGCCCTTAGGAGAGCTGGGGGTCTGAAGGTCCGGTGTCTGTGGCGCACGGAGGTTTTGCCGTCGGGTAGTTATGGGGCTGGTGTAGTAGGCCTCACCGACACCACTATGATGGAACTCAGTTTTTTTGTTGGGGAGCTGGTAGGCGCGAGGCGTGGCCTGGCCTACCTCACAGTGTATACGTGCACGCACAAGGATAATCTGTATGATCTCACTTTTGATGCCACATGCCCCCTTGTAGCCAGATGTGCGTGTTGGCTCTGGGATGGTAGGACTTCCCCTGGTATGTTGATGAGGGCTTGAGGGCACAATCTGGGGTAAGCTCGGAGGCCAGGGGACCTGGAGGTTGTGCTTTGGGCCGATTTCTGCCGTTCTTCTTTCCCTTCGCAGGGTCAGGTGGGACATGGTTGCTCCCCACCTTCTCACCTCCGACCTCGGAGACCATATCTCGCTGTATGTGTATTCGCCGTGCGAGGTCCGCAATTTGTTGCGCGATGGTGTGGAGCGTTGGCTCTGGCGCAGGGTCCCTTTCCACTGGCCAGAAGCGACGGGCTCAGAATATTGTTGGGCTCGAGCGATGCGCCTCGCGATTCTGGCCCTCCCCGCGGGTAGCCGGCAGGGGTCGTTCCGCGCGACTTGCTCTGGAGGGTTGTGGCCACCAGCTCGCAAGCATGCGGCTGGGCTGGCCCCATCTGCTGCTTGCATTTTCTGCCGGGCCCCTTACGGCACATTGGGCCGCCAACTCTATGATTGTTCGTGTGCCTTCGTGTCTGGGGAGGAGGAGGAGGCGGTCAGGATGGTTTTTTCCCGAAGATGTTTGGGCGCGTAGGCAGGCCTTGCGGGAGAAAGGGGTACGATGTCAACATCGGTTCTCCTGATTGGGATCGAGTTCTTCTCCTCTACGGGCCCCCTTCGCTCCCCATCCAACTGCCCCCTCCCTTAGCTCAGCCGCCGGTGCTCACCTGGGGTCTCGCGGACGGTCCCTGGGGCTCACTGACGGGTCGGGCTGCACAGTGCGGTGCCCGAAGCCACTCGATGTGGTTGGAGCGTTGTCGAAATCTCCGAGGACGGCTGGCCCTTGAGAGCCAGGTTCGGCGGGCTCCCAGGGCGCTTCCAGTCGGTCCCTTGGTCCGAAAAGTGGGCTGGGCTCGATGCAGTTTCCTTGGGGCCTGCTGGAGACCAGCCTCCCGTCATAATCAATGATCACCTTTCGTGTGTTCACGACGGGCACGGTTGGGATCCCAAACTTGAGCATGGCCTTGCCCCGCACGCGTCGATTTGGCGCAGCATATTTCGTGTGCCATGCTATGCGCCCCGAGTTCCACTGGACTCCTGCGCACCTCTGTTTGGAGAGGTTAACTGAGCAAGGAGCGCGTGCTGGCGAAATTTGGAGATTCATGGGTAATGCTTGGGCGGACTTCTTCGCCAAGCTTGGAGCCCTTGATGTTGCTGTTGCCGACGTTGCGGCCGCGTCCCTCCAGGAGGCCGTTATAGAGTGCAACCTGTCATGCCAGTTTCTGGCCCGAGCGGTTCAGATCATTTGTGTATGTTTCTGGTGCTGCCCCAGCCCCTCAAAAGCCGCCCAAGAAGGAAAGGCCAAGGCTGGTTATTGTTGCTCACGATACCGTGCCCCTGGCCCCTGGTCCCTCGGCGTTGCAGTGCAGGCAATGTTTGGTGGTTGCTCGGATCCCAGTCAGTGGCAAGTCTTTGCTCAAGCCAGGGGCTAGGTGTGAGCCCGGGCCGATGCTTGGCCAGCTTGCTGCTCTGGCCGAGCGGCTCGGTTGGCGCCAGCATGCCGAGGGGGAGGGTGAGATTGCCTATGCCGATGCGGCTGCCTTTTTTGGTGTGGAGGCAGGTGGGAGTCTACTCGTGTGCGACGGGCACCATATGAACAAGGCAGGGTCCTTCCTGTTCAGTGGGTTCTGCGGAGCCCGAGTTGCCATCTGGCTCGGCCAAGATCGAGGCCCTTGGTGACCCCTGCCCCACGAAGCCCCCCAACCCTGGCCGCCGGCGGGCCAGGGACTGGTTCTCTGAAGGCAGGCACCGAGCAACTGGCATCAGCCTCGTCCAGTCTAAGCCGTAATTTGCTTGGTTTTCTCTGAGGGCTGGCCCTCTCCCAGTATCATATAGTCGTCGTCGCGTTCTCGGATGCCTCGCCGTTCTATGCTGCGTCCTGCGTCCTCGTCCTCCTCGTCCTCGTCCTCCTCCTCCTCCTCCTCCTCCTCCTCCTCCTCCTCCTCCTCCTCCTCCTCCTCTTCCTCCTCCCTCTTATTCAATCGCTTCGCTCATTCCGCCGGCCCATATTGCAGCATCACTGGCGCTTGCCTGCGTGCCCGGGGGGTATTTGGGGGGCCTCCTGGGGCCGGTTGGGGGGCCTCTTGGGGGCATCCTGGGGCCGCTTGGGGGCTTCTTGGGAGCTTCCTGAGAGCCTCTGGGGGGTCTCTTGGGGCCTCTTAGGGGCCTCTTGGGACCTCCTGGGGGCTTCTTGGGGCCGAGGGCTGGAAATGTTGTATCGTGTTCCCCCTCTTGGGGCGTTCTTGGGGCCCTCTTGGGCCGTCTTGGAGACCTCTTGGGCCGTCTTGGAGCCCTCTTGGGCCGTCTTGGGGCTCTCTTGGGGGCCTCTTAAGCACTTATTTTTTTTCCTTGTTTGTTTTTCTTTTTTTTTGTTTTTTTTTTCTACTCTTTTTTTTCTTTTTTATTTGTTACTTCTTTTTTTTTTTTTTCTTCTTGGGGCGATCTTTGTTCCTTTGGGGAGGGCGTCTTGGGCTGTCTTGGGGCTTCGGGAAGCGGAAAAGGTGGAAAAGCCAAAATATGTCCAAAACCTAAGGAAAAGCAATGAATTTTGCCTCTTGGGGCCCTCTTCGGAGTACGCTTGGAGACCTCTTGGAGCGTCTGGGGGCCATCTTGGGCGTCTTGGAGCGATCTTGTGGCATCTCGGACGCCTCGTGTACCATCTTGGGGGCCTCTTGCGGGCCTCTTGGTTTTGTTTGGGTCCTCGGGGACGTTTTCGGAGCCCTGTTGGTGCGCTCGTGGAGCGCTCGGGGGGACCCGGCCGGGACCCGGCCGGGGACCGGCCGGGACCTGGTCGGGGTACTTTTCGTCTGGGGACCCCCAGGGGCCGCCCCGCGCGCGCGAAGTAGAAACATTGTAGAGCAGTTACCGGAGATCTTAGCTCGCCTCTGGCCCGTTGGGCTGGCGAAAATTTCTTTTCCCTTCTCCCTCCTCCTCCTCCTGTACCTCCTACTACTCCTCCTTTCTAGACATACTCGCCTCCCCCCTCCTACGCCCTCATTCTCCTCCTCCTTAGCCCTACCTCCTCCTATAACTATTAACTCCTCCTCCTCCTCCTCCTTCTCCTCCTCCTCCTCCTTCTCCTCCTCCTCCTCCTCCTCCTCCTCCTCCTCCTCCTCCTCCTCCTCCTCCTCCTCCCCCTGCTGCCTCCTGCCTCCTGCCTCCTCCGCCCTCCCTGCTCTCTCCCTCCTCCGTGCGTGGCCGAGCTGCCTGTGCGCATGCCAAGGAGTCCTTAAATATCCATGTTCTTGCCGGCCCAGAGGCAGCCAATCTTCTTGATGCCGAGATCAAGGTTGCTGCTCAATGCGTTCGACTGGTTGCTGCTGTGCTCAGACCCGTGTCAAGCAAGAGCGGCCTTTTGCGAGGCACCGTTCGGTCAAGCAGGTTCCTGGATGGCATGAGTGGATTGATGGCCCACTCGGGACACAGTGCAAGCATTGTTTTAAGATTTCCCCCGAGGGTGAGCCTCAGGAGGCTCTTACTGTGTTCTTGGGCCCCTGTGTTCGTTCGTCAGGTCGTCCGCCATTCCCTGGTGCACCTGACAGTTGGTGGGACGCTTCACGAGATCCACCCCATAGCTCCCAACCCTTCCAAGAAGCAGGCGGTCCTCATACAGTTGTTGTGTGTTCGGTGCGGGTGTTCGGCCCACGAGGAAAGGCATCGGGGTCCTGAATGGAAGTACCGTCGGGGCCCGTGCCCCAGCAGCCGTGTCCGACAACTCATGGAGCGAGCCGCCGCGCGGTCCCATCCTCGGGGGTGACCCCCTCGCCGCGCAGCATGGCTCTGGCTGGGACGGCCGCCCCCGCTGCCCGCTCGGGTGCGCCCTCGGTCCCCGACTATGAGAGGCGCCTGGCCGCACTCGCTGGGCGAGCCAGGGCCAGTATTGAGAGGGCGGCGGAGGAGTGAGTTTGGAGCAGCGCCCCGTCGCGGGCCCCAGGCGGAGTGATGGAAGCTGTGTGTTCCAGGGTAACATATTCGCCTCTCCGAGGGGTGCCGTCTCCCCCCCCCCCTGGTCAGTTCGACTTGCGGGTCTCTTTTCCCCTCGGGGCTGTCCTGACCTGACCCCACCCCTCGCTCCGCATCACTCCTCCTTCCTGCCTGCTCTCCCTCATTCGTTCCCCTCCGTCCCTGCTCCCCCTCTCCCTCTCTGCTCCCCCCTCCCTCCCTCACCCCTCACCCCTTCCTTCACGATCCTCCTTCCCGAGGCAGCGCTGGGAGCTCCAGCTCAAGGGCGCCGGTCGGACGCCATTTTGCCGCGGTGCAGACGGTAGGGCTGTGCTGCGCTCCAGCGTGCGGGAATTCCTGGTCTCGGAGGCGCGGGGGGGTATGACAGCGTCCCGAGCCCTCTATTCCACTGCATGCTGTTCTACATTCCTGATCAGGGCAATTCGCTTGGGCATCGTTTCTGGATGGACTGGCGGGATTACTCGTAGCGTCCAGAATTCCTGGTCTCGGAGGCGCCGTGTTTCCGTGTGTTGTGATGTGATGTGTGATGTGTGATGTGTGATGTGTGATGTGTGTTGTGCTGTGCTGTGCTGTGCTGTGCTGTGCTGTGCTGTGCTGTGTTGTGTTGTGTTTCTCTGTGTGCTTGTGTGTGTGCGCGTGCGTGTGTGTGTGTGTGTGCGTGTGTGCGCGTGTGTGTGTGTGTGAGTGCGCGTGTGCATGCGTGCGTGCGTGCGTGCGTGCGCCGGCGTGCGTGCGTGCGCGTGTGCGCGTGCGCGTGCGCGTGCGCGTGCGCGTGCGCGTGAATGTGTGCGTGTGTGCGTGTGTGCGTGTGCATCCGCGACAGTGAGTGTGAGTGCGAGTGTGCGTGTGTATGTGTTTATGTTTGTGCTTGTGCTTGTTCTTGTGTTTGTGCTTACGCTTGTGTTTGTTATTGTTCTGGCGCTTGTGCTTGTGAGTGTGCTTGTGTTTGTGCTTGTGTTATGTTTGTGTTTGTGCTTGGGTTTGTGTGTGCGCGTGTGCGTGTGCGTGTGCGTGTGCGTGTGCGTGTGCGTGTGCGCGTCGCGCGCGTGCACCTATGTGTGTGTGTGTGCGTGTGCGTGTGCGTGTGCGTGTGCGTGTGCGTGTGCGTGTGTGTCTGTGTGTCTGTGTGTCTGTGTGCCTGTGTGTCTGTGTGTGTGTCGCCAGGGCCACGCCGCCTGAAGGCACGTGCCAACCGACAACGGGCTGATCAAAGGAGGCACGAGCAGTGGCTCGAGGCCTCGGAGCTACACGCTCCGCGCGAACAAGCGAACGCCACAGGCGCCAGGGTCTGGTCGGGCCTAAACGGCCGCGCCAGCCCTGTAGCGACGGTTGGGCCAAGCAGAGGCCACGCTGCGGGACAGGTCGGGCCTACACAGCCGCGCCTGCCGCCTTGGGGCTATGCCCCTTCCCCTGGGCCGACGGGGGGGTTGGGGGGCAGAGGCCACCAGGGGGGGACCGTACGCCGCCCGAAGGGGGAGGGGCCGAGGGGCGGGGTGTGCAGCACCCGAAAGTGGTACGTGGGGCGGGAGCAACGGCCCAGGCACGGCCGAAGCGGCCCCCGCCACGGGGGCAGGGGGTTGCTCGCACGTCACGGACGCACATTCGGTCACAGCCTACCCACCCCCCCAGGCCAAAAGACCCCTCGAGCGACGGACGGCCCCCCAGGCGCCCACCGCCCGCACCCCCCCGCGCGGCCGCAAGGGGCCCCATTATTAGGGCGCGGAGGTATTTATCTCGGGTGCATTCCCGCACTCGGCCTTGCCGCGCCTGGACAGCGCACAAATTGAACAGGCAAGCTCAGCCGAGCCCCCCCACCGCGGGAGCAGCAGCTCCACAAAGGTGTGTGTATGTGTGTATGTGTGTATGTGTGTATGCGTGTATGCGTGTATGCGTGTATGCGTGTATGTGTGTATGTGTGTATGTGTGTGTATGTGTGTATGTGTGTATATGTGTATGTGTGTATGTGTGTATGTGTGTATGTGTGTATGTGTGTGTGTGGGGGGTGGGGGGGGGGGTGTAGGTGTGCGAGGTGCGAGTGCGAATGCGTGTGCGCATGCGCGTGCGCGTGTGCGCGTGTGCGCGTGTGCGCGCGAGTACGCGTGCGCGCGAGTGCGCGTGTGCGCATGTGCGCGTGTGCGCGTGTGCGCGTGCGTGTGTGCGTGCGTGTGCGTGTGCATGTGTGCGTGTGTGCGTGTGTGCGTGTGTGCGTGTGTGTGTGTGTGTGTGTGCGTGTGTGCGTGTGTGTGTGTGTGGAAGAGGCTCGTTCTCGACCCGCAGACCATAAAAGTGTGTGCGTGTGTGCGTGTGTGCGTGCGTGTGTGCGTGTGCGCGTGTGTGCGTGTGCGCGTGTGTGCGTGCGCGTTTTCGTGTGTGTGTGTGTGTGCGTGTGTGCGCGTGTGCGTGTGCGTGTGCGTGTGTGCGCTTGCGTGTGCGCGTGCACGTGCGCGTGCGTGTGTGCGCGTGTGCGCGTGAGTGCCTGTGCGCGTTTGAGCGCGTGTTCGCGTGTGCACGTGTGCGCGTGCGCGCGTGTGCGCGTGCGCGCGTGTGCGCGTGTGCGCGTGTGCGCGTGTGCGCGTGTGCACGTGTGTGCGTGTGTGTGTGGTTGTGTGTGTGCGTGTGCGTGTGCGGGAGTGTGTGCGTGTGTGCGTGTGTGCGTGTGTGCGTGTGTGCGTGTGTGCGTTTGTGCGTGTGCGTGTGTGCGTGTGCGTGTGTGCTTGTGTGTGCTGAGTGGCCCGGCTTCCCTTCTTCCGTCGCGCCGGGGCTCCTCCTCCTCCTTCTGTGCATTGCGGCCTTAATTTGCATACAGCGTGTTCCCTGGTGCTAATCCGCCGGAGCAGACGCCCTCTGCCCAGCCCCCGACGCAAAAGTGTGTGCGTGTGTGCGTGTGTGCGTTTGTGCGTGTGTGCGTGTGTGCATGTGTGCTTGTGTGCGTGTGAGCGTGTGTGCGTGTGTGTGTGTGTTTGTGTGTGCGTGTGCGTGTGCGTGTGCGTGTGCGTGTGTGTGGCGTGTGCGTGTGCGTGTGCGTGTGCGTGTGCGTGGGCGCATGTCGTGAGCGTGCGCGTGCGCGCGTGTGTGTGCGCGTGTGTGCGTGTGTGTGTGTGTGTGTGTGTGTGCGTGTGTGGCGCCCCCTTATGACGGGCTTGTTGGGGCCTCCGGCGCGCCGTCTTGTTATTACCCTTTGGCGGATTGTTCTTGGGGTCTGCCCTTGTGCCACCTTGGAGTCTTCTTGGGGCCTCTCGTGGCTGCCTCGGGACAATATCGGTGCCTGCCCCCCGCTTGTCCCAACTCTTGGGCCTTCTCTGGACCATCTTGGGCCACGTTAGGCGTCAATGCAGATCGCACTTCGGCGGCGAGCGATAGGGGGAAGTGAGAAGGAGAAGGCCTGCTCAGAAGGCGGCGGGACTTCTCAGAAACCGTCGCGCCTTCTCTGGAGTCGTTGTGTCTCCCGGGAAGACTCAGAAGACTTCCCAGAAGGCCTGGGGATTTCCGAGCCTTCCCAGAAGGCCTTTTCCGTCTCGCTTCTCCACCTCGCCCGCCGCCAACAGCAGGCATTACTTCGGATCGGACGGGGGCCTCTTGGGATTGTAACTGGGTCGTCTTGGTGCCTGCCTCTCGCGGACCCCCGCTTCGCGACCGCTCTTGGAAGGGGCCCTCGGGTGGCTCTCCGGGAGCCCTCTTGGGGCTCTTATGGGACGACGAACGAAAAGCACACACCCATACTCATAGGGGGGTTGGGAAGGGCAATCGGCGCGCGTCGTCGGATGGGGGACCCCGCTCGAAAGCGAGCGCCCCCCAGGGCCCGACAACCCGCACCCATGGATATGGGTGTGTGTGTGTGTGCGTGCGCGCGCGAGTGCGTCCGTGTGTGCGTGCGTGCGTGCGGGCCGGCGGACCAGCGGGTCGGCGGGCCGGCCGGCCAGCGGGCGGGCGGGCGGGCGGGCGGGCGGGCGGGCGTGGGTGTGGGTGTGTGGGTGTGCGCGTGTGCGCGTGTGACCGTGTGACCGTGCGCGCGTGCGCGCGTGCGCCGCGAATGTGTGTGTGTGTGTGTGCGTGTGTGTGTGAATGTGTGCGTGTGTGTGTGCGTGTGTGCGTGCGTGCGTGCGTGTGCGTGCGTGTGCGTGCGTGTGCGCGTGTGTGCGCGTGCGTGTGTGCGTGTGTGCGTATGTGCGTATGTGCGTGTGTGCGCGTGTGCGTGTTGTGTGTGTGCGTGTGTGCGTGTGTGCGTGTGCGTGTGTGTGTGTGTGTTCGTGTGTGTGCGTTTGTTTGTGTTCGTATGTGTGTGTGTGCGTGTGTGTGTGTGCGTGTGGAGTGGGCGCGTTCGCGCGCGCGTGCGTGTGTGCGTGTGTGCGTGTGTGTGTGTGGTGTGCGTGTGTCTTTCATGCCTTCTGTGTGCGTGCGTGCGTGCGTGCGTGTGTGCGCGCGCCTGTGTGTGAGTGTGTGCGTGTGTGTGTGTGCGTGGGTGTGTGGGTGTGCGCGTGTGCGCGCAAACGCGCAAACGCGCAAACGCGCAAACGCGCAAGCGCGCAAGCGCGCGTGTGTGTGTGTGTGTGCGTGTGCGTGTCCGTGTGCGTGTGTGCGTGCGTGCGTGCGTGTGCGCGTGTGTGCGCGTGTGTGCGCGTGTGTGTGTGCGTGCGTGTGTGGCGTGTGTGCGTGGTGCGTGTCGATGAGTGTGTTAGTGATGTGCGTGTTGTGCGTTGCGCGTGCGCGTGCGCGTGCGTGTGTGCGTGTCTGCGTGTGTGCGTGTGTGCGTGTGTGCGTGTGTGTGTGTGTGTGTGCGTGTGTGCGTGTGTGTGTGTGTGTGTGTGTGTGGAAGAGGCTCTCTCTCTAGACCCGCAGACCATAAAAATGTCTGCGTGTGTGCGTGTGCCGTGTGTTGTGCGGTGCGTGTGTGCGTGTGCGCGTGTGTGTGCGTGGGCGCGGAACTGTGTGCGTGCGCGTGTTCGTTGTGTGTGTGCGTGTGCTGTTGTGCGTGTGCACGGGTGGTGCGTGCTGTGTGGCGTGTGGCCGTGAGTGAAGGTGGCGTGTGTTGGCGTGTGTGCGTGTGTGCGTGTGTGCGTGTGTGCGTGTGTGCGTGTGTGCGTGTGTGCGTGTGCGCGTGTGCGCGTGTGCGCGTGTGTGCACTGTGCGTGTGTGCGTTTGTGTGGGTGTGTTCGTGTGTGGGCGTGTGGGTGTGTGGTTGTGCGCGTGTGCGCGCGTGCGCGTGTGCGCGCGCGTGTGTGTGTCTGTGTGTGTTTGTGCGTGTGTGTGTGTGTGTGTGCGTGTCCATGTGCGTGTGTTTTTGTCTGCGTGTGTGTGTGGGTGTGTGCATGTGTGTATGTGAGTGTATGCGTGTGTGTGTGTGTGCGTGTGTGTGTGTGCGTGTGTGTGCGCGCGTGCGTGCGAGTGGGCGTAGTCAGGATGCGTCGGGTGCGCCGTGTTGCCGTGCGTGCGTGTGTGCGGTGTGCGTAGATGTGTGCGTGTGTGGGTGGTGTGCGTGTGTGCGTGTGTCGCGTGCGTTGCGTGTGTGGTGTGTCGTGTGACATTGCGTGTGCGTGTGTTGTGTGGTGTGTTTCGTGTGTGTGCATGTGGTTGTGTCGTGTGTAGTGTGCGTGTGTGCGTGTGTGCGTGTGTGCGTGTGTGCGTGTGTGCGTGTGTGCGTGTGTGCGTGTGTGCGTGTGTGCGTGTGTGCGTGTGTGCGTGTGTGCGTGTGTGCGTGTGTGCGTGTGTGCGTGGGTGCGTGTGTGCGTGTGAGCGTGTGTGCGTGTGTGCGTGTGTGCGTGTGTGCGTGTGTGCGTGTGTGCGTGTGTGCGTGCGTGTGCGTGCGTGTGCGTGTGCGTGTGCGTGTGCGTGTGCGTGCGTGCGTGCCTGTGCGTGCCTGTGCGTGCCTGCGTGTGCTTGTGTGTGCCTGTGTGTGCCTCTGTGTGCCTGTGTGTGCCTGTGTGTGCCTTTGTGCGCCTGTGTGCGCCGGTGTGTATGCCTGTATGTATGCCTGTGTGTGTGCCTGTGTGTGTGCGTGTGTGTGTGTGCCTCTGTGTGTGCCTCTGTGTGTGTCTGCCTGTGTGTGCCTGTGTGTGTGGCTGTGTGTGTGCCTGTGATTGTGCCTGTGTATGTGTGGCTGTGTGTGCCTGTGTGTGTCTATGTGTGTGTCTGTGTGTTTGTGTGTGTGTGTGTCTGTGTGTGTCTGTGTGTGTCTGTATGTGTGGCTGTGTGTGTGGATGTGTGTGTGGCTGTGTGTGTGGCTGTGTGTATATGTGTGTGTGTCTGTGTGTCTATCTGTGTGTGTGTCTGTGTGTGTCTCTGTGTGTGTCTGTGTGTGTGTGTCTGTGTGTGTGTCTGTGTGTGTGCCTGTGTGTGTGTGTGTCTGTGTGTGCGTGTCTTGGTGTGTGTGTCTGTGTGTGTTTGTGTGTGTGTGTGCCTGTGTGTGTCTGTGTGTGTGCCTGTGTGTATATGTGTGTGGTTGTGTGTGTATCTGTGTGGGTGTCTGTTTGTGTGTGTCTGTGAGTGTCTGTGTGTGTGTCTGTGTGTGTGTGTCTGTGTGTGTGTCTGTGTGTGTGTCTGTGTGTGTGTGTGTCTTGGTGTGTGTCTCTGTGTGTGTCGCTGTGTGTGCCTCTGTGTGTGTGTCTCTGTGTGCGTGTGTGTCTGTATCGGTGTGTGTGTCTGTGTGTGTCTGTGTGTGTGTCTGTGTGTGTCTGTGTGTGTCTGTGTGTGTGTCTGTGTGTGTCCGTGTGTGTGTGTGTATGTGGGTGTGGTCTCGTGTGTGTGTGTCTGTGTGTGCATGTATTGTGACCTGTGTGTGTGTGTGTGTTGTGTCTGTGTGTGGGATTGTGTGTTGTTTGTTCTGTGTGTGTCTCTGTGTGTGTCTGTGTGTGTCTGTGTGTGTGTCTGTGTGTGTCTGTGTGTGTGTCTGTGTGTGTGTCTGTGTGTGTGTGTCTGTGTGTGTGTCTGTGTGTGTGTCTGTGTGTGTGTGTGTGTCTGTGTGTGTGCCTGTGTGTGTCTCTGTGTGTGTCTCTGTGTGTGCGTGTGTGTGGGTGTGTGTCTATGTGTGTCTCTGTGTGTGTGTGTGTCTCTGTGCGTGTCTCTGTGTGTGTGTCTATGTGTCTCTGTCTCGTTCTCTGTGTGTGTCTCTGTGTGTGTGTCTCTGTGTGTGCCTCTGTGTGTGCCTCTTTGTGTGTGTCTCTGTGTGTCTCTGTGTGTTTATCTGTGTGTGTCTCTCTGTGTGTGTCTGTGTGTGTGTCTCTGTGTGTGTGTCTGTGTGTCTCTGTGTGTGTCTCTGTGTGTGTCTCAATGTGTGTATCTCTGTGTGTGTGTCTCTGTGTGGTTGTGTCTCTGTGTGTGTGTCTCCGTGTGTGTGTCTCTGGGTGTGTGTCGGTGTGTGTGTGTGTCTATGTGTGTGTGTGTCTCTGTGTGTGTGTCTCTGTGTGTGTATTTGAGTGTGTCTCTGTGTGTGTGTCCGTGTGTGTGTCTGTGTGTGTGTCTGTGTGTCTCTGTGTGTGTCTCTGTGTGTGTCTGTGTGTGTGTCTCTGTGTGTGTGTGCCTCTGTGTGTGTGTCTGTGTGTGAGAGTCTCTGTGTGTGTCTCTCTGTGTGTGTCTCTGTGTGTGTGTCTCTGTGTGTGTGTCTCTGTGTGTGTCTTTGTGTGTGCGTCTCTGTGTGCGGGTGTCTGTCTGTGTGTGTGCCTGTGTGTGTGTCTCTGTGTGTGTCTCTGTGTGTGTGCCTGTGTGTGTGTCTCTGTGTGTGTGTGTCTCTGTGGGTGTGTCTCTGTGTGTGTGTCTGTGTGTGTGTCTCTGTGTGTGTGTCTGTGTGTGTCTCTGTGTTTGTGTCTATGTGTGTATGCCTCTGTGTCTGTGTGTGTCTGTGTGTGTGTCTGTGTGTGTGTCTCTGTGTGTGTGTCTCTGTGTGTGTGTCTCTGTGTGTGTCTCTGTGCGTGTGTCTCTGTGTGTGCGTGTGTCTGTGTGTGTCGCTGTGTGTGTCTCTGTGTGTGTGTCTCTGTGTGTGTCTATGTGTGCCTCTGTGTGTGTCTCTGTGTGTCTCTGTGGGTGTCTTGTCTCTGTGGGTGTCTCTGTGGGTGTCTTTCTGGGTGTCTCTGTGGGTGTCTCTGTGGGTGTCTCTGTGTGTGTCTCTGTGTGTATCTCTGTGTGTGTCTGTGTGTGTCTCTGTGTGTGTTTCTGCGTGTGTATCTGTGTGCGTCTCTGTGTGTGTCTCGGTGTGTGTGTTTCTGTGTGTGTGTGTCTCTGTGTGTGTCTCTGTGTGTGTGTCTCTGAGTGTGTCTCTGTGTCTCTGCCTGTGTGTGCGTGTGTGGGTGCGCATGCGTGCGTGTGTGTGCGTGTGCGTGTGCGTGCATGCGTGCGTGCGTGTGTGCGTGTGTGCGTGTGTGCGCGTGTGCGCGTGTGCGTGGGTGCGTGTGCGGGTGTATGCATGTGTGCGCGCGTCCGCGCGTGCGTGCGTGCGTGCGCGCGTGCGCTCGTGCGCGTGTGCACGTATGCGCGTGTGCGCGTATGCGCGTGTGCGCGTGTGTGTACGTGTGCGTGTGCGTGTGCGTGTGCGCGTGCGTGTGCGTGTGCGTGTGCGTGTGCGTGTGCGTGTGCGTGTGCGTGTGCGTGTGCGTGTGCGTGTGCGTGTGCGTGTGCGTGTGCGTGTGCGCGTGCACGTGCGCGTGCGCGTGCGCGTGCGCGTGGCGCGTGCGCGTGCGCGTGCGCGTGCGCGTGCGCGTGCGCGTGCGCGTGGGCGTGGGCGTTGGTGTGGGGTGTGGGGGTGTGGGGGTGTGGGGGTGTGTTGGGTGGTGTGGGTGTGTGTGGTGTGGGTGTGTGTGTGTGTGGTAGTGTGTGTGTGTGGGTGTGTCTGGGGGTGTGTGTGGGGATTGTGTGTGGGTGTGTGTGTGTGTGTGTGTGTGGGGGGGGGGGGGGTGCGTGTGGGTGTGTGTGTGGGGGTGTGTGGGGTGTGTGTGTGTGTGGCGTGGGGTGCCGGGGTGCGTTGCGGGGCGTGGGTGGGTGCGTGTATGCGTCGGTGCGTGCGTGTGTGTGTGTGGGTGCGTGTGTGTGCGTGCTTGCGTGCGTGCGTGCGTGCGTGCGTGCGTGAGTGCGTGTGGGTGTGCGTGGGTGTGCGTGGGTGTGCGTGGGTGTGCGTGGGTGTGCGTGTGGGTCTGAGTGTGGGTGTGGGTGTGCGAATGTGAGTGAGTTAGTCAGTGTGTGTCTTGTGTCTTGTGTCTTGTGTCTTGTGTCTTGTGTGTTGTGTGTTGTGTGTTGTGTGTGTGGGTGTGTGTGGGTGTGTGTGGGTGTGTGTGTGTGTGCTCGGGTGTGTGGGTGCTCGGGTGTGTGTGTGTGTGTGTGTGTTCGGGCGTGTGTGTGTGTGTGTGCGGTTGTGTGTGTGCGTGTGTTTGTGTTCGTGTGTGTGTGTGTGGGTGGGGGGGGGGGGGTGGGGGGGGGGGCCGGATGTGTGGGGGGGGGGGGGGTTGTTCGTTCGTCCTAGGATGGGTTCGGGGCCCTGTTAAGGCTTCGTTGTGGCCCTGTTGGGGTCACTGTGGGCCCCGGGAAGCCCATGAAGCCCGCACAGGCAGGGAGGCTAAAATACATGGTTACCCCAGTGCGACCCTACCTATAAGTTGGAGCCCCTAGGAAAGCAGCATTAGTTGCTATGCTATGCTACGCCATGCTATGCTGCGCTATACTATGCTATGTTATGATATGATATGCTGCGCTATGCTATGCTATGCTATACAGTGTTAAGCTATGCTATGTTATGCCATGCTGCGCTGTGCTATGCTATGCTATGCTACGCTGCGCTATGCTATGCCATGCTATGTTATGCTATGTTATGCTGCGCTGTGCTATGCTATGCTATGATATGCTCGGCTGTGTTATGCTATGCTATGCTATGCTAATGCAGCGCTGCGCTATGCTAAGTTAAGCTAAGCTAACCCTCTAGGCAGAGACTAGGTAGGGAATTAAACCCATGCTAATGATGTGCTGTGCTGTGCTGCGCTATGCTATGCTATGCTATGCTATGCTGCGCTATGCCATGCTGGGCTGTGCTATGATATGCTGTGCTGCGCTATGCTAAGCTGCGCTATGCTATGCTAGGCTGTCTCTGCTATGCTAAAGCTCAGCGAAGCTAAGATGAAGCCAAGCTAAGCTAAGATAAACCTGATCTAAGATGAAGCTAAGCTAAGCTAAGATGAAATCAGCTAAGCTAAGATGAGATAAGCAACGCTAAGCTAAGGGGACGTAACTGGGGGAACCGCGGGGCGGATATTTGGGGAACCGCCCGGGGCGAGGACCACTGCCCGGCCCTTTTAAGCATACACGGTAAGAACCCTTCTAAGCAGAGCCTAGGTAGGGAATAAACGCATTTATTTGAGATGATGGTGGTCACCCTGGAAGCAGCTGGGCAAGGTTTTCCGGCCATATTTGGCCGGCTTTGCAGTCCAGTAGGCAGTATTGGGCCATGTGGGGCCATCCCGTTTAGGAACAACCATTTTGGGGTCAGCATGGGGCCTGACAGTCTTTGCCCCGTGCTCGTTAGGAACTCTTGAATCATAGAAAACATTCGCCCGCTCTTAGGTCCGCAGACCTCACCCTCGCGCGCGCGCCGTTTTATGAATTGCGGCCACCGCCCCAAAGAGAGCACAGTTTCGAATGACCAACCCCGTTTCGAATGCAAAATCCCATGAACGAGCACAAAGGGAAAGTCACGTTTCCGAAATCGTGAGTGTGTGTGCGCGCGTCGCGACCCAATTTGCATTGTGTGCGCCCCACTAATGCCACATCGCCGGAGCAGTAACGTTTGCCCAGTCGCCGACGCAAAAGTGTGTGCGCGTGCGTGTGTGGACCCGGCCCTGGACTGCTCTGCCGCGTCGCCGTGCGCGTGGCCGCGGCGCTCGAAAGTGCAAGAGTGTGTGTAAGCGTCTGTGTGTGTGGGTGCGTGTGTGTGTGTGTTTGCGTTTGTGTTTGTGTTTGTGTTTTTGTGTGTGTTTGCGTGTGTGCGTGGTGTGTGGTGTGTGCGTGTGTATGTGTGTGGTGTGTGGTGTGCGGTGTGTGGTGTGTGGCGTGTGGTGTGAGGTGTGCGGTGTGCGGTGTGTGGTGTGTGGTGTGTGTGCGTGTGCGTGCGTGTGTTGGTGTGTGGGTGTGTAAGTGTGTGTGTGTGTGGGTATTGTGGTTGTGTGTTTGTGTGTGGTGTGTGTGTGTGTGAGATGTGTGTGTGTGTTGTGTGTGGTTGTTGCTGCGCTGCCCATCCCCCTGCACTGGTTGGGCCTGTCCCCCCCCCGCCCTGCGCTGCCGCCCCAGGCTGCCCTGCGGCTGCCGCCCCGCTGCCCCGGCGCCGCTTCCGCTGCGGCTTGGCCCCGCTCAGTGGACCCGGCTTCCGTCTCCCTTCCGCCCGCGCCGGGTTTTTCCCTTCCTCCTCGCGCGCATCACGGCTTAATTCGCAGTCGTGTGCCCTACATTTGCCCTATCCGCCAGCGCAGTCACTCTGCCTAGCCGCCGACGCAAAAAGTGTGTGGTTGTGTGGTGGTTTGGGTGTTGTTGTGGACGCTTCGTTCAAACTTGCACTTCCCCAGTGGACGGGACAATACAGCGCACACTGAAAACGGATTTGGGAACACACACACACACACATCATATTACGAAAGCATATATTCCCAACGGTATTTTTACACCGTGCCTTTTTTCGGCCCGTGTTTAGATGTGTCAGGCTTCGGTGTCGCCGTGCACCGAGCAACAAGTACCTTTTTTTTGCCGCTCGCGTGGCTCACTTTTTTGCCGTGCATCCTTTTCATCTGTTGTGGCAGAAGACGTGGGGATAAAGGCGTATGTTGTATGGCATTATCAGAGGGAGATCGAGAGAGATACAACAACAAGAGACAGCGACAGAGGAAGGGGAATAGAGAGAGAGAGGGAGGGAGGGAGGGATTCTCGGCCTCAGGCGATGCACCACCTGGGGGTCCCGACCACGCGGGCCGTCTCACTCGTCGCGTCACGGTCGGATACCGTGATGAGACCTTGGTACAGCGCAGGGCGCTCCGTTGCAGCGGACGTGTCCGACGCGGACCTGGACCCGACGTTGCGGCGCTTGCTGCAGCAGCAGCGGGGCCTCGACTTCGACGCGCTGGACGAGGAGTTACCAGCCTGTAGCAGATCCCTATCCCAATGGCTGTTCGGTATCTAAGCATAGGAGCCGCGTATGTCCTCGCAACTCCATCTTTACAATGCATTTGCGTGTGCTAGCGTCTAGTTTTCGATGAGAAAGTGCCGATCTAGCTTGGTTTAGCGACGACTTAGCGTCGATCAGCGTGGATTTGCAACATCAGTTAGCGTCGACGCGCAAGATCCAAGAAGATGGCATGGGTGGTTCCACAATTTGGCACTGAATGGTTTGGCATCGCCTTATATCCGTAAGGGCTTCGCCCACTGCCGCCGGCCCCCTATCTTGGATAATTCGGTACGCAAGAGCTAAATCATGAGGCCTCGGCGCCACCATAACGCAGCATCGGCAAGAGAAATTAAAATTCAGATGATATTGTTGAACTCAGTGTTGCATGTTGAACCTGCCCCCGTATGCTGTGCACTGAGGTTTCCCACAGAATTTCGAACATGTGGCAAATCCCATTGGTTTTTCGGCCCTGAACCCGCCGATCTGCGTGAGGGGTGCCGCCGAATTTCAGAAATGTGGCAAATCCCATTAGTTTTTGGACTCTGACCCAGCCGATCTGCGTGAGGGGTGCCGCCGAATTTGAAACATGTGGTAAATCCCATTGATTTGTCGACCCTGACCACGCCGATCTGCGTGAGGGGTGCTGCCGAATTTCAGAAATGTAGAAAGTCCCATCGGTTTTTCGACCCTGACTCCGCCAATCTGCGTGAGGGGCGCCGCCGAATTTCAAAACAAAAAATTGCAAATCCCATTAGTCGTTCGACCCTGAACCCGCCGATATGCTTGAGGGGTGCCGCCGAATTTCAAACATGTAACAACTCCCATTGGTGTTTCGACCCTGACCCCGCCGATCTGCATGAGGGGTGCCGCCAAATTTGAAACATGTGGTAATCCCATTGATTTGTCGACCCTAACCCCGCCGATCTGCATGAGGGGTGCCGCCGAATTTCAAAAATGTTGCAATTCCAATGAGTTTTTCGACCCTGACCCCGCCGATCTGCGTGAGGGGCGCCGCCGAATTTCAGAAATGTTGCAAATCCCGTTGGTTTTTCGACCAATCCGGTTGGTTTTTCGACCCTGACTCCGCCGATCTGCGTGAGGGGTGCCGCCGAATTTAGCAAACGTGGCAAGTCCCATTGGTTTTTCGGTGCTGACCCCGCCGATCTGCGTGAGAGGTGCCGCCGAATTTCAGACATGTCGCAAATCCGATTGGTTTTTCAGCCCTGACCCCGCCGATCTGCGTGAGAGGTACCGCCGAATTTCAGAAATGTGGCAAATCCGATGTGTTTTTGGACCCTGACCCCGCCGATCTGCGTGAGGGGTGTCAACTTCGACCCTCCCAGAAATTCTGAGAACCCTCCCAGAAGACGCTAGGTTTGCTGGTTTTCGGGCCCCCCCCTCACGCGGTCTACAACAAGGAACAGTAAGCAGCATAAATCAATATTGTAACAGTGGAAACTGGAAACTGGAACTGGCGCAGGGAACAGCAAACCCTGAGCCTACAGCCTGTTGGCCCCACAAGGGGGCCAGCGGATCTCGTTGCCGATCCTAATGGTTGCCTCATCTTCCGTGGTCGCATCCCTAATATTGGGATCGCCTTTGGGACTGTCAGGCTTAGGGTCCTAAGGATCGGGATCAGCTCAAGGCTGGTTGAGGAGGTCAAAGACCAGCTGCGCGAGCAGCTCAGGTCTCAGATGCGGCAGCGGGGCGGAGGAGGCCAAGACCCGGACATGATGCAGCAGGAGGCGTGCGCGATCACGTGCCGGGCCGCGAGGTCTTTCTTGCGGATCGGTCACGTGGAGCTCTTCGCGAGGCGAGCGCGGGGTGGCGATCCCGGTCGCCTGCGCGAGCTGGAGCTCGGTATCGTTTAACAGATCCCCATCCCCATCTCCATCCAGACACCCAGCATCCTTGCACCCCAGTTGGGGACACACCCCTCGAAAGCCGAAGGGAACGGCCTATGTCCTCATCTAGGGGGTCAATCGGCCATTGGGGCCCATGCCACGTTAATGGGGATAGGGGCCGGTTAAGCGATGCCCAGGAGCTCCTCCTGGAGCACGCCCTGGCCCGGGAGTACCCCGACGTCGAGCCCGGGCAGCCGCTGCAGGTCAGAGCTCTCGGGATGTTGCGCGCCGCGAGCCGTCGCATCTCGAGCCTGGCCGCGGAGTGGGTGCGGGTCGGGTACGTCCAGGGCAACTTCAACTCCGACAACTGCCTGGTCGGAGGCCGCACCATGGACTACGGGCCCTTCGGCTTCCTGGAGCGCTACGAGCCGCTCTGGAACATGTGGGTCGGGGGTGCTGAGAAGTACGGCTTCCTGAACCAGCCCCAGGCGGCGTGCAAGAATTTCGAGAGCCTTGCAGCAGCCGTGGCTCCCATCCTTAGCGACGAGCAGCAGGGCATGGTCCCCGAGATCGTCGAAGAGTTCAAGCGGCTGTCGGCAGAGGTCGGTGTCGTTCAACCGATCCCCGTCCCCACCGGGCCATGGCACCTCCGCCCCACCATCCACCACCCCCACCAGTTGGGGATCGGCCCCTCGAGACCCGAAGAGAACAGCCTAACTTCCCCAGCTAGGGGGGCAAATTGGTCAGGGGGGCCAAGGCCGTGCCACTGGGGATAGGGATCGGTGAGACGCTTCGGCGGCGAGCGGGGGGGAGGATTGAGAGGGAGAAGGCCCTCTCAGAAGGCGGCGGGGCTTCTCGGGAGCCCTCCGGCCCTCTGAGAAGTTGTCTGCGTCTCCAGGGCAGGTATTCACAGAGCTTCTCAGAAGGCCGGGGTGACTTCCGAGCCTTCTGAGAAGGCCCGCCACTTCTCGCTTCCCCCCCTGGGGCCCCGCCGCCCAGACGAGGAGTATGAGGACGAGGACGACGACGAGGAGGACGGCGAGGGCAAGGACGACGAGGACGCGCCCGACGACGGGTGCCGTCGAGCGATGCTCTCCAGAGGCGCTCGACGACGTCTGGCGGCGGAAGCTCGGGCTCGACCTGCCCGAGGAGTGATGGGCCCGTTTTCCACCACCACCACCACCACCACCACCACCATAAGTTGGAGGGGGAGGAAGTGGAGGATGAGGACGAGGAGGAGGAGGAAGAATATGAGGAGGAGGAGGAGGAGGAGGAGGAGGAGGAGGAGGAGGAGAGGAGGAGGAGGACCCCCTCCCCCTCATACTTGTGGTGATGGCGGTGGAAGAAAAGCCCACAGGAGGGCGCGCAGCTGTTCGCCTCGCTGGAGCCGCTGCTGCGGGCCTCGGGGGCGGACTGGACGCTCTTCTGGCGGTCGCTGGCGCGGGTGCCGGGCGCGGCCTCGCCGGACGCCTCGGACGGTGAGCGGGGCCAGGAGCACGCCTTTTGCACCTTTTCCTGCGCCTCCTCTTACTCCTACTCCTCCTCCTGCTCCTCCTCCTTCTCCTCCTCCTCCTCATCCTCCTGCTCTTCCTGCTCCTCCTCGTCCTCCCCATCCTCCTCCTGCTCCTGCTCCTGCTCCTCCTCCTCCTCCTCCTCCTCCTCCTCCTCCTCCGTAGCCATTTTGGCTCAAGTTCGAAACGTTGCCCTGGCGCTTCGAGCTTGGACGCTGCCAAGGGGTTGGCCCGAGCGTCCCGAGGATAGGCCTCACATTGTTTCACATTTCTCGCGATCCCTCCTTTCTCCTGCTCCGCACTTCAGCAGCCATGGCGATCGACCCAGCGCTGCAGGCTATCCTTGAGGCCATGTTCGAGAAACCGAAGCTTTGCATTCGAGAAGTGGTACAGCAGGAGGTTCAGACGGCGGTGACAGGTCTGCAGGGGCAGATCTCCACTCAGGGTGCCGAGCTGAAGGCCCTTCGTGCTGATCTACAATCCCAAGGACTACGACTTGCCGCCTTGGAGTCTGGTGGCAGCGTAGCAGGCAGTTCGCGGTCTACAGGCAGTTTTCAGTCGTCTCCCGTGGGTGGCCCGCCCATCCGCCAATTCAACGGTGACAAGGCCAGGAAAGTTTCGCCAGTCATCGACCTCGAGAGCGATCCCTGCATCCGCTTCGTGGGGACATGTCCGAGGCCGCTCTTGATGAAGACCCGCCAGGCGCACTGGAAGCAGATGCAGGATCACTTCCCCGAGCTGAAGGACGACAAGCGCGTGACTGCCATCTTCCACGGAGTAAGCCAGGTCTACAAGCTGAGGTTCGAGAACGACGAAGACGCGAAGAGCTTCCAGACCAAGATGAACGATGTGAACATGGAGTGGGTGGACTCCCGCGACGGGAAGAAATACCCGCTCAGGGTCAGGGGCGACTTGCCGCTCCACGTACGCCAGAAGAAGAGGGCTTTCTCTGGACTCTTTTGCGACGTGCTCACGAAGCTCCAGGCCAGCCAGAAGTGGACAGGTGGCTCGAAGCTCGGCGTCAACGGGCACAAAGGGGTGTTGCAGGTGATCACAGACGACGACGTCTACGAGTTAGCGCAGGCAGTACCGCTGGGAGAGGACACCTTCAAGCTCGAGCCCATCTACCACAGTCTGCTGCACTTCGATATCACGAAGGACCAGATCGACTCCCTGATCGCCGCTCTCTGAACGGCTGCTGAAGGGCACCTCGACTCTGTATCTTTTTTGACCCCAGGCTTGGCAGGGCGCGGGGTTTGCTGTGCCCAGTCTCGTGCTCCCTCCAGTCCCCCTCAGCCTCCAGCCAGCAGTAGAGCAGATGCATCGGTTTTTCCGCCCCCCTCCCCCAAATGTTCTTACTACCTACCTGACGCTTCGTTTCGGATTACGACGTGGAATTCCCAGGCCCTTATTGGGTCTTTGTACGCCGAACAAATTCGTGTTCAACATAAGTTTCACAAGCTTCCGGCCATCTTACAGCGAAACCAGATTGTGTCTTCAGGAAACTCATGGTGCCCCAGGGGATCTGCCTCATCTTGAGCGAGAATTCAGGTATCACTCCGTCTTTGGCTCCTTCTGCTCACGTGCTAGTGCCGGTGGTCTTCTCATTTTTGTCTCCACCGAGTTGCTGAGAGATTTCCCCTTCTCCGAGTTCCGCGAGCCAGTGCCAGGCCGGGTTGCGGTTCTGAATCTGAGTGGTCCCAAGGGTGAGTTGCAAATCGTCAATGTACACATTGATCCCGAACTTCCTGACCCCGCGGTCCGCCGACAATTCCAAGCTGCAAAATCAATCCTGAGACCCGCTCTGAACACTACGTCTTTTATCATTGGGGACTTCAATTGTCATGAGTCTGGGGAAGGTAGGTTCAATGCTACTCAAGGGACCGAGCGCTTCGTTCCCGCCAGGCGTGCCGCTCTGTTTCGCTCTCTCTTTCCTCAACACGCTGAGCTTGAGCAACCACAGTATACACATCGTCGTGTCGTTACTCATCCTCGTGAATCGGTATCCTTTAGAAGATTGGACAGGATTTATTGCAGCATCTCTACTCCCGATCTCCTCGACCTAAGCCCCACTTGTAATACGATGTGGAATATCACCGATCTCACCTTCCCCTCCGACCACGTCCCCGTGTGCCTCTCGTTGCAGCCGTGGCAGCCGCGCCGAGAGTCGTCTCTTCCTCCGTGGGTGTTCAAGCGGCACGCGTTTGCAAAGTACTTTGAAGACCTTGCAGAAGGTCAAGGATTCAGTCCTGACCCAGCCGAGAAGCTTGAGGAGATCAAGCTGCTGATCACCGCCGCTGGCAACCGCGCCAAGGCCGATATGTTTAAGACATCTGCCAACACGTTGGCCGAGAAATTAGCGTGCTGTCTCAGGCTCATCCGCGCCCACAGGTCTGGGCTTTGCAAAGCAGCAGCCGACGCCGTTCGTGCCTACCCTATCCTCTCCTCCTTCTTCGACCATGACAACATGATCTGGAATGATTGGCATGAATTTCACGCTCGCCTCACCTCCCCCATGAATCAAGAGTTGGCAGCGCTAGAGGAGAACCTCAGGGACCCGGAGGGCAACCTCCCGCACAACGCAGATTTTCACTTGATGCGGATTAGGAGGTTGGCCAAAGCTTGGAAAAACAAGCAGCGTACAATTTGCCTCAAAGGAATCGTTGGCCAGAACGGATTCGCCCATACTGAGCCCTCGGCGTGCGCGCAGCTGCTCTGCTCTCATTGGGGCTCTGTCTTTGGCGCTTGGGCTGGTTCCGCGGATCCTGGAGGCCAATATCTGGAACTAGTTCCCCCCATGGACCCCGACGAGTACCAATGCGCGAACTCGACCCACCAGAGATTTCCCTGGAAAAAAAAAAAAACGTTTGATCAGTTCCTCGACCTCCTGCACAGGAAAAAGGATTCCGCCCCAGGACCTGACGGCTTGTGCTACAGCGCTTGGAGAGCTGCTGGTCCCGTTGCCCAGGAGGCGCTGTTCGAGCTCTACGAGCATGTGCTCGACGGCGGTCGCGTGAGCAGCCAGTTCAACGCTGCCAAGCTAGTTTTCCTGGCGAAGGGTGAGATGGATGATCCCGAGAACGTTCTGAAGGGGGCCGACGAAACTCGACCGATCGCTCTATCCAACGTCGACAACAAGCTCGTCTCGTCGCTGATCGCTTCGCCGATTTCCCAGGTCATCGCTGATCGGGGTCATTCGTCGCAGAGGGGAATCATCAAAGGTAGGAACATCATGGACAACGTGCTAGAGGTAGACTTTAACATGATGCACTGGAGGTCTGTTCTGGGGCATAGAGACTGCGGCGCATGCCTCAACGACTTTCGCGCTGCATTTCCGTCTGTGCTGCATGAGTGGATCTGGAAAGTTATGCGCGCCTATCAATTCCCTGAATTTATCATCCTAGCGATTATGACCCTATATCGGAACATGCACTGTTGGATTGAATTCAAAGGCTCTCCCAAGGTCTCCTTCACGGCCCTCCGAGGAGTTAAACAAGGTTGCCCACTCTCTGGTATTCTATTCGTTCTTTGTCTGGATCCACTGTTACGCTATATCAGCCTGATTCCCACCGACTTGCCGAAGCAAGTCTCTGCGTTCGCTGACGACCTCGGCCTGGTCGCAGAGGACTTTTTCTCTGCCCTAGGCCCTGTGACCAGGGCAATCGTTCGCTTTGGCTTCTCCTCGGGCTTGCTGTTGAACATTGCCAAGTGCGTGATAATCCTCACTGACCCTGGCAAGATGGAGAGCGCCGTCGCAAAGTTTAAGGAGGCCGGGATAAATGTGCACCGGTTTAAGCTTCAGCTGTACGGGAATCACCTTGGGTTCCTCCCTGGAGTTGATGGTCTGGACCGTTCCTGGAAGCCTGTTGGGGCCAAACTTCTGGCTCGGGCCCACATGGTCAAAAGTCTGGGGGAAGGTCTCATCACCAGCCTCGTGGCCCACAACAGGTATGCCCTTCCTGTAGCCTCATATGTCGGCCAGGGCTATAGGCCCAATAAATATGTCATAAGAATGGAGAGAGAAGCTCATCAGCTGTATACCTGCAGTCCGCGTCATTCGTTCCCTCCAGGCCTCTTCCATCGCTTTCAGGACCTCGGCTTGAGTGTGCAAGCCAATTCCCTGGAGGTGCAGAGTCGCGCCGCCAGGCTCAGGGTCGCCCACAACCCCTCCCTCTTCCTGACCTTGCGTGACAAGCTCCACGAGTCCCTTGAGACAGACGAGTTCCTCCTCACTCATAAGTTTTCTATTCAGTATCAGCGCTCGCTGTTTGTGCAGTTGATGGAGGACTATGAGTCGTCCATCTACATTCCCAAGTTGCCTGACCCGTGCCTGCCCAAGCAGGTCCAGAAAAGGTTGGCGAGGATGATCTCAGCCGACGCGTATCCGAACCCCCTGTCCTCCCTATTGTACCCGAGGGTGAAAAAATGGGCTCCCAGGGTCTCCAACGACGAAATGGATCTGTGTTTTATCCGTGTGCTTCGGAGTGCTCAAGTGGTTCCTGGGTATATGTTCGTTGGGCTCCTAAAAACAATATTCAACAGCTGGAACACAACAAGACGTTACAGACAAGGGCCAGGCCGATGTGTATTCGGCTGCTCATGTGTCGGAGGTGATGATCTTCTTCATTATTTGAGTTGTGGTGTATGCTGTCCTGTCCTTCAGCGCCTCCTCCCTGCACTTCCAAGTGATTACGGTGAAGATCCCCTGAGTTCCTTCCCCCCCCACCTTTTTCGTCTCTCGGGCCCCGATGCTCTGCCTAGTTATCTCTTAGCTTTAGACGCCGTCCATTCATCCTTTCAAGCTCTGCGCGCCTCTCCCCCCGTCTCTCAGCTTTTCGCTCAGCAAGTAATCCAAGGCAGGCTTCGTGTGTCTGTCAGGCGCTCGCCTAAGCTGCAGGGCCTGCTCCGCTAGGCCGGGGACCAGCAGGACTCAGCAGGGTGGGGCTCCTCCTCCTCCTCCTCCTCCTCCTCCTCCTCCTCCTCCTCCCTACGTCAGGTTCCGAAGGCAAGGGGAAACGTCGGTAGGGGGGGTAGGAGCGGGTCGGTGCGTGGCGGGAACGGGGCCCCCGCGCCTTTGGAACCTGCCCCCTAGGGCTGCGTGCCCGACCTCAGGGGTGTAGACAGGCCCGTGCCACTTTGGCGGAGCGCGCTGGTCAATCTTGTCGCGGTAAGGGGAGTGCACAAGCAACCCGATTCAGAGTCCTTGCTCTCTCGATGTTTGTCAGATCTCCTCCTCTTCCTGCTCCTCCTCCTTCTCCTACCCCATACCCCTTTCCTCCCCTCCTCCTCCTCCTCCTCCTTCTTCTCATCCTCCTCCCTCTACTCATCCTGCTCCTCCTGCTGCTACTCCTCCTCCTTCTCCTACCCCATACCCCTTTCCCTCCTCCTCCTCCTCCTCCTCCTCCTCCTCCTCCTCCCTCCTCCTCCTCCTCCTCCTTCTCCTCCTCCTCCTCCTCCTCCCCTCCTCCTCCTCCTCCTCCTCCTCCTCCTCCTCCTCCTCCTCCTCCCTCTACTCATCCTGCTCCTCCTGCTGCTACCCCTCCTCCTGCTCCTCCTTCTCCTCCGCCTCTTCCTCCTCCTCCTTCTTATTTTCCTCCTCCTCCTCCTCCTCCTCCCCCTCCGGGCTCGCGTGAAGACGCCGCAAAGCGAAACGCAGCGTATCGGGCACAAGGCTACCCATGAGGGAAAGAGACACACAGGCTCACATAATCGTCGCTTCCCAGGGAAAGATGGGAAAAAATGGGAAGTGGGGGGGGCAAGATGAAACCCCTGAAAGCATTGAAAATATCGATGGGGAATCCTGGGAGCTGTGTTAGTCTAGTCGTGGGCCCCTGGGCGCCCTAAGTTATGTCTGTTCACCACCTGGTGGCAAATGGCTGTCCAGGCGCCGTGTGCACATGTTGTCCAGCACCTGTCGCCCAGAGGAGCATTCATCCTACACGTTGTCTTGTGGCGTTTCTGCGAAGCCGCACGGGACAGGGCCCGGATGCATCCTCCTCCTCCTCCTCCTCCTCCTTCCTCCTCCTCCTCCTCCTCCTCCTCCTCCTCCTCCTCCTCCTCTCCTCCTCCTCCTCCTCCCTCCTCCTCCTCCTCCTCCTCCTCCTCCTCCTCCTCCTCCTCTCCTCCTCCTCCTCCTCCTCCTCCTCCTCCTCCTCCTCCTCCTCCTCCTCCTCCTCTCTGTGTATAATCGCGCGGCTCCCAGGTGAGCTGATGGAGCCTCTGAGGACCAGCCTCGGCGGCGGGCTGACCGCTGAGGGCGAGGCCAGGTGGGCTGAGTGGCTGCGGGAGTGGCTTGCGGCCTCGCCCAGCGGGCCGTCTATGAGGCAGGCGAACCCGAAGTACGTGCCTCGCGAGTGGATGCTCGTGGAGGCCTACAGCGCTGCGCAGCGAGGGGACCGAGGGCCGCTGGAGGAGCTGCAGGCCCTGTTCCGGGAGCCCTACGCTGAGTGGCCCGAGCTTGAGGATCGCTTCTTCCGCACTACGCCGCCGGAGGCTGTGAGAAGAGGCGGCACGGCGTTCATGAGCTGATCCTCGAGGCCCGCGCCACGTCCGCCGTTCCACACTCCGCGTGATCGTCTGGGCCAGAAGGGATGAAAGACATGACGAGGCGTGGAGGGGGAAGGACGTTAGAGGAGGAAAAGACACCGATGCCGCTGCTCATCCTGGAGAGCCCTCGTCGCCACAGCTCGATTCGCCTCGAAATTCTAGTCAAAACGTACCCCGGGAGAGGTCCACGGATGGGTTCCATTGAGAGTTTGTCATGGTAATCTTGGGAGCATATTCGGCCATTGTGGAAGCCTTCGGGCCTTCGTGGGCTTGCCTGAGTTCTCTCGGGTTTCTCTCGGGAGAGCTTTTCGGGCTTTCTCGTGGCGATTCCGGATGCCATCGGCAGAAAAAAAAGGGTCTTTGATACGCATTGCCTTGTTAGACAATGGATAATCAGCTCATGGGCCTGTCTGTCTAGGGGTGCTCTTATGGCACATTGAGCGCCGTGTTAGGACATTCCTGGACCTCTCTTGTGTGTGCCGATTTGGAAGGATCAAAAACCATGCCGTGGCATGGCACTCTGCAGCGGGAGCGCGATTCGGAACGAACGGAAGCGCGGAAATGAGGCCAGCGCTGCAGCGGGAGCACGATTCGGAATGAGCGGTAGCCCGAAAATGAGGCCAGCTCTTCAGCGAGAGGAGCATTCCAAAAAAACAAAACAGCAAACAAGCGACATTTCATATCTGAGAAACCTTGCGTGTAACAAAACCATACGCGGAGGGGGGCCGGCCATTTCCCGGACGCCACCAGGGGAGAGAGGAGAGTAGTATTCATATTGTTTCATTGTCGACGGAAGGAGGAGGGGGGGGGAAGGGGATAAGTAAGAGGAGGAGGAGGAGGAGGAGGAGGAGGAGGAGGAGGGTCGAGGAGGATCCAGGAGGCGGAGGAGGGTCGAGGAGGCATGCTTCGAAGAAGAAAAAGCGTCATAAACATAAACTGTTGGCGCTCCGCGCGGATTTCTTGGATCTGGCTGCCCACCCACCCCCCCCGCGGCGCCCCTGGCGCGCTCTGCGTGCCAGGGAGGGGGGTCCGGCGCAGATCCCCTCCCCCCCCAAAAAAAGCGCGGAGCGCCCAAAGTTTCTGTTTATGGCAATTTGTTTTCATCGAAACATGCCTCCTCGACCCTCCTCCTCCTCCTCCTCCTCCTCCTCCTCCCCTCCTCCTCCTCCTCCTCCTCCTCCTCCTCCTGCGGGGCGCAGTGCCTTGGCGGTCGCACGACGCGGCGCCGCCGCCCAGGCGCCCCAGGACCCCCCCGCGCCGCCCGTCGGCCGCGGCGACGGCGGAGGTGGTCCGAGCGGCGGTGGAGGCCGCGGTCCGCGCCAGGGCCAGGGCGCTCCAGCCGCCGCCCGCGAAGGCGATGCCGCGGCCGCGGCCCAAGGCGCTGGCGCGGCCTTCGCAGTCGCCGCGCCCCCTGGCGATCGAGGACGTGCCGTCCGACGCACCGCCAGGCGTCTGGGCCACGCCATGCCCGCCAGCGAGGGCGACGGAGGAGCCGACGGCGCCGAGCTGGCCGCGCCCCGCGCCCGGCAGCGGCAGCGGGGAACCCGCGCGGGCGCCGACTCGCTGGTCGCGCTGGACGTCGGCACGCGCGACGGCAACGCCGAGGGCCAGGTCGCGCTCAAGGGGGGCGTCCTCGGCGGCGGCGTCCACAGCGGCGGCCTCGGCATCAGGAGCTACGGCGTCGGGTAGCGGACCGCCGTCAGCCTGGGTGGGTGCCAGGCCGCAGAACACGGAGAA
Organism: Prorocentrum cordatum; assembly: GCA_963575745.1. Classification (NCBI taxonomy): domain Eukaryota; class Dinophyceae; order Prorocentrales; family Prorocentraceae; genus Prorocentrum; species Prorocentrum cordatum. Next base: position 158,448 of record CAUYUJ010015492.1, on the reverse strand, counting down.
AGAGGCGAGGAAAAAGGAGAAGACGGAGAAGTAGGGTAGTTGGAGGCGGAGGCGCAGCCCGCGCTCGGCCTCTGCCAAGGAAGTGAACTAGTCAGGCCTCCTGTGCTTGAAAGTGTACGGCAAGCACATGACGAAGCAGGTGGTCTGGGTGAGGGTGACGCTGGAGGTGGTGCTGCACTTGAGTGCTACGGCATCGACTACGGCGACGACGAGGAGCAGTACGAGTCGGACACCAGCAGCGACCCGCAGCACGACTTGGTACGACAGCAGGGTGCAGCCTCCTGTATCTGAATGTGTACGTGGAGCACATGATGATGGAGTGCGCGGCGCCGCACTTGTTGGATATGGTGCTGCACTGGAGTGGGCGAACATCAACGACAGCATGGACGAGGATCAGGGGGAGTGCATGCGCCAGCGGCCCGCCTGGAACCAGGGGGGCAACTTTGTTAACAGCGGCCTCGGCGATCCGATGCTGTTCCGCGACCTGGGGCCCAGGCCGGCGAGCGCCTTGGCGTCGGCGGCAAGTGGGCAGCAGGGTTCAGCCCCCTGTACTTGAACGTGCACCTGGAGCACATTAAGATGCTGGAGCGCGGGGCGCCGCACTTGCTGAACACCAACGACGGCGAGGGCGGGAAGCAGCAAGAGAAGCTGGCGGACATCCCGCAGCTGCGGGGCGAGAGCGCCTGTCTGCAAGCCGCGCATGACGGGCAGGAGAAGGTGTGGGAGGAGGTATTCAGGGACAACGGGGGCTGCTACATGCAGGAGCAGCAGGCCGAGGCGGCCATGCAGCTGCGCACGGACACGGTCATCGGCGCGGTCGGGCTGCAGACGGACGCTGGCGGCCCCAAGACGGCGGTGGAGGAGAAGGAGAGTGAGGCTCCCGCGAGGGCGCCGAGATGGAGGACGCCGCGACCCGCGAGATGGCCCTGGCGAACCTTCACGAGGTGCCGGGCCTGGTGGCTAGCGGCGAGCTGGAGGGCAACGGCTTCAAGGTGGAGATCCCCGGGGAGGTCGAGGCCTGGTCAGGCCTACCCGTCGGCGCGGGCGACGCGGACGGCAACGGCGCGATCGACCTGGAGAGGAAGCTCACCGACGAGGAAGTCGCCGAGATGATCCGCATGGCCGTCGTCGAGGCCGGGGCCCCCGAGGGGGGCGCGCGCTTTGGGGGGCGCCTGCCCTGCAGGGTTCTGGGGCGCTCCCTGGGCCGAGGCCCGAGGGCGACTCTGCCGCATGGCCCTCGCTGGGCCTCGGTTTTCGGCGGCCGCTGCCGCCCTGGCCCTCTGTCGGATTTTGGCACCGCCGAACCTGGGGGGGGCTGGCGCCCTCCCTTAGGCGGGGCGGCGTGCGAATGCGTTTGCATTCCTGCAGGCAGTGGCGCTCCTAATTTGCATGGAGGATGTCTGCTCGCCTCGTCGAGCTTCAGAACGCCCCAAAGCAGCCCGAGAGGCCGCGCTGGGATCGCCGCCGAGACTGCCCCAGGGGCGCCCCCAAACGAGAGCCCCAAGACGACCCCGAGGACCGCCCGTTGCACGACCCCGACGGCCACCCGCTCCAGCGCTCCGCCTCTGATGCCCGATCTCACCGGGCGCGTTCCACTGCTCGCCCCGAGCCCATTCGCAAACGCTCGTCGAACACACGTGTGCCTCGACGCAATGCATCGCGCAGTCCTCGCGGCGAGCCCAGGCCATTTGCGGGCAGTTATTTTGCGAGTGGTGGATCGCGCTTGTCGATGATCGGCGTCGCCGCCGCAGTGCCCGCACCCCTCTCCCAGCGCCCGCCAGTCTGCGCGCGGCTCCTCTCGCCCCCGCCCTGCTGTTCTCCGAGGCCGGGATCGCGCGCGCCCATTGCCAGGGGGGCCGGCCCCCCCTGCCTTCGGGAGGCGGTGGAGGTGCACCCATGGGGCCCGGAGAGGTCCACGTCCACCGCGGCCTTGCGCCCAGGGACATCAGCTTCGCTCCAAGCGATGGGCGCGCATAAGTCCTGGCATCGGATCCCCCCATGCCGTTGTCCGCTTCCGCTTGCTTCGCCCCAGTGGCCCTGCCCCCCCGCCCACGCACTCGTCGTTTGTTTGCTGCTCACGTTGTCTCTCGGTCTCGGTCGCTGGGCAGCATCGGCCCTGGGGGCCGGCGGGGCTCTGCGCGGCCGCGTCGCCCTGAGGCAGTCGCTTGCGCGTTGAACGCACGGCTTCGGATCGGAATCCGACTGAGTCTGGGCTGATGAGATCCTGCGCGCGGAGGCTGCGCCGTGGAGTCAGGAGGGGGGAAACACACGCACACACACACACACACACACACACACACACACACACACACACACACACGCACACGCACACGCACACGCACACACGCACATACACGCACACACAAAAAAACTCACGCACACACACACACACACACAGACTCGATGACTATTCGACCCCCAGGAAAACATAGGAACACATGGGAATTGGGAGTAGACGAAAATCCAGAACACATGCCAAACTATGCGGGGGGGGTCCGCCCCCCCCCCCCCCCCCCCTTCCCTTGAACTGGGGGGGGGGGGCCAGGAGTCCAGGACCCCCCCCCTCCCCACTTTGGCGTTGGAAAAAGGAGGGAGGGGGGGGGGGGGGGTCGACGACCCCCCCCCCCCTTAGAGCCGAACAGGGGGCTGGGGAGGGGGCTTCTCGGGTAGTGAGTAGAGAGTAAAGTGTTTTGAATAGCGCGTGGTGAGTAGTGGGTATTTGGTAGTGCGTAGTGCGCAGTGGCTCGTGAGTAGTGGGTAGTGGGTAGTGAGTAGTGGTAGTAGTGAATAGCGCGTAGAGATTAGCGAGTCGTGCGTCTTGGGTAGTGGGTAGCGAGTAGCGGGAAGGAAGTAGTGAGCAAGGAGTTGTGAGTAGTGAGGGGTGGGTAGTGTGCAGTGAGTAGTGCATAGTGAGTAGTGAGCAGGGAGTAGGAATGGGGGAGTAGACAGTAGCGAATTGCGAGGAGTGAGTAGTGAGTAGTGAGTAGTGCGCACTGGGTAAAGAGTAGTGAGTTGTGAGTAGCGAGTAGGGAGTAGCGAATAGGGAGTAGCTAGTAGTGGGTGGTGAGTAACGAGTAGGGTGTTGTGAGTAGTAAGTAGTGAAGTGGGATTACTCCGGAGTCAGTAGTGAGTACTGAGTAGGGAGTAGTGCGTAGCGAGTAGGGAGTTGCGGGTGGTGAGTAGTGAATGGTGAGTAGTACGTTGTGAGTAGTGAGTAGGTGGTAGTGAGTAATGAGTAGGGAGTAGTGAGAAGCGAGAAATGGGTATTGAATAGTCGGTAGTGAGTAGGGGGTAGCGAGTAGAAATTCGGAGTAGTGGTCGTGAGTAGTGATTAGTGAGTTTTGAGTAGCGACTTGCGACTAGTGACTAGTAAGTAGGGAGTAGGGAGTGGTGAGTAGCGAGTAGTGCGTAGTGGGTAGTGAATATGTTTCATTGGGTAGCGAGTAGCGGATAGTGAGTAGCTAGTCTTGGGCAGTGCGTAGTGAGTAGTGAATTGTGAGTTCTCAGTCGTAAGTGGTGGATAGTGGTTAGTGCGTAGTGAGTACTGCTAAGTGGGTAGTGAGTAGTGGGCAGTGAGTAGTGAGTAGTGAGTACTGGGTAGTGAGTAGTGAGTTGGGAGTAGTGAGTAGGGAGTAGGACGTAGTGGGTAGTGAGTAGTGGGAGCGTAGTGAGTAGTGAGTAGTGGGTAGTGAAGAGTGCGTACCGGGTAGCGAGTAAGGCGTAGGGAGTGGCGAGTAGTGAGTAGTGAGTAGTGAGTATTGTATAAGGAGTAGCGAGTAGCGAATAGTGGATAGTGAGTAGATAGTTGTGGGCAGCTCGTAGTTAATAGTCAAGTGTGAGTAGTGAGTAGTGGACAGTGGCTACAGGGTAGCGAATAGTGATTCTTGATTAACGAGAAATGGGTTATGAGTTGTATGCAGTGAGTATTGAGTAGTGAGCAGTGAGTAGTGGGTAGGGAGTAGGGAGTAGTGAATAGTGCGTCATGGGTAGTGAGTCGTAGGTAGTGAGTAGTGACCTGTGAGTAGTGAGTAGTGAGTAGCGAGAAATGAGTAGTGAGTAGCGAGTAGTGACTTGTGGGTAGTGAGTAGTGCGTAATGAGTAGTGAGTACTGTTTGGGGCTAGGGTCTGGGGTTGGGGTTAGGATAGGGGTTACGGCAAGGGTGAGGATTAGTGTTAGGGGTGGTAGGGGTCGGTTTCGGGAGATCGGGGGCGCCGTGGCGAAAGGGGGGGAGGGGGGGGTCGAATTTGGCGGCCAAAGGCGGGGAGGGGGGGGTCCCCGACGACGGACTGGGAAAGGGGAGAGGGCGGGGGGGGTTCCCCGACGACGGATCGGGAAAGGCGGGGGGGGGGGGGTCCTGACGACGGATCGGGGAAGGGGGGGGGGCGGGGGTCCCACCCCCCACCCCCTTGGGGTCATCCAGCGGCGCGCCCTCCCTCCCAGGCGCCCACGAAAGTGGCGCCAAATTTGCAGATCGCAGCCCCCCAGGGGGCGGCAAGGTCTCGTGGTGATCTCCGTGGGACGTACAGAAGCCCACGAAACTGGCGACAGTTTCGCAAATCGCAGCCCCCCACGGGGCGGCGAGGTCACGAGGCAGGGAGGAGGAGGAAGAACACCAAAAGAAGAAAAGGAGGAGGAGGAGGAGGAGGAGGAGGAGGTGGAAGAGGGGGAGGAAGGGGAGTAGAAGGAGGAGGTGGAGTAAGACAGTGCTCTATTAAAAACGAGTGCCCAACACAGGAGGGTTGGGAAATAGTCTGGGCACGATGTTTGGATTGTCTTTGACTACGCTTGAGTATTATGCGACTATGTTATACTGCTCTTCCAAAGTCCGTCTGTAGGAGGACATGCCCGACCTACATGTAATCGTTTCGCTCATTCCGCCGGTCCCTAATGTGGCATCGTTGGCTTGCGCCCGCGCATCCGTTGCCAATGTTGCGCTGCTGGGCGGTAGTCGCTTTCCAGCGGCGTTATGTCAGCAGTATTGGAAGTGGAGCAGTTCCCGTGTAGTTGTTTCTGGGGGGTTTGTTTGGGGGCCGTCATGGGTATGTGGCACCATCGTGAGTTTGATTTGTCACCCATGGAGTGGAATTTCACCCATGGAGTTCCGTTGTTGGGCCATTCGAGTGTTTGTTTGGGTTCACGGCCCGTCTACGGCGAATCTTCAAGTATCCTGGGTCCGCTTGCATACGAGTTGAACCAGCTCAGAGAGGGCGGCTTCTTGGGGTCCTTGGGAGGTCTCTCGGAGACCTCTTGGTGGTATTTTTAGGACCTGGGGCCTGACGGGGCCTCCAGGAACCGCTTGGGGGCCTGTTTGGGGCCTCTTGGGGTTTTGGACATTCTTGGTTCGTTTTGGGAGGTTTTGGGCTTTGGGACCCCTCCCCGGGGGGGGAGGGCATTCTGACCCGGGACTTGCCCCGGATCCCACCCGGGACCCTCCCCCCGATCCCCCCCGGGTCCCCTCCGGGACCCTTTTGGTCCCCCGGGGCCCCCAGGTCCCCCAGGGACCCCCCCAGGCATGGGATCGAAGGGAAGGGTATTCCCGTCGGCTCAACTACGACGTTGCTGCTGAATTTCGCTTTGGCTGGTGCGTTTCATGGAAAAGCGTCCCCCACACGCCGACAGGGTCGGCGGATTCTAATCCGAACCCCTGGGGCTCGCCTCGGGCGGTGCATCCGCCTCCCGCAGAAGCCATCGAAATGAAGAGGTTGTTTGGGGCAACGGCGGTTGGTTACCAGGATGGCCCCAGACGTGCGCGAGAGGGGCCCGAGATGCGCCCCCGAGAGGCCCCCGAGAAGCCCCAAAGAGGCCTCCAAGCGGCGCCTAGGAGTGGGGGGGGGGAAGTCTACCAGCGTGGGGTACTGAGTACGGGGATGGTGAAACCCTCCCCGAAGGGGGCAACCTGATCCACCGGACGAGGCACGCCCAGATGTCTGGCGGGAGTTTGGCCTCGGAGGCTGGGGGGCAGGGCTTGATGGGAGGGTGACGGGGGTGGTGGTCAGGAGGGAAACAAGACAGGCACACCTGACAGCTGATCAGCGTGGACATATCTGACATGATGGGGGATGGACGGGAAGAGACACATCCAGGACATGGGGAAACAGTTGTGAATATTGGCATCTGTGTCGACGCATGTGTGTCGCCCTGGGCCTCTATAGGTGAGCGACGCAGAAAATTGGAGTCGTCTTCACCGACATTGGCGCCGAAGCTGCCCGCGTAAGGTCGCGCGTGAGCGCCTTCGTTTCCTGCGTGGCGTGCCACGCTGGTGGTCCGCGCAAGCCGCGGCGTGAGATTGCCGTGTCATCGTGCGCAAGACCCCGTCTCCGATCGTCGCTCGGGAGGAGGAGGAGGAGGAGGAGGAGGAGGAGGAGGAGGAGGAGGAGGCTCGCATGCCCGACGCCCGCGGAGGGGCCCCATGGATCTTCGTAGTTGGGGGGTTGCCGCCAGCGCAGGCACCCCCCAGCGGTGCCGCGGGCTGCCTTGCGCCCCGCCGGGCGCACCGCTCGCAGGGGCGGCCCCGCGGCACCCTCCGCCCCCTGGGCAAGGCCGCGGCTGCCGTGACGCGCCCGCGGCCCTCGCGCGGTGGGCCTCCACCTCGGCGGCGCGCATGAGGGGGCACGCGGCGGGCATTGGGGGCCCCGGGGGGAGCCCCTCCCTCCTCCTCCTCCTCCTCCTCCTCCTCCTCCTCCCCCTCCTCCTCCTTCTCCTCCCCCTCCTCCTCCTCCTCCTCCTCTTCCTCCTCCTCCTCCTCCTTCTCCTCCTCCTCCTCCTCCTCCCTCCTCCTCCTCCCTCCTCCTCCTCCTCTCCTCCTGCTCCTCCTCCTCCTCCTCCTCCTCCTCCTGTTCCTCCTCCTCTCCTCCTCCTCCCTCCTCCTCCTCCCTCCTCCTCCTCCTCCTGCTCCTCCTCCTCCTCGTCCTGTTCCTCCTCCTCCTCACTCCTCCCTCCTCCCTCCTTCCTCCTCCTCCTCCTTCCCTCCTCCCTTCTCCTCCTCCTCCTCCCTCCTCCTCCTCCTGTTCCTCCTCCTCCTCCTCCTCCTCCTCCTCCTCCTCCTCCTCCTCCTCCTGCTCCTCCAACGTCAGCACGAAAAGGCGCTAGCCATCAAGATGGGGTTCGGGGACGCAACGAGGTTTACTTTCGACATGTTGGCGCCCATGATCTCTCGCAAGAGCAAGCGCGACACGGCCCACCAAAAGTTCTGGTTGATGAACGTGGCGTGCGGTGGAATCTGGACTCAGCGTCGCGCTCAGCTTGCAGGGTATCGATCTGATCGGAGATGCCAATGCGGAGCTGAAAATTCACACTTCTCCACCGTCTCGTTGACTGCGGGCGCCCTAAAATTCAACAAGCCCGAGCAGAAGCTGAGGCTCCCGCCGCTCTTTTCGATCAGCTTCGTCAGCGTGGGGACGAGCCAGGGTTCTACCTCCGCTGTCCCGCCCCTGGACCTCGGAGTAAACTCTGTGGTTCCCGGTGTGCGAGGATAAGCGAAGGATGTTACGCTTGAGCAGATGGCACAAGATGTCCTCGCCAGTGAGGATGTGTGCGTTGAAGTTGCCGCTGATGGGTCTTGCGCCAAACCACTGGTCCGCGAGTTCCGGCGAGCTGGATGGAGCGTCGCGATCCCGCGCTCCAGCACGCCCTCGTGCTCCATGCGTGCGCCCGTCCCTGCCTCCTTGCCGCAGTCATCGGCCATGGGCGAGCACTTGAGCGCGGCCTTCGTCCCGCAGGTCGCCGACCGTCCCTGCCAGGTCCAGGCTGACCTCGCAGGCGTCATCAAGCTCGCCGACAAGGCCAAGGACCTCCAGCTAAGGAGCGAGACCCCCCTTTTACGCGAGTGTCGCACACCTCGCGCGGTCGCTGGATGGCTTCCAGCTCGTCTAGCAGCACCACCACGTCAAGGCTCACAGGCCTGGGGAAGAGTACGAAGCGCTATCAGCAAGTCAGCACAGACTGACACACGCCAACATAGTGGCAGATGCGCGGACCAACCTGGCCACAACCATGCACATGCCACCTGATGAACAGGCCGTGAAAGAGATGGAGGAGGTTGTCACCAGGATCGGCAAGATCGTGCAGTTTGTTGCCAACGTGCCTCCCATCTTCGGCAATGACGACCAGACAAGATGGACTAGACGGCCTATTGCACGCCGGCGAGCGGCCAGTTGCAGGAAGGAGACACGGCACCGATGGAGAGAAGGCGATCTCGGTGTGCAACGCGAGACCTGCTTGCAACTGCATACTCCTGGAGCACAATGTCCATTTGCTGGTTGCCAAGGCGCCCCAGCCATCCTGAAGGAGTACATGCAGGACCCGCAAGATCACAGGCTGGTCGCCGTGAACCAGCGAGGCACCCTGGACACCAGTGAGATTGCCAAATCAGTCTCCATCTGCGCGAGGTGCGGAGCCTGGGCGCAGCAATTGGAGGCACTGAACAACCTGAACACATGCATCGGACCCCGCGACCACCCCCGTCCAGCGGCGCCATCTGGCCGCGCGGGGCCGCGCGGCGACGTCGCGCAGAACGGCGAGGAATGCGAGCCAGGTGACAAGATGAGCCACCACGACCACGCTGACGTTGCGACGAGGGTAACCGGGGTTGATGCCAAGCCCACTGTGGATACGGACCATCACGACATCATCGCCGAGAGCCTCGACGATGACCAACGGCATTGACACCATGGCCAGCGGGGCAGGATCACCGGGACATCACCTCAGAGAGCCACTCCGCCGTCAGGAAGCCACTCTGTCAAATATCGACGCTCGCGGAGGAGGGTGGGATGGCGGATGCTGCCCTTCATGATGTCCCGTCCCCAAGGGGCGCGCCTTCCTCTGCGACGGGATCCGCCTCCTTCTGGCATGGGGTTTCAACGTGGACACCTACCTCGGCGAGGCGCGCCTCCTGCCGAGGAGGCAGGAGGGGGGGGGGGGGCGCAGTAGATGCAACCTCCGCCCTCCCCCACCGCGGGCGCAGCAGGGGACGTCTGCCCTGCCGCGCACACCTGGGCAGGGCCAGCACCAATGAGAAGGGTGCGCACTACGAGGGGGGCGGGCGAACCGCCCTGAGTACGCTGGTGGTCACGATCCCCGACAGCCTGATGGTGGAAAGGGAGGTCCAGCTGGCGCGAAGCGAAGGCCCAGCGGCCGCGGCCTTTCTCCTAGCGAAGGCCCGGAAGCGGCAGCCCTTCCCCCAACGAGGGGGCCTGTTCGCCAAGGGCCAGAAAAAGCAGAGCGGTGGATGCTGGGCACCTGCGACCCCCAGCGGATCCCCAAGCTGCACGAGGGCAACAAGGACACGGTGGAACACCGCCTGGCGGTGCACTCGCGGCGCGTGAAGGAGCGGAGCAGCCGCGCGCACAGCATGGCCCGGTGGTGCACTCGCAGCGCGCGCGGGAGCTGGACGCCAAGCAGTTCTTCGGGGAAGACGCGGGCGGCCTGGCCAGCGCAGCGCCTGGGGGCGTTCCAGGTCGCAGGCCGACGGGGGGGGCGGCATGAAATCCAGGAAGCTGGACCGCAAGCAGCTCGTCGCCACGGCTGCAGGGAACTTGAGGCGGAGCTCAAGTTCGCGAGGCCGTTCGGCAAGGTCGCGCCCCCCCCCCCCCCCGAAGCGGGGGCTGGGCGGGCGCCCGACCCTCGACCTCCGCGCCTTGCGATATCGATATCCTCCTCCTCCTCCTCCCCCCCCCCCCCCCCCTCCTCGCACTCCTCCGGGGAGTCAGCAGCGGGCGGTCAGACACGCGCACGAGGGAGAGGCGGAGGCAGGGAGCAGGAGAGTCGGTGGCGCACCTGTTGGAGCAGCATCACTTGCTTGCGGCGAATACCCTGGGCCCTCCCGAGCCAATTTTTTGTGCGGCGATGGACCCGATGGGCCTTCGAGTTTGATAGACTTCCTTCTTATTCCGCAGGGTTGGGGCACCCGCCTGGCTCGATGCCATACTTGACGACGGTTTGGTGCGCAGTTGCAAGCCCAGAGTGCCCCCCCCCCCCCCGAGATCACGCCCCCCTCTATCTGGAGCCACATCATCCCAAAGGACCCCAAAAATGTGTTCCTGCCCAGCGGGCTCGCTGGAATACCTCGTCTCTTATGTCTGCTGTCCGCTCTGGATCTCAGCGCATCGCCTTAGTGGAAGGAGCGGGGCAGTGGATGCGGAAACGGGAAGAGGATAGGATGCGGGCCCATGATCAGGATGCCCCAGATCACTGTTCTGAGTTTCTGCAACAGGGATTGGTAGAGGTGGGGTCGGAACTATTTGTGAAGATACGGACATGCCGCGCGATTACTCCCATTGGGCTGCACTGCGCCGCGAGCTGCTGAAGAAGCGCATTGCGTTGCGCGCTTCTCGCCTGCAAGCCACGGATTTGCCAGCTGTCGAGGAGGAGCTTCGCGATGTCTCGCAGAGGATGCGCCTGCTCAGACAACGTCACGCGCGGGCGGACAGGGCTTCCTTTGCCCAGGCTTCCAGCGAGGCATGGGCCAGAAGAAACATCTCGGAGGCTATGGGGCGGGCGAGTAGGGCGGCTCGTTGTAGGTTTTCTGTTTATATATACATTTATATATATATATATATACATTAAAAATGGCAGACGCTTTGGGGCCACCCCGATCTCTCGTCAGGAGTGGTTAGATGCATGGCAGTTACCTGGATGGGGAGGGGGGCATGAAAGTTATCCCCATTGATTTGGAGCAGTGGCGAAACCAGAGGGGCGACCTAGATCTGGCCCAGATTTATGATATTGCCCGTTACGGCCACCGCTTCAGGGAACCGGCGTTGGAGGACATCACACGCTTCCGAAAGTACGCACGCAAAGCATCAAAAAGACGGGTCGTCCCAGATGGCACCGCCCCGCTGGAGCTCTGGCGGCAGATGTTGCACCCCGATGTGGGCCTGGAGGCTCTACGCGCTGGCCTGGGCGCTCAGCGCGCACCGGGGGGGCCGACCTTCTTTTTTGAGGTGCTACTCGACGCTTTCATGAAGGTGCGAATCACAGATGCGGCCCCTCTCTATTGGAGTACCAGTCGGGGACGCGCTCTACACAAGTCGGCCCAACCTGGGCCTCGGGGCAAACGCGCGGTCCACGTCCTCCCCGTCGCGGGCAAAGCCTTCTTCGCCGACCTTCTCCCCAATGAGTTCCCCGTTGAGGACTGTGGGTTCCAGAGGCATCGTCGTCGGGAAGGGGCTGTCTTGGCATCTCAGGCGGCGGGATGGAGATTACGACAGGCGGGGTGGAGCTTTGGGGCTAGTCTCAAGGATATGAGTAACGCGTTTGGTAGCACCCCCTGGACGGCCATGGGCACGAGCATGGTCCTACACGTTTCTGATGATAATATGCTGCTTTGTAAGAAACGCCATCGTGATGTTGTGGTTCTTGTACCTAGTGATGAGGGGGATGTGGCGGTCATGACCAGGGTGGGAGGAGTGATGGGAGATCCGTTCATGGTTGCAGCTTTCTCGACTACGTTTCAGCGCCCTGTGCAGCAGTGGACGGAGTCGCTCCGCGCCGCTGACCCATCTTTGCACCTCTTGCGCGCTGATTGGCAAGGCCAGGAAGTTGATCTCAGCCTCTTTAAGTATGCGGACGACCTTTATCGCTACACCCTGATCGCTCAGGGCGACCCCATGGGCTCCTTCCTTGCCAAGTTGCGCGTGTCAGACGGTTTGCTAGACTCTCACCTCCACGAGTGTGGGTACCAACTGAATCGGGGGAAACAAAAGCTGGCGGACTGGCTGGAGGGGGGGGGGGCATGGTTTGTCGTCGTTGGCTTCGTGGGCCTGGACGGGCTTTCATCTCCGGGGCTCTGAAGGAGGAGGTGCGGTACCTGGGGCCCTACGTTTCTATGTCTCAGGCTTCGATTCAGGAGGTGATCAGACGACATCTGGCAGCACGTTCGGCTTTCTACTCCCTGAGCGGTTTCTGGACGCGCCCCCCCCCTCCCCCCCCATACCCTGGAAGTGTACTCGGGTGATCTTTTTATCCCTTGTGCAGAATTCGGCTTCATGTGGAATGGAGGCGTTCTTGCTCACGAAGCAGCAGAGCGCCCGCCTGGATGCTACCATTGCTTATGTTGCCCGTGTGTGCATGCGAGGCAGCGCACGCTGGGCAACTTCAATTGGCGCAGTCAGGACGATGTCCAATCAGGCCGTGCTAAAACACTGGCGGATTTGTGAGACCTCGGTGGAGCTGGGCATTCGTCGACTCAGCTGGTATAAGTCTTGGGCAGCCCACCCCGCCAGTCACACCCCGCTGTTCGCGGCCCTCTTCGGGGAAGTGCGTTTCGAGTCGGGGGAGACGCCTCTCGTCGACGGATACCTGACCCCCAAGGCCTCCCCCTGGGTTCGCAGGGTCTCTGAAGACTTCCACTGGGCACATGGGGCTTATACGAGATTCGGAGCATGTACTGGGAGCTCTTGCAGATCGCCCTGGCCCCATGTGGGACCCCGAGGTGCGCCGCGAGCTTTTGAACACCGATTTCTCTGTGATACGGAGTTGTTTCTTTGGAGTGACTATCGCCCCCCCTGGTATGAAGGTTGGGGCGGAAAACGGGGATGGCCGTGATCATGAGACCCAAGAATTGCCCGAACTTGAAACGCGTTATCGATGCCAGTTCGAGGGATTTTAGGAGGAGTTCACCACGCGTAAGGGCTTGATGGCACATATGAGGCCCCGCCACTCGCTGCGCTCCCTGCGCCGCGTGCTCACCCCCAGTAACACATGTATCTGCTGCAGGGAGATGTTCTGGGACAGGGCATGTGCTGCTCGGCATATTGTGCTTGCTGTGCGACGGGGGCACTGTCGATTCGGTGGGGGCAGAACGTTTCGCCCTCTTCAGCCTCCATCGTCATTGTCGTGTCCCCAGCGCGATGTAGAAGCTTCAGACTTAGACGCGCTATGCAAACATCTACGCCGCCACTTGCCTGGCCCGGTGCTCACGTGGACCCGCCAGATTCGTGGGCACTCTGCGGCTCATGGCGGAGCTCGCGCCGCCCGCGCGGATGCAGGCCACGTCGGAGACGAAGAGGGGGGCGGACGAGGGCCCTGGCTCAGGCGAAAAGCCGTCGAAGCACGCCAAGGGCGGGGCCAAGGGCGACAAGAACGAGAAGGACCTCACCAAGGTCCCCGTGCGCTTCCTCGCCAAGTTGTGCCTCACCTCGGCGCGAGAGCTCGCCAACCTAGCAGGCGCGGTCTACCAGACGTGGGAGCTCCTCGAGACCAGCGACGGGGCCACTCAGCTCATGATCAACTCAGGGCTCAAGTCCGACGAGGTGTCCAGGCAGATGAAAGAACGGCAACGGGCAGGCGAAAAGGTAGACTTTCGCGCTCGTGGACCTCCGCACACAGCTGTGGGCCGCGATCTGCCTCAACCTCGTCACCAGTGCGGAGACGTTCATCCAGGGCGGCAAGGAGGAGTACGCCGAGACGGAGGCCGAGAAGTTCAACGGGTACTTCACGAAGTACATCCAGAGCGCTGCCCCGCAGACCGTGGGCGAACGCGCGCTTCACTTTCGATTTCGGAAGCACCAGGGACGGAAGTCCGAGACGAGTGGCTCCTCGAGCCAGCAGCAGCAGACGAAGAAAGGGCGGCTGACCTTCGCCTTCAGCTACGACGAGCCTGGCATGATGGCGAGGGAGCTGATCACCCGGCCCCTCAACTACGAGGATGACCAGGGGAGGGCGGGGCAGTTGATCGGCCCAGCCCCGAAGGGACCTCTCGAGCGAGCAGCTGCGAGGATCCTGAATTTGATCGAGATGAAATGAAGGAGGCCCTGGGCTCGGGTGGACCAGTGAGGCCTGTGAGGCCCGTGAGGGAGGAGGATGGGAGTAGGAGTGGGGGCCGTGGAAGGGTGGAGGGAGATGTGAGGAGATCTTCGCAGCCCAACAGAGGCGTTTTTTTCAGGTCGCGTTCGTTTGGCGAGTTTAGTGGCCAGGGGAGTGATCTCAGATCCTTTTCGGACCCCTGCTTTCGCCACGTATCAGCAGGCTAATATTCCCGTGCCCCCCCTTGTGGTAGCGCCCAAGCGGGGCCCACGTAGGGGGAAAGGCAGCAGCAAAGGCCGAGGATCCAGTCAAGCGTCCGTCCTTTAGGTGGCCCCTCCTCGTATACGCCTGCGTGGCGTCCCGGAGGTTCGCCACCGTTCGGGGGCAGTGCTGGCCCAGCCAGTGTGGGCTGCCCCGTCTCTTTCAAGTGATAACCCGCACCTCACTAAGTCAGGTTGCGCAGAGTTTTTTCGCCAGGCTTCATGGTGTGAGGCGAGCAACTCATTTGAACTCCCCGCGCATTGCTCATTGCTCATTGCTCCTCCTCCTCCTCCTCCTCCTCCTCCTCCTCCTCCTCCTCCTCCTCCCCCCCTCTTCCCTCTTCCTCCTCCTCCTCCTCCTCCTCCTTCTCCTCCTCCTCCTCCTCCTCCTCCTCCTCCTTCTCTTCCTCCTCATCCTCCTCCTCCCTCCTCCTCCTCCTCCTCCTCCTCCTCCTCATTGCTCCTCCCCCTCCTCCTCGAGCCCTGGCCCGAGCGCGGGCCTGGGCCTGGGCCCGAGCCCGAGCCCGACCTTGCAGCGTGGATTCCGCGGCCGCGGCCCTGCGGATATAGGGGGGCTCTGCGCGAATGCCCCTGCGCGGAGCGTATCTTTGGGACCGCGCGCGGGTGTCCAGTCCGAGAGGACATGGGCACGGAGGCGTTCGTTGTTCGGTCCGGGAGGAGGAAGAGGAGGAGATTGAGGAGGAGGAGGAGGAAGAGAACAAGGAGAATGAGGAGAACGAGAAGAACACGGAGAACGAGCAGAACGAAGAGAACGAGAAGAACGAGGAGAACGACGAGCACGAGGATGGCGAGGCAAACGAGCAGGAGGAGGAGGAGAACGAGGAGAACGAGCAGGAGGAGGAGGACGGGGAGGAGGAGGAGCAACGGGAGGAGGGGAGGAGGAGGAGGAGGAGGAGGAGGAGGAGGAGGAGGAGGAGGAGGAGGAGGAGGAGGAGGAGGAGGAAGAAGGGGAGGGGGCGGAGGGGGAAGAGGACCAATGCAAACCCAAGACCCATCAACGATGTTAGAGTCAACCTTCCCCCCAAGCTCCTTCTTCATAGGCCGCTACACGGATTAAGTTCCACTGAGGGGATGCTCTTTTGGGAGACAATTGCTTGAGAATCCTGAAGAGTACCAGGGTACCATTTTCAGGAATTTCAGCCGCGAGTCAACTTGACTAGTGTGCCTTGACGGTCCACAATCGTGTCAGGACGCGGCTTCTGAGATTACACCACAGCCCATCAACGTAACGGCTGCACACTGACAACCCTGACTCGTTCCGAAACCATATTTTGCACGTTTACCATGATAATCCGTGAAACGTTTGCACATGTTTAAGACGAGCGCGCGCGGCGCAAAGGCGAGAGCCACACGTTGAAAAGGAAACGCCTTCAATCCGTGAAACCCGTGCATTGTTTAAGACGAGTGCGCGCGGCGCCCAGGCGAGAGCCACATTGTGGAAATGTACCGCCCTCAGCCTTCGAGGCCCGTGCGAACTTTCATGACGACTGTGCACTGCGCTACGGCAAGAGCCACATTTTGAAAACGACCCGCCCTCAATCCGTGGAGCTCTTGCAAATGTTTAAGACGAATACGCGGGAGGTTGAGGCGAGAGCCACATGTTGAAAACGACCTGCCCCAAAATCCATGAAACTCGTGCACGTTGTTTAAGACGAGTGCGCGCGGCATCAAAGCGATAGACACATTTTGAAAAATGCCTGACCTCAACCCTTGAAACGTTTTTCCAAATGTTTAGGACGAGCGTGCGCGGCATTGAAGCGAGAGCCACATGTTGAAAAGGGCCTTTCCGATTGGCCTTTGGTTCGACGGGGGGGAATTCATTTCAAGGGAAAGGAATGGAGGGGGGGGAGGTGGGGGAGGCGGAGGAGGAGGCGGAGGAGGAGGCGGAGGAGTCGCAACCTCCCCCACCGCCCCCCACCCCTTGTGCGCGCCGCCCGTCCTGAGCGGGGGCGCGCGGGCGCCGATCTGTCGCGACCTTTGGGGGCTCGCCCCGTCGGCGGCGGCTGCCCGGCTGGGTCCGCGTCGCGGGTAGGCCGCTTTCCCTCCACGACGACGACGACGACGCCGACGCCGACGCCGACGCCGACGCCGACGCCGACGACGACGACGACGACGACGACGACGTGTTTTGACGTGTTTGGACGGCGTCATGGGGGGGGTCGTCCCGCCCCCTCCCCCGCGGCCGAGCAGCCCGCGTGGCAGCTCTGCAGTGCACGTGCCGTTCCGAGCTCCCTCCCCCTCGGTGGGCCCAGCAAGACGCCCTCCGCCCAGGCCCCCAGAGATCCGATGTCGTGATTTTGCTCAGTACGGGGCCCTCGGGAGTCTCGACCCATTCTCTAGGATCAGCTTTTCATCGTGAGTCATTGTTTGACGGTCCCGAGGCCCGGCGAGGGACCCTACGGGCCGAAAGTTGCGAAAAATCTCCGTTTGTGTCAATACGTAGGATCTTTGGGCCTGCCGCCACGCAGCCGGCCTCGCCTCTCCTCGTGGCTTGCGCGCCCACCGCACTTGTCGGGGGAGCGTAAGACCCGGGTTTGCCGGGACTCGGGTTCGCCATCGTTTTTTGACGACTGCGCCTCGGATTTTGACGAGGAGGAGTTTCGTGGGATGTCTGCAGCGGGAGGCCTCGTCAAAATGCAGGCTCGGCCTCGTCATTTTTTTGACGACCTCGTCGGGGATTTCCGAGTCCCCCGTACCCGGGTCTTACGTCTCCCCGAACTTGGCCACCCCCGGCTGCGGCTGCCTTGCCGCGCGCAGCAGCCCTCGCTCTCGGTTCCGCGCGCCCGCCTCGCTCTTGCCGTGGCCGCCCGCTCCCCTCCGCGCGCGGCCCTGAACCTCCTTGCCTCCTCCTCCTCCTCCTCCGCCTCCTCCTCATCATCATCCTCCTCCCCTCCTCCTCCTCCTCCTCCTCATCCTCCTCCTCCCTCCTCCTCCTCATCCTCCTCCTCCTCCTCCTCCTCCTCCTCCTCCTCCTCCTCCTCCTCCTCCTCCTCCTCCTCCTCCTCCTCCTCCTCTTGGCAGGCCTCCTGCCCCCGTGCAGCCTCCGCCGTGGCTGCCCTCGCCCTCCTGCCCGGGGGGCCAGCAGGCCCTCCTCGTCGACCCCGCGGGCCTTGGCGACGTCGCCCAGCGACCTCAGCGGCAAGGCCCCGCCGTAGGCTTAAGTCGGGCGTGTCCCTCTACAGGAAGACTATTCAAAAACAGTATGGGAATGATGTTTGACTACTTTTGGATATTTTTTGAATTTTTTGGCCGAGAAATAGTCCACCAATAGTATGGGAACGATGTGTTGACCACGTTTGCGCATTTGTTGAGTATTGCTTGACCGTGTTTTATTTGTCGTCGAAAATCCGGCTGTAGGGGGACGCGCCCGACTTGACCGTAGGCTTCGGGGCCTCCTCCAGCCTCGTGCCCTCCTCTTCGCCCCCTCGGAGCGGTTTCATGCTCCTGCAGCTGCTCGCCCGCCGGCGTCGCCAGCCCACGCCAGAGAGTTATTCCGACTCCATCTCTGAAGTCACCCCTGCACGCCCGCTTGCAGGGCAGCGGGTGCAAGCCTTTCCTCTGCCTCCTGAGTTGTTCCTTGCAGCCCTTGCCCTCGCCTCTGCGCTCTTGGGAGAGCAGTTCACCTCGCCTCCTCTTGACGGCCAAGCGGCCTTGAGCCCCCCTGGCCCCGCACCTTCGGCATACCAGGCCCATCTCGCCGTCTTCGCTCTTGTACTCCACCAGGTGGTGCCCCAGCCACCTGATCACAGGTCTGAGGTCGTCCTCCTCAGGCCGCGCGCCTCATGCTTCTGCGCCCGCCTCCCCGACAGCTTCCTCTGCCTCCTCTCTCTGTATCCTCTGCTCTGTTGTAGGCCCTCTGCAGCTTGACAGGCGTGTCCTCCAGCTCGATGACCTTATCGCTCGGGATGCCCTCCGCGTCCCCGGCAATGGACTGTCACCACAATGACGACTGCCCTATCCGCCTCGCGGTCTGCTTGGCCAGTGAATGCGATCCTTTTGCTGCGAGCAGCCCTCTGCTGCGAGCGCCCCCTCTTTGTTTGTGTGTTGCTTGTGTGTTCTCTCTCTTTCTCTCTCTATCTCTTCCTCTCTCTCTCATTGTCTGTGTTATCTCTCTACCTATAGTTGTGTGCGTTCTCTCCCTCTCTCTCTCTCTCTCTCTCTCTCTTCTTCTCTAGCTATAGATAGTAGATATGTCACTGAATATAAACAACCTCTTCTCCCTATGCCCTCCGCCTCTCACTTCATCTCGTGCCCCGGACCGCTGCCCCAGGTTCCGTTGTGGGTAGAGGTCCTCGACAAGTACATATACTACTACGAGGCCCAGTGCGACAAGGCACCAACCCCAGACTGTACGCCGGACTCCGATCCCGGCGCGACTGCTTTTGCGGGGACAGGTGGTTCTTGTCTCATGTCTTCCCGTCGCTCGTGTCTCCCCGCCGACCTCCCTGCATCCCTGCCTCCCTCCTCCCCCTTCGTTCTTGTTCCCCCCCTTTTCGCCCTCTTGCCCTGTGGCCTTTCGTGTGAGGGCGCGCGGGTCTCTGGGGAGGCGCCTTCCCGAGATCCCTCCAGACGGTCGTCTGAAGGGGCTGGCAGGTTAGCAGGGCTCGGATGCAGTGCACCAGGTGCATTCCAGGATGGAAAAAACACAGACAATTCATCGTCGA
Organism: Prorocentrum cordatum; assembly: GCA_963575745.1. Lineage (NCBI taxonomy): Eukaryota > Dinophyceae > Prorocentrales > Prorocentraceae > Prorocentrum > Prorocentrum cordatum. The sequence goes on along the minus strand of CAUYUJ010015492.1, from coordinate 139,759 downwards.
TTCCCAGAAATACACGGAAAAAAGTGAGAGGGGGGAAGGAAAACCCAGGAAATATGAAAGCATATAGGGGAATCATGGGATCTGTGTCTATTTATTTGTATATCCTTGGGCCCCTGTAGTATGTATTGCACACGAGATGGCGACGGGAGGTCGGCGATCGATCGGCATTCGCCCATACCCCTGCTGCTGCTGCCCCCCGCTCTAGGCGCCAGGGGAAGCAGGGTATGGGACGAATAGATGGTGGCCTCGGATGCCAGGTGCTTATCCGCATCCCCGCGATTGGCTCCTCGTAAGGTGGGGGCGCACGATGAGGATGGGCAACCTCCCCAAGGGTACCCTTGCATCCTTGCCCCTCCGGGCCATCCTCAGCGGTTCTCGCTGGCCAACCTCGTTCGAAAAACTTTCACATGGCCTTCCAGGGCCCTTCAGATTGGGTCATTCAGATGTTTTTCCTCCTCATCCTGCTCCTCCTCATCCTCCTCCTCCTGCTCAAGAACCGTTTTGGCTCAACTGCGCCTCGGCGCTTTTGGGCCAGCTCCGAGCCTACCCAAGGCGTTCTTGGCGACGGGTCCGCCCCCGCGCGCGCTGCGGCGCCGTGGCAAGCCCCGACCGATGCGGAGCGAAGCGTTCCTGGCTACAGGGGGGCCGCCCTTCGGCGTGGTGGCCCACTCCGCGGAGGAGGCTGAAGTCCCTGGGGATCGGGCACACAGCGGCGAGGCGAGCAGCCAGGCGACGGACGAGAGCTGCCCTGGAAGCGGCCCTGCGGCCTCGCGGAGGCCCTCGGGGCACAGGGGTCGTCTCCGCGATCCGCGAGTTGTTGGCCTCGGGCGGGTTCCTGCCGCTTGCCGCGGGCGCTGGCGGGCCCCGATCTCGAAGCTCGCATGCCCGCCTCGCGGAGCGGAGGCAAGGTGGCCGCAGGGATTGTAGTGGAGGCGGTCGCGCCGAAGCAGGTCGTGGTGCCGCCAGCTGCCCCCGCTTTCGTCTCCGAGGCCCGCCTGCTGGCCACGGCTGCCGCGGGCAGTGCGCGGTGCGGTGGCGCGCCGCGCCGCCGAGGCCGCCGAGGCGCAGCACAGCGCGACGCTGAGGCGCGGTCCAGGGGAGCCAGTCCCGCTGGGAGAGGCTCCCCAGGACCCAGGCACGTCGGAAGACAGTTGCCCACACCCTGTGATAAATTGGGTGGGGGGAAGAGCTGGCCGCCAGCCGACGTCGCCTTCTGGGCGGGTTCGGTGGGCCAGCCAGTGCTAGCCTCCTGGGTGGAGTCGGCGGTCATCCTCGCGGTGCTGTTCGAGCCCCACATGGCAATGGCGTTCGGTGTGTTGATGGTCGTGAACTCGGAGGCGGGCCCCAGGCATGTGCTCAGGCAGGGCCTCGTGGTGACGCTGGCGGTCTTCCCCGAGATGCCGCGCCGCAGCATCTCAGAGGCAATGGCCCGCTCATTGGGGCGCCGCATGCAGCGGATGGGTTTGCCACTCGCGGCAGCTCCTCGGTGCGCCGCTTCTGGGGGATGTTGTACCTTTTACGGGCGGCAGTGGTCCAAGTTGCGCTCCGATCCAGAGCAACATCTCCACGGGGCCCTTCAGCAGGAGAAACGCAGCGTTGGAGTTTCTCCGAGGCAGTGGCCCGCTCCTCGGGGTGCCTCTGTCTGGAGCTGCGCAGTATCTCAGCGGCAGTGGCCCGCTCACCGGGGCGCCGCAGGCAGCGGATGGGGTTGCTACTTGCGGCAGCGTCCCGCTCCTCAGGGCGCCGCTTCAGGGGAATGCTGTTTCTTGCGTCGAGGTCGACACCGACGACATCGTCACGGAGGCGGCCCAGGCCATCAACGAGCGGGAGGGCCACGCGATGTGAGACGGCGTCGACGGCCACGCAGGCGGCGCGGAGGGGTTCTTGAGGGAGGTGCTCGCGGACCAGTTCCTCGCGGCGAGCGTGCACACGGCCGCCGCCGCCAAGAGAATCGAGGAGGTTGGATTCGATTTCGTTGTCATGCTGGACTTCCTCGCGTCCAGCCGCGGGCGCGACGCCTTCCGGTTGATCGGCGAGTCCTTGCGCTGGGCGGAGGGCAATCCAGAACTGCGGGGCCGACGTTCTAGTTTGCCGGGGCCGTGAAGGGCCCCCCCCCCCTGAGACCGCTGGCCTTTCCCGTGCCTCGGGCGCGGGGGTGGGTCGCGTTGGCGTCGATCGGCGCGCCTCCTGCTTCGCTCCGCTCCACTCCATTCCACTCCACTCCTCTTCCTTACTTACTGCGCTCCCGAGGGGGCCGCAGGCCCGCGGAGTCCACGGCGCCCCCCCACCGCTCCGCGCCGCGCCGGCGCGGCGGCCGACGCGCCCTAAGAGGCCAAGGGGCCAAGATGCCCCCGCCCGGGGAGAGAGGGGCGCCGCCAAGGGCGCGGGGGAAGAGAGGCGAGCACCCCGAGAGCCCCGCAGGCGAGACCCTAAGGCGCGCTCCGCAGGTCGCCGTCCATATAGCGGCACCAGCATTGCCCAGCAGCAAAACCTCGGTCTGTCTGGGCGGCGACGCACGGAAGCCAGGCGCTGCCCAGGGTGGCGGACGTGAGGTCGCTTTCCTGGGCCGGCGCCCCCCCCCGCAGCAAGGCGAGGGAGGAACAAAACAACACAACAATAACAAAACATGGATCGGGAAACGGATTCGGCTGATTTGCTGGACTTCGGTTTTGTTTTGCGTTTCGCTCTGACAGGGAGGTACAGAAAACGAAAACAAAAAGATAAACAACGTTTAGGTCCAGTTTTGCTGGGCGTTTACCAAACGAAGACACATGGAGACACAACGTTTACTTAGGTCAAGCCTTGGCGGGCGTCTACTAAACAGCCCCGCCCTGCTCGATTGCTCCTGTGGGTGCGTTTGCGAAGCGGCCTGCGCGTGGCGGGGTGGTCCTCCTGGGGGGTGGATTTTCTGCCATCGAGTTTTCGGCGGCTGCAGAGGGTCGTGGCTACGCCCGGGGCGTGGTCTGCGACTTGCGCCGTTGGGGATCAGGGTTGCGTCGGGCGTGTCCCTCTACAGGAGGAAATAATAAACACTGTCCAAAAATACTTTGCGCCATTTTTGAACAAAAAATGAAAAAGGTCTCGGATATTTTGTATTTGTCGTCCAAAACCCGTCTGTAGGTTAAGGGGGGGGGACCGCGCTGCGTTCGGTTCGGTCGCAGCGGTGGGGACTCCGCCGAGGCCTTCGCCCGCCCGTCGGGAGTGCGGTTGCAAGCTGCAGCACCCCTTCAGGACTCGCTTCGCTTCCTCCGATTGGATTCGAGTTCGATGGTTTCCGTTCCCGATTCGATTCGACCAGGGGTTCCGTCCGATTTGGGTTCCGATTTCAGCGATTGCAGAGGGTCGTGGCCACGCTAGGACGTGGTCTGCGACCTGCGCCGTTGGGGCTCAGGGTTACGTCGGGCGTGTCCCTCTACAGGAAAATAGTCAAAAATCATCAAACAAAAAAGTCGGGACAATGTTCTCAGTATGTGTTAACTATGTTTGCGCATGTTTTGACTATCTGTTTTGTTTTCGCCTACAATTCGCCTGTAGGGGGACATGCCCGACTGAAGCTTAGGGGGGGGGGGGGGGCACCACGCTGCGCTCGGTGCGGGCGCAGCGGGAGAGCTCCGTCGAGGCCCTCGCCCGCCTTCGTCGGGGGCGCGATGGGTTGCAAGCTGCACCCTCTGTGCAGACCTCGCCCTTTTCAAAGTCGCCGGCTCCTGCTACCTGCGCAGGCCTCCTCCTCCCCCTGCTCCTCCTCCTCCTCCTCCTCCTCCTCCTCCTCCTCCTCCTCCTCCTTCCACCTCCTCCTCCTCCTCCTCCTTCCACCTCCTGCTTCTTCCTCCTCCTCCTTCCTCCTCCTCCTCCTCCTCCTCCTTCCTCCTCCTTCCTCCTCCTCCTCCTCCTCCTCCTCCTCCTCCTCCTCCTTCCTCCTCCCCCTCCTCCTCCTCCTCCTCCTCCTCCTTCCACCTCCTCTTCCTCCTCCTCCTCCTCCTCCTTTTCTTCCTCCTCCTCAGTTTTGGCATGGAGGCGAGCCATCGCACGCACCTTTTCGCCCTCAGTTCAAGGCAGGTGTTTGGACTCCTCTTGCAGATAGATCTGGGCAACAAGGACCCAGAGATTGTCCAAATGTGAAGGATTGTTGACTCTTGGATGACCGTCGTCACTGCTGGCGCTATACAACGATCCCTAGCGCTTCGAGATTGGCCAGTTCATTTGCGGAGAGCCCGCAGTAAGCCATAACATAGATGGAGGAAAGCAACAGGGCACACACGGGCCATCATCAACACACTCCTGGACCTCGATTGGAGCCCCGAGGGGCCCTGGGACTGGGTTTCAGACCAAGGAGAACGATGTCGAGCCTCCGAGGATGTTCTGGCAGTAGGTGTGTTCGACACCTCTGATTTGAAGGAGGAGATCGCCGCCACTATTCGGAGGAGGATGTGGAGGAGAGCATCGAAACACTTCTAGAGCGAGGATGTTGAAGGAAGAGTGTATCTCGATGATGTTCGCAGAGAGCTTGCAGCAGCCAGAAGAGCCCAACAGTAATGGGCATGTGATGTTCTTGCAGTCGTTTCTGGAGGTCATCAATGGCCAAAGAGTCGCGTCGCCGAGGTTTGCAAGCCGCCCGGGTTTCCTGTCCAGTATGATCGGTGTGGGAAAGAGGAAGAGGCGTTTTTCCATAGGGTTTGGGGCTGCAGGTGTAACGAGGTGGCGGCGACGAAAGCCTCCAATTATTTGTCACTTCGAGCTTACACACAGCACGAGGCACATCCTGCTGTTTGGCTTCGAGGTCTAGCCCCGACGAGTTGGACCGACGTGCCATTCCCTCTTCGGGAGCAGGCGGCCGAGATCATATGCCACTGTCAGTGGCCAAGCGGTGCTGTTTTTTTTGGTCGGTGCGGGAGATGCTTCAGGTGGTCAGCACACAGAGTCCAGCCTCTTTCGCAGAGTGGCTTGGGCTTACGTCGTTTTCCAGCCCATCTCCCTCGCCAGCCCGACGCCCGAGCTTGATCTGGCGAAACCGTCGGCGGGGGGCAGTCTGGGGCGCCCTGACCATCAATCACGGAGACTTGCTGGCGTTTTCGGAGTTCCTGGAGGGGGGGCCATGGGCCCGAGTTTGGTCTACGTCACCGATTCCATGTACGTGTTTTCGAATGCCCTCAGAGCCAGTAGCAACCAGTTTCCAGAGCAGTATGTTAATGAGTGGGTCAGAGTCCAGGCGGTCATCACGAACAGGGAGGTCAGGGTGATAAAAACTGAGTCACACATGAGCCCCGAGAGGGCGGCGATGAAACACACGCAAGCTTGTGCCTTCGTAGGGAATCAGATCGCGGACAGACTGGCTGATGAGACAGCCAAGAGAGCCCAGCTAGAGCCAGGCCTCGCCGGGGCCACAAAGTTCAGTTTAGCCCTCACCAGGGCCGTGCGAGTTCGAGCCACCGAGAGTTTCCTGAGTAGATTCCAGGCGCCCGAAGAGACTGCCCCCCCGAGAGCCAGGCGACCCATCGGCGATAGATCCGCGCGCAGGCCGCGAGCTTCGGCCGCGGCTGGTCTGGCCCAGGGGGGCAAATTCAAGCGTCTACGGTCCGAGAGCGGCCATGATTTAATACCTTGTGGGGGGATTAGGTTTCGATGTTTTCGGTGCCTCTCTGTAGTTTCGCTCAACTCTTATCCGTAAGGGTTTCGCCCCCTGCCGCCGGCCCCCTCTCTCGGAGAATGGGCCATGGAAGAGCTAAGTCATGAGGCCTTGGCGCTGTCGTGAAGCAGTATCGAAACTTCATGCGAAGCCGATTCGCAATCAGCAAAACCAACTGATCACAAGAGGGGTTACCACACCTGGCGATTGGTAAGACGTGTATGGTTTACGGGCTTGGTTACCACACCTTGCGATTAAAGGGCCGAGGGAGTTCTCGCAGTTTGGGTTACCACGCCTTGCGATGGATGTGCGTGAAGGGTGGCACCGAATTTCAGAAATGTGGCAAATCCCTTGTGTTTTTGGACCCTGACCCCGCGGATCTGCGTAAGGGGTGGCACCGAATTTCAGAAATGTGGCAAATCCCCTTTGTTTTTGGACCCTGATCCCGCGGATCTGCGTAAGGGGTGGCACCGAATTTCAGAAATGTGGCAAATCCCTTTTGTTTTTGGACCCTGATCCCGCGAATCTGCGTAAGGGGTGGCACCGAATTTCAGAAATGTAGCAAATCCTTTGTGTTTTTGGACCCTGACCCCGCGGATCTGCGTGAGGGGTGGCACCGAATTTTAGAAATGTGGCAAATCCTTTGTGTTTTTGGACGCTGACCCCGCGGATCTGCGTGAGGGGTGGCACCGAATTTCAGAAATGTGGCAAATCCCTTGTGTTTTTGGACCCTGACCCTGCCGATCTGTGTGAGGGGTGTCGATTTCGAGCCCCCCCAGCAATTCAGACAACGCGTTCAGGGGGTGCTAAAATGCCGGTTTGGGCCTCCCCCCCCTCGCGCGGTCAATCAACTAGTTACAGTAACCAGCAATAAGCAGAACTGTAACACTGGAAACTACAAGCTACAAGTGGCACAGGAAACTGCGAATCCCGCGCCTACAGCCTGGTGGCCCCACAAGGGGGCCGGCGGATAGTAGCAAACCTGCGCAAGCCTTCCTGTCTTCAGTTTGTGTTCCCGCGGGCCCTTGGTGTGGCTCTGCGTCGGTCCCTGGCGCCCGCGCGGTGGAACGAGCCACATGGGAGCCTCCTACGTCCATGAGACACACCACATGGTGGTCACGAGCGAAAGCACTTTCATTTGTGTGTCCTGCGGCGCCCATGCCGCACGCAGCTCACAGAACCTCAAGAAGGAGCGTACGCCAGCCACAGGGGTTGGGAAAGCTGCATTCGCGAAATTCGTGAAAGGTTCATTTTAGTTTTGCAACGCCCCGCTCCCAAGGAGCGGGTTTCGGCCCATTTTTGAAACGACCACTGGTCGGGGTCATCCTCCTCCTGCTCCTCCTCCGCTCTGCTGCGAGACGGCAGGCCCGCCTGCGGGCGGTGCTCTGTGCGCTCGGTCGCTCTCTTGGGCACCCAGGGCGTTTTGCTCGCTCCTCTCCTGCGGCTCGACGCTTGCAAGGCGGGGGGCGCGGGCGAGGCAGGGCTCACTCCGACTCCTCCGATTCGATTCGATTCGATCTGGATGGCTTCTGGTTCCGATTCAAGTCGGCTGCGTATTCCGATGCGGGGCCCGATGTTTCAACGGAGGCTTGCGAGGCCGCCGATTTCCGGCGATTCGACTTCTCCCAGCTCGGCTGCCGATTTCCGCCGGGCCGATTCATGTCGATCGCCGATCCGACCTGTCGATCTGATGCTGGGCTCTCCTACGAGGGGGCCGGGGCTCCACAGCAAACCAGCAAGCCAGGGAAACTCTGGTGAGCGCCCCGCCCCCCCAAAAAAAAATCACGAGGCCGCCTGCGCCGACATTGGTGCGCAAGCTGCCCGCGTGAGGTCGCGCGTAAGCGCCCTCCAAGGAGGCGTGCGAGGTGTTGCTGCGCCGTCTCGCGTAAGAGCCGTTTTGGATCGCCGCTCCTATGTGAGCAACGGAAAAAAAACGCGGCACGGGCCTCTTCCTCCTCCTCCTCCTCCTCCTCCTCCTCCTCCTCCTCCTCCTCCTCCTCCTCCTCCTCCTCCTCCTCCCTCCTCCCTCCTCTCCTCCTCCCTCCTCCCTCCATCCTCCATCCTCCATCCCTCCTCCCTCCTCCTCCTCCTCCCTCCTCCCTCCTCCTCCTCCTCCTCCTCCTCCGCCTCCTCCTCCTCCTCCTCCTCCTCCTCCTCCTCCTCCTCCTCCTCCTCCTCCTCCTCCTCCTCCTCCTCCTCCTCCTCCTCCCGTCCCCCTAGGGACACTCCCCACCCACAAGGCGCCGCCCATCCCCCTAGGGGTACTCCAGGCCTCCCCCCCCCTTCTCTCACCGTTCGGCGGCGAGCGGGGGGGGGGGGGAAGTGAGAGGGGGCCGCTCCTTCTCAGAAGGTTCGGGAGTCCCCAGGCCTTCCCAGAGATTTCGAAGCCTTCCCCGAAGATGCACAACAGTCATCCCGGAAGGCGCGAAGGCTTCTGAGAAGTCCCGTCGCCTTCTGAGAAGGCCTTTTCCTTCTCACTTCCCCCCTCGCTCGCCACCGAACCATGGGCAAGGGTTGGCCGGACGGCTATGTCATTGATGTCCTCCTTCTTCCTGACAAGGGTAGGGTTGATGTCCACCGCACAGATTGTAACGATCGGAGGGCACGGTTGTGTCTGTTTGAGCGTGCGTGCGTCCGTGGCTCTGGTTGCGCCTGTGTGTGACTGTGTCGACGTGGGTTCGCATTTGCGAAGTGTGCTCTTTCTGTCTGTCGTGCGCACGTGTCTGTAGTCCATGGTCTGGTCTCCCGCGCGTGATTCAGCAGCTTTGCGGCGGTATTTCCTGTTGCCTGCTTGTGCCGAGCAGGCGCAGGTGCGCACGAGACTCGCGCATCGCCGTCTCCTCCACTCGAGCTGCTTGCTGCTCCTCCTCCCTCCTTCCTCGTCTCTCCATCCGCCCTGTCCCTCGGAGGTCAGTTTAGATTTCATCCAGGATCTGATGAACCTCTGCGTGGAGCACATTTCCTACGCGGAGAAGGACTCACAGGCACGCGGACAGAGGAGGGAACGAGGGAAGGAGGGAGGAGGGAAGAGGTAGGAGGGAAGGAGGGGAGGAGGGAGGAGACAACTGTTATTCTTTAGGCTTACGCCACACCGCCGACCCCTTGTTTTTTTGGAGGCAATCTTGGACGTTTTGGGGGCGTCATGGCCCGACTTTATCCCCCGCATTCCTATCGTCGTCGTCGTTGCTCCTCCTCCCAGTAGTCGGCCCATCCCGCCACCGTGCCTGAGTTGTGGTTCAGAGGCCTCTCAGATTCAGGAGAAAGTCCAGATTCGGTGCGCGAAGTGCAAGAATTTCTTGAAGACGGAGGCGGAAGTGGCGGCGAACCAGTACGACTCGAAAGATGCGGGGGAGAGGCTTTGCAGGGCGTGCGCCCGCAACGAGAAGGGCAGAGAATCGCAAGCGGAAAGCAGAGGCGGACGCGAAGCCGCTGACGTGCGCGGCGTGCAAAGGCGCGTTCTCGGACACGAAACATTTGAAGCAGAAGCAAGTGGAACATCACCGAGCGGCGAAAGGAGCTAAACTGGTGTGCAGAAGCTGCGAGGAACTCGGGTTCACAGCGCGCAGTTGCCAGGCTTATCAGTGCAGCGGCGCGTGCAAGAGAGGACTACCAAAGTCGGCGTTCCCCGACCCTCACAATGTCCCGCGCGACGCAAAGAAGGGCACCCTAAAGTGCAAGACGTGCAAATGATACCCAATCGGTTGCGCGTACTGGGCAGAAAGGGAGGACGGGAAGAGGAGGATAGGGGGTGAGGCGGAAAATGGGGGGAGAAGCATCGGTGAGGATGAGCTGAAGCGGGGCAGGAAGAGGAGGAGGGGAACGAGGAGGAAGTGTAGGAGGAGGAGGAGGAAGAGGAGGAGGACGGGGACACTGAGATGAGGCTCCGGGTTATGGGGCTGGGCGCGACTCGAAAAACCGGTGTGTTCAGGGATGCCCGTTGGGATCTTGCGGGGGGGCTTCTTGCGGGCCTCTTGGAGCAGTTTCGAAGGCTCTTGGGGGCCGTTTTGGGACCTCTTTGTGGTTTCTCGGGCGCCTCTTGGAACGTATTGGGGGCCTCTTGGGGGGTTCTTGGGGCCTCTTTGGGGCCTCTGGGGGCCTCCTGGGGGCCTCTTGGGACGTAAGGCTGGGTTTTCCGGTGCGTGGTCTCTCTCTGGAGCCCCTCTTGGGCCCGTCTCCGGGAGGTTCTTGGGCCGTCTTGGGCGGCTCTTGGGCCGTCTGGGGGCTCTCTTGGGCTGCCTTGGGCGGCTCTTGGGCCGTCTGGGGGCTCTCCTGGGCCGTCTTGGGGGCGTCGAGGAGGCCTCTTGTGCCGTCTTGGAGCAGTTTGGGGAGCTTCTTGGGCTGTCTTGGAGCGTCGGAAGGCCGAAAAGGCGAAAATGACGAAAACATCGAAAAAAACCAATGAAAATCAACGATGTTGGCCTCTTGGGGCGCTCTTCGGGGGCCTCTTGGAGGTCTCTTGGGGCGTCTTGGAGGTCTCTTCGGGCGTCTTGGAAGCCTCTTGGGGCCTCTTGGGCGCTTCTTAGGGCGTCTAGGCGGTCTCTTGGGGCGTCTGGGGGCCTTTTGGAACGTCTGGGAGGCCTCTTGGGGCCTTTTTGGCCCGTATTTGGGCCTTTTTGGGCCCGGAAGAGCGTCGTGAGTCGCTCGTGGTGGGCCCCCCCCCCCCCCTCCAAATCGACCGGACCGGGTTCCCCGGGGAGGGGTTTGGGGAGGGGGAAGCATCTCACACGCCGATGACCCAGGGGGTCGGCGGATTTTTGGGGGGGGGCTCGGCTCGCGGAAAGGAGGGTACTGTCCCATACTGCCCTTGTTCGCGCGACCAGGGGGATTTGATGGACGGTTGTTCAAAAGCATCCTCCTCCCCCACCTCCTCCTCTTCCTCCTCCTCCTCCTACCTTCTCCTTCTTCCTTCCTCCTCTCACCTCGTCCTCCTCTTCCTTTTCCTCCTTGCTCCGCCTTGCTCCTCCTTGCTCCCCCTCCTTCCTCCTCCTTCCTCCTCCCCGTGCGACAGTCAGAAAGCTCGGAAGCCATCCGCCGGGCGGACGCCACGACCTGCACTGCTTGGCCGTGAGAGATCCTGCCGCAGCGGCAACGCCCGGCGGTCCAGCGCAGCTGAGGCCGGGAGCCGCGCGGCACGCTGCCTGCGTGTGGCCGGGCGTTGCGAATCTCCGCGCTGACGGGGAGGCCCAGGGCTCGTCTCGACCTCTTCCGATTCGAGTCGATTCGACTTCGACGGACTCCGATTCCGATTCGATTCGGCTTCGGATTCAGGTGTGGGTTCCGGCTTCTCAATGCGACCTTTTTCTGCTCTGCCGATTTCCGCCGATTCGACGTTTCCCGGCTCGGCTGCCGACTTCCGCCGATCCGATTCCAGCAGGGGATCGACTACAGAATTGATTTGCCCCAGAGTTGGTTTTTCTTGTCGAATCCACGGGCAATTCCTAGATCTTTCGCAGATCTACGAATGGTTGACGTACTTTTGCCGAAGAGTCGACGTGAAAATAAATTTTGGGGTAAACCAATTCTGTAGTCGATCCCCCAGTCGACCCATTCGTTTCGATCGCCGATCCGACCTGTCGACTCGATGCCGGGCACTCCTCGCGGGCGAGGCTGCCGGGGCGGCGCGAAGGACGGGGCCCGAGGGCCGACACGCAGAGCGGGGCCCGGGGCCAGCTGGACGGAGCGCTGGATGCGCACGCGAGCGGCGCAGGACAGTTGGGGTCGTCTGCCTCCCTGCCTCCCTCCCTGCCTCCCTCCTGGGTTTCATCCCTCCCTCCTCGTCCTTCTCCTCGGGCCATCCTCATCCTAGCCTCCTCGTCCTCCTCCTCCTCTTCCTTCTCCTCCTCCTCCTCCTCATCCTCCTCGTTCACCTCCTCCTCCTCCTCCTCCTCCTCCTCGGGTCCTCCCTCCTTGTCCTCCTCCTCCTCCTCCTCCTCCTCCTCCTCCGTTATTTCCGCTATTTGCCGCGCCATGAAGGGTTTGATCCCTGAAGCGCATCGCGGCGGCTGCTGCCGCCGACCGAGGCGCCTCCGCGCCCGAGCCTAGCCGCACACGCGGCCGACGCGCGGGCGCCTTCGGCGCCGGGGGGGGGGGGAGGGGGCCCCGCCCAGGGGAGAGGAAGGGGCCTCCAGGATCTCGCGGGGCAAAGGAAGAGCGGGGGGGCGAGGCCCAAAAGATGGGAAAGGCCAGGCACCAGAGGACCCCGCAAGGAGGGAGGAAACAGGCCGACGGGGGCCCCAAAACGCGGGCCCCAAGAAGGGGAGCGGGGTCCAATGGTCTACTACTCGCCCCCAGGCCCGGCGCGCTGCCACCCAGGATATCAGCCTGGCAGCTGCAACACCTGTCCTGGGCGGCAGTGCCCAGGCTTTGGGGCACGGTGGGCCAGGGCTCGCCTGGCGTGCCACCCCCTTTACCCCCCCAGCACAGGGCCCGATCCAGGAAACCAAAAGTGGAAGATGAGGCGGCTGGGGGTAAGGGGGGCGGCACCAAATTATGTCCCTCGGGACCCCGACGGCTCAGCCCCCTCACTGGGCCACCTCGGTGGTCTGTGGTGTAGTAGTAGAGCATGATTCTGTCGCCCTCGAGCTTGTGGTACTCGACTCAGTCCTGCTGGTCGAAATCGTGTGATGAGCCTTCTCCATTTGCTCCATTCACTCCATTCAACTCAGCATCGCTGATCCAGTGGTCGTCTGTCTCGATGATGGTAGGCTCTTTGTACTTGGCTCGGTCGCCTTGGTCGAGTAGCACTGTTTGACTGTGTTGGGCTCAGGCTCTGGTACTCGTCTCAGCCGATGAGGTAATTGTCGTGCTGGTTAGGGTCGATGGGGGCCGGCTTGTTGCTGGAGGTGGAATAGATCGTGGGCGCACTCAGGCCTCCATGCACCGACTTCAAGTAGGGTTCGTGGCGGCCCTACCTCGTCCCGCTATGGCTAGGGGTCACGGTGCCCTCGGTGGGGGCGAACCCCAGGCCAAGTGATTCTTGCTGTCGATGAGGAAGATCAACGCTGCCCTATGCTTCGCCCTTGGGCGCTCGGGAGCTCCGTCTCCGCCATGGGAATGGTGGGGGTGGCGAGCTAGGGCGGACCGCGGGGGCGCGGGCAGTACTCGTCCTGCCCCCCCCTTGCCCCTCACCATCCCCCCTGGTAGGCGCGGGCAGTCCTCGTCCTGCCCCCCCGCCCTTCGAGCCCGTCTCGAAGTTTGATCCTTGCCTCACCAGGGCAGCGTTGACTCGTACTTGGTGCAGTTGGGGTAATCTGGCTGGTACCTCTGAGCCCTGACTGAACGGCGGCCGTGTCCGTCAAGTGCAAAACGTGGCGACGCGTGCCTGGGGTGTTCCCTCGCATTCGGGGCTTCCCCAGCACTTGCGCCCTGATGACTTGTGCAAAACTTGACGACGTAGCCTGAGGTGTTCCCACGCACTCGGGGCTTCCTCAGGACTTGCGCTCTGATTCTTTTGTACTTGTCGTCATGGCGCATCGACGCGATCCGCGTTGTCAGCCTGTGCCCGAACAGCTCCTGTCGAGGTGGTGGCCCTGCCGATTGCCTTGCCGGGTCGGTCCTGCCGGGCCCACTCCCTTGCCTCTTCCAACCAGGTCGGTGAGCCACTCCGCCTCGCTGGGCCCCGATGGTAGTCCTGACCCATCTCCCTGGTCTTGTAGCGGTCGAGCGGCTGGAAGAAGTGGGCCACGTCGTCGTCGATGTGCCACCCCTGGACGTCGTTAGGCGACTCGCCAAAGCGCCACCTTATCTGCTTCGCCAGTGCGGTCGCGATGGCCTGGCACATCCTGTTCGGGTACTCCTTGGCCGCCGCGGTGCGCCACTGGCCGTCGTCGTTGATGCCTGCCAGCTCCGCGTGGTAGGAGGCCGTGTGAAAGCACCTCCCGCTTCCAGGCAGTCTACTGATTTCTGCTCGGAGGGTTGGTAGGGATACCGCCATCAGGCTTGTGGACTTCCTCGAACGCGCTCCACAGGTGCACTGGTCGAATGTGATCAGCTCGACTCCCTGCTGGTTCAGGAGGTGGCGCGTCTCGGGAAGCTTCCAGGAGCTGGCGAAGTGCTCCTCGGTGGGCTCGGACGGGTGCTCGAGCATGCCTGGGACTCCCAGGTTGAGGCACATGTACATGAGCTCCAGCTGTGTCCTGTATAGGCGGTTGCCTGTCGCTACTTGCTCCGTCTCTGGGCGGGAAAGGTAGCGAAGGCCCCACAGGCTGCTGCTGCTCCTTAGGGGTCTTGGTGGCCGACCCCTGCAGTCATTGGGGGGCAAGTGGCGCGCTCGGCTCCAGGTCTCGCACGGCGGTCCGCCGATGACTCCTGCAATTCTTCCTGCTTGTGCCATGTCTCGCCACTTGCTGACTGCGACTTCTGATGTCAGGTCGCCGAAGGTCGGGTCGTTGGCGATGTCCAGGCTGGGCATGTGTATGTCGCAAGCAGCCCGACTGCTGAGGCGGTCGAACCAGTCCTGAACATCTCCCTCTCGGCGACGGCCGCTGAATAGATGCAGCACGTATAGCGTCCGAGCTGGTCTGGGCCTCGGTACAGCAGCTGGCGGCGGTGGCGGCTCCTCGATGAAGGGGAGCTCTAGGCTCTCGTAGTGGCCGCCGTTGCTGTCGTCGCTGTCCTCGTCCGTATGTATTTCTGGAGGACGAGCAGGGACCGCAGGCTTCTCTGCCCAGTCGATGGGCCTGCCCGCCCTTCGGTTCGCCTGCTGCTGGTCGCGGACAATTTGCTGGTTGTGCTGCAGCTCGGCTCCACTTAGGATTGCTGGACGCGTCTTTCGCCAATGTCGAGCGCACCTGCGCACTCTCAGCAAGTGTTTGACCAGCCTGTTTGTAGTGTGGTAATCCATGCCGCATCCGTAGCAGACCGAACCAGTTGCCCACGAGATAGGATGACCCGACGAGGTGTGGTCCTTGGTGATGTGTGCTCGTAGCACTGCTGCACTGGCTTCGGTACGTCCGCAGTGGTAGCATAGGTACTTGCGCTGCTGCTCGAAGTGCTGGTCTGGGAAGGGCGAGATGGCTTCCGTGTTGGCCCACCGTTGGAGTCGAAGCCGCCATCGAGCTTGGTAGTCGTGATCGTACTGGCGAGCTTTGCCACGTTGGCAAGCTTTCTTTACTGCGCTGAGGTAGCTTTGGTAGTCGTTCCTGGCCCAGTCCTTCCAGTCCTCGAGCGTGTATGCTCCACCACGCTCGTCAGGTCCTGTGTGGTCGCGGACCCAGTCTAGGTCGCGGCGGAGCAGTGCCACCCAGCCGTAACTACCATCCCATGCTTGGCTAAGTAGCCGGCGGAGGTGCAGGGGTCCCCAGTTGAGGCATCTGCCAAATAGTCGTAGCCGCTCAAGTCGCAGGACTATCTCTGGGGGCAGCTTGTCGACCCCTTCGAGAATCTGGGTGTTCGTTACCTCCTTTTTCTGTCGTACTTTCCAAGTGATCCTTTGCGCGGCAGCGTAGTTGACGATATACTGGTTGTTGAAATTCCTGGCCTGGCCTGCGGTGAGTTCGGGCCAGGTAGACGCATTGTATAGTAGCTGGGATAGCACCACACTGTCGGCTAAGTAGGCCTTGTCTTTGATGGCCAGCTCTGATCGCCGGTGGACTTCGCGATGGAGAGGCCTCGTGGATGTCGCTGCAGTGGCTACCTTCACTGCGACATCCACCCCAGGGGATGCATTGTCGGTCACGTAGGTCCCGAGGAGCTTGTGGTGACGAACCACCTCGACGTAACTCTCTGCAAGGGGGACCTCGATCCTCGGCACTCCCTCGGAGTAGAAACTGGCCCGCGCTTGCCGGCTCCCAGGCCCACTGAAGTCGATCATCACCTTGGTCTTGGTGAGTTGCAGCTGGAGGCCGAAGGTGCTGGCGGCGCAGTAGACGGCTTCGCAGAACCCGGTGGCCTCATGCTGAATGTGGTCGGGGCTGGTGAACACGTGCATGCCCGTTAGGTCGTCGACGAACGATAGGCCATGTGGTTCATGCTCCTGGAGTGGCCCATCTGTGGGGTCGGTGTCGCATGCGAAGCTGCTGTCAAGAGGCTTGCCCTGAGGTCGTAGCCCTCGCTGCGCAAGGTAGCTGTCAATCATGCGGTGGACTCGGCCGAATAGCAGATTGAAGTCCGCGTCGGCCAGGGGCACGCCAGGCCTCGTGCCCTTGTGCGGCGCCATAAGGTTCTGGGAGAACCTGTGTGATGTCCACCTGTTGCGGTATCCTTCTGCAATGAGGGCAGCCAAGTGGGAGCCGTCCAACACTGTGTCGAGTATCCCTGGGTTGGCCATGAGGTGCTCCAGCTGCGGCTGGGCCCACAGGGGAACCTCGAGGTTCTCTAGCACCTCCTTGACTTCGTCCTCCTCTCCTGGGATGCCATGAACCAGCTGGACTACAACCGAATAGAAGGCCTCCTTTAAGTCGTAGCAGCTTATCATGGAGCACTTCCCTTGGGCCTGACTTCTCTCTGCGAAGAGGCGTGCTGCTAGGACCGCCATGTCCGCCCCTCGCTTGGGCCGGCCGCCAACCTGGATGTCCCCCAGCGCTATGGCGAGGGTAGTGTTGAGCATGGCCCTTAGGTATTTGTGGTGGTGCTTGCCCAGGACGTTGTTTAAGAGGATCTCGCGGTAGGCTTGGAGGTACCTTGGGTCGCCTTTTCCTTTGGGAATTGCGACCAGGTCTCCACCCTTGAAGCTCAGCGGCTCTCTCACGGTGGTCGCCACCTTGGTGAAGAGGGGGTGCAGTAGCCTCGCTGCCTCTGTGGGGGCCGCCCTGAGGACAGCGTTCGTGAGCCCGTCGGGGCCTCCTTGCGTCCCAGCCTTGGCCGCGGCGAACTGGGCCTGGCAGACGGCCAGGGGCATCACCATGGAGAGATCCAGCATGCCGTCGAAGGGCCTGATCTTGCTGTCGTGATTGTACTTGTTAGCAAGATCATCCGCTGTCACGATCTTGCCCGCCTGTATCTTCGCGAAATGGTTAAGCTCCTGGTCCGCCATTTCCTGGGAGTTGTGGATCACCTCTCCATCCTTGTCGAGCCGCATAGGCTTTCCTGCTGGGAATTTCGCCTTCCTCCCTCCATACCTTAGTAGGTCTCGGTAAGCCTTCCACTGGACCGCAGCGTCGTTCGCAGCGGAGGCGGAGGACGCTGTCGAGGCAAGCCGACTGAGGAATGCGCTGCGGTCCTTCTCGACGGCCGCGGCAACTATGGGCCCAGACCTGGCGAGGAAGGAAAGGATGGCCATGGCGTAGACCATGGGCGAAATTGTCCAGTTCAGGAGGAGGTGCGCGTAGTGGTGGATGTCGTGGATGGTGCCATCGTCATCGCCACGCTCTCTGCTCCAAAGGGAGAGTGAGTCCCCTACTTCGCCTGCACGAAGAGAATGGGCGTGGGCTACTAGTCGTCCAGGTCGGTCGTCGTGGGCTTCTCCTCTGAGCACTGCACGGTGGACTCGGAGTGCGAGGCGCCTGGCTCGGATCAGGCCCATGGTAGTCTTGGTGACGTAGGGCTTCCTCGATGCCTTGGAGGCCTTGCCGAAGGCCTGGATGGCCGCGTCGTTGACGACCCTGATGACCTCCTCGCAGTGGGTGTTGACGTCCACCTCCCAGGGGATGATCGGGGCCTGCTTGAGAATCTCCTTGAAGCTGGCCTTGGCGACGTCATTGTTCAAGTTGGTCAGGTCGGGCCTCGGTCCTGAGGCCTTGGTGGTCTTGCAGACGGCCCACTTGAGGGTGGCTAGTACTGGTATGTGGTCTTGTGCAGCTGTGCCTCGGTCCAGACCTGGCTCCGTGCTGCAGCTCGCGACGTACGGGGCGATCGAGGAGCTCAGCAGGATGTAGTCTATCCTGTGGTGCTGCCCCTTCGATCCGACGTGCGTATATGAGTTGTTGCCTGGATCCCTCGTGGCGTTGATGACCTCCATGTTGGTGTCGGCAGCGAAGCTGATGATGTGCTTGCCATTGCCGCTGGTCGCTTCTGGGCACCCACTGGTGCCAACTCCTGGGGACTCGTAGTCGCCAAGACGCCCGTTCAGGTCCCCCATGAAGATGTCCACTCGGTACTTGTCAGACAATCGCTGAGCAGACTCCCAGAATTCTCTCTTCTCCGCCGCGTGGGAGTCTTCGTGGGGTGCGTATGCTGATGCGATAACCATGTCTGTGCCTGCAACGCGGGTCTTGATGATCAAGAGCCTGTCGTGCTGGTGGAGGACGAGGGCGTCTTTGGCACTTAGGTGCTTCGCTGCCCCACTCGCGCTGATTGGTTGGGAGACGTTGAGCCAGATGTCGCATCCTCTGTTCTGCTGCGTGTGGCCTGATGAGTAGCAAACGTATTCACCTACATTGCGGACGTCTCCTTCGCTCTGCGTCTCCTGCAGGGCGACGACGTGCAGGCCCATGTCAGCAAACTGTGCTGCTAGGTGCGTGACCTTGGAGAGGCTCTGCTTGCTTTTGCCGGCCGCCTTGCCTTTGCCCGACTTGAAGCTAACGGTGGCCTTGAGTGATCTGCAGTTGTAGGTGCACAAATTCACGTTGAGGTCGGCCTTGATGGTGGTGGTGCTGATGGGCCTCTGGATCGCTCCTGGGGCTGCCTGCGGCTGGGTGGCCTCGATGATGAAGTCTTTGTTCCGCAGGGGCGGGTACGCGGCCTTGACCGCATCTGGCTCTGATCGCAGCCATTCCCAGGAAAGGAACTTGTTGTGGGCGATCGCCTGTACAGCTGCAATGTTCGGGTCCATCAGGTCGCTGGCCGAGGCTTGATCTGCTATCCCATCTGCGAGCTCGTTCCAAGGGTGCCCGATGTGCGAGTTAATATGGTGCCACTGGGTAGGTCGGGCTTGTTGGAGGAGGCCTGCAAGTGTGCGAATGACGGCCCCCAACCTCGGATGTACGTGGCATTGGGCTTCGCCTTTGGCCGGGTTGATGACGTTGAGGGCGTCGGGCGTGATCTCGATGGGCGCGTCGGTGTCTTGACCAAGGGCCCACATCAGTGCCCAGAGTACTGCCGTGAGCTCAGCTGTGTATGCCGTCACCTTCTCGTTGTTTGCCATGTCGTCTAGGGTCTCGGTGACCTTGCCAGCAATGAAACCCCGAAAGCCGAACGGGCCTCGTAAGTTGCGCCCGTCGTCGTACTCGTCGACAATGACAACTGCCCAGGCGGCTGTATGTGGGATGCCGTTGTAGCTGCCGTCCGTGTAGATGTGTGTCCGCCTGGTCGGCAGCTCGCGTGATGGGCACATCTCCAGCGCCATCCTTGCCATGCTGTGCAGGGTCGTAGTGTCGACGTCGTCGCAGACGTTGACGCGGCCTCGGCCGCGAAGGGTCTCGGCTACTGGGTCTTGGCTGAGAACTGGCAGCACTGTCGCTTGGCCTCTTTCTCGTGCTGTCGTGGTGGGGATCTGCCGTCGCCTTCGGCCACGCCTGGCCCTCTCTGCATTGACGTACTCGGGGGAGTACTCGATGTCGTCGCCTGGCGCCAGCCCCATGCCCTGTAGAATGGGACCTGGTGTGGTGGTGATGTGGGCTGGAGGTGGCCGTGGTGTCGGAGAACGTGTGGGTGGGGCTAGTGATATGGCCCCAGCCTGAGGCGCACTCCGCTTCACGGGTGGTAGTGATGGCATTTGGCTCCCCTCATCGTAGTTCAAGTTGTCCGATCCAGCCCGCGCGGCCTGACTGAACAGGGGCTCGCGTGATTGGGCGTGGAGCATGTGTCACGTAGACGATGAGGTTCGCCATCCAGGGCGTCTGGGTGGTTGGTAGCACCCGTGCCGTGGTGGGAGCGCGCTGATGCCGAGGGGAGCGTTGGCTTCCACCTGCTGGACCGTGGTGAGCTGCTTGGGTCCGTCGGGACTGGGGCCACTGGTGCTGCTGGTTGAGCTGCTGAGTCCGACGGATCTGGATCCACCGCCAGGGCATGGTACTTGTTGTGGTTGCTGCTGTTGTCCCGACGACTTGTGGCTCTCCGCAGCGCGCCGTGCGCGGCGTGCACTCCGCTGGGCTGATCGGAAGGCTGCGACTGCGCACGCTTGCCTCCACTTCTCGTAGCACTGCTCCATGCCATCCTCTGCCTCGCTGCCAGCCGAGTTTTGACCGTCGAGAAAGGTCCTTTCCACGTTCTCGATCTCGTGGACTCGGATGGCGGAGGGGGACACACTGAGTGCAAGGGCAGCCGGTAGCGCATCCTTGCAGCCATCTTGGTGGCTTGTGACCTGGAGTGCTGACAGATTGGCGGATGCATCACTCATCCCTGGTAGTGTGCCTCCTTGGTTGCCGCCTAGCGCCCCTCGAGACGCGGCGGGCGGCCCTCGTGTCGGCCGTGGTGGTGTCACGTTGGCCCCTCGAGACCCAGGTGACTGATACCGCTGTTGATGCTGGCTGCTGCGATTGGGAGTGGCCCTCCCACTGCCAATGCCCGTTGCGGTAGCACATCTGTTTGGAGTCGTGGCCCCTCGGGACCCTGGACTCCTGGGAGTACCTGATCTGGTGCGTGAGATTGTCGGAATCTCCGCTGGTCTATTTGTTACAAGACGGCTGTCGCAACTACCCCCAGGGCCCGCCGTGCTTTCAGGCCTCTGGTGGTGGGTAGGTCGAGCATCGTAGTGGAGGACCCCACTGCCGTGCTGCGGGCTTTGGGCCCCAGCTGCTCTCCCCGATGCTGCCCAGGAGATCGATGCTGTCGAACTGATCGGAGAGCGTGACGAAATCCCACATCCGTCGTGCTCTGCCCTGTTGGACTCATCGGCCGCCTCCTGGCGGTGAATTCTGTCATGCATGACCTGAAGCCTGGCGGCGCTGCTAGGCCCCCCCCCCCCCTCGGGGGGATTCAGCGGGCGCTGCTGCTGCCTGCTCCTCGGCTCCAGGAGCTGCAGGAGGGGAGGGGGTTGCTGTGCCCCTTGTCTCGTCCCTCCTGCGGGCCACTCGGCCACGAAAACGTGCTATGCCTGACTCTCCAGAGTCTACCCGCTGACCCTTGTGGGCCTGGCTGATGTCTTCTCCTGGAAATGCGGGCGCGGGTCCAAACGCCTCTTCGAGGGCTGCAGCTGCGGCGGCGGCTGAGGTGTGCTGGCGCGTCATGATGTCAATGCCCTCGCACTGCCTCTCGATGCTGGCCGCTGCCGCCCTGGGACGCAGGGGGGGGGGGTCAATGCGAAGCTGTCGGCTCCCTCTCCACCTCCATGGCCACGCTGCTCATCATGCCCGAATGGAACTGCGGGCGTGAGTGACCTCTCGCTGAGTGGCGCTGGCGATGCTGGGGTGAAGATTACCTGAAATGCTGTCGGGGTAGGAGGGTCGCCTTGCTCTGCTGGTACCGAGCTAGCCCTTGACGTGGATGCCAGGTCTGTGTCTGCCTCGTGCTGCGTGATCCCCCTCATCTCCTCGCCCTCCTCGGGTGTGGGGTGATCCTGGCTCCAGGGCGGCCACCTGGCGGGGTAGATCATCGGCGCGTGCTCCGAGCCGTCGTCCTCCACTCGAGAGTCCTGCGTGCCCGCTGTGCCGAACTGGGTCAAGGGGGCCTCCTCGTAGTAGCGCCTTTGGATCTCCTTCGCCTCGTGGTCCCTCACTACGGACTCCAGCTCCTCCCCCATCTGTGCGGCTTCCCATTGTGCTTTCTCCTCAGCAGCTTGTCTGCGCAACTCATCTTGTTCGCGCTCGTATCTTTCTGCCTCCTCGTGCGGGTCTGGCCTGTCGGGGCTCCTGGGCCTGTCACGCTCTATGAGGGGGGCATCGCCTTCGTCGGTCTGGTGGGCTGCTGACCTGGCTGACCTGGTTGATGCTGGCCTCCGAGGAGAGGAGCTGCTCTGCCTGCGGCCCCTGTTGGCTGGGCGCTCCTCGGCTGCACCAGTTTGGAGATTGGTCGCAACGGGGGGCTCCGCTGTGGCGGTCGCTGCCTCGGCTGCTCCTCTGGCTTCCTCGTGCAGGTCAGCGGCCTCCTGGTAGCCGTCCATGGACTCTTGGGACGTTGGGAGGTGGCCCCCTTGGACGAGGTGATGAGCTGCCCTCTTGGTGAAGTCGTAGCCCTCCTGCCCGTATTGCCTCATCTCGGCGTGCAGGTTGACCATGGCCTTGCGTTCACGTTCCCTGCTGGCTGCAATGGCTTCCAGGCTCTGCATCCTCAGCTTTAGCTCCTCTGTCTCCGACGCGCCCTGCTGCTCCTTCTTTGCGATGGCGTCTAGCTCGGTGTGCAGCGTGCTGGAGCGCTGGAGGCTTTCTTGCAGCGCGAGGTGGATGGCCTCCTCCCTGCCCGTCCTCTGCTGGCTGGCGAAGTCTCCCATGGCGGAGGCCTCCTCCATGCTGGCGATCCTGAAGGTGAGGGCCTGGGCGAGCTCCTCCTCCAGCGCCTGCTCCTGCACCTCTGCGTTGGACCTTTGCTCGCTCAGCTGCACCGCGTAGCTGCTCAGTTCCTGTCGCAGGCTCTCTGTGTGCAGCTGCAAGTCATGTGCGTTCGCCTCTTCTATCATGACTTGGCGGGTGAGACTCGACCTTATTCGCTCAGCACTGCCTTCGAGCTCTGCCCGCATTGCCTCCTTGTCCTTCAGGCTGGCCTTCGCGATCTCCTCCTCCTCTGCTCTAGTCCTTAGCAGGGCGAACTGCAATGCCTGCACCTCGTGCGGGATTTGCCGCTCCTTGTTGGCGCTTCTCAGCTCCGCTGCTTCATGGTATGCCACTTGTACTGCACGCTGCGCAGCGCCCGCCTCAAGCTTGGAGTACTGCTGGAGCTCGTGTATGCGGGCTTCAGCTGCCTCGAGCTCGCTTTTGGTCTGCTTGAGCCGCTCCTGCTGCCGTGCTGCTGTCTGGACGATCCCTTGCAGCCTGGCCGCCTCTGCCGGCGGGAGGGCCCCTTTTCCCTTGGCATTGGCAACCACTTGGGCCTGGGCGATTGCCTGGACCCTGGCTGATTCGGCGGCAGCTTCAATCTCGAGGGCGTGGTTCTTTTTGGCCTCCTGGAACTTCTCTTCCATGACCAGCTCCTGCCTGGCGAGCTGCTGCTTGAGAGTGCCCGCTGTAGCTGTCGCTTGGGCGCTCTCGTGCTGGGCCCGTCGCAGTGCCTCTTGCGCCTCGGCTCTTGCCCGCAGCAGGTCTTGGTAGACCCTGTCCTGGGGTTGCGGCTTCTCCCGGTGCTCCGCTCGAACTTGCTCAAGCTGCTCATGCAGGTGATTTGCCCGGTGGGTCGCGGCTTCGGCCTCTGCCTTGGCTTGACTGAAGGCTGTGTCATGGCTGATTATCCTGGCCTCCATCTGCGTCGCGAACTCGAGCTGCTCGGCTTGTTGCTTCTTGATTTCATGGCGGAGGGCCTTGTGTTGCTGCTGCTGCTGCTGCTGGGCTGCGCTCTCCGCTGCGGTGATGCGCTGCAGCTGCTCTGACTCCTCCTTGAGTGCCAGCCTGAGTTTCGCCTGCTCGCCGTTGTGGCGGAGTGCTTGTTCTCGGGCGACCCTCCTGACTTCCGCCAGCTCGGCAGCAAACTCTTGCTCGGCTTCGGCATGGCGCTGCTGCTGGTGGGCCCGCTCCGCATTCGCCTTGGCCACCTGATCTGCGAAGCCTCTGGTTGCGCTGCCTGCCGAGCTGGCTCTTGAGCGTGGCGATCGCCCCACCACTCCCGCTGGCCAAGCTGGGAATCCGTCACCAGGTGCTTCGCTGTTCAGGCGCCTGTCGATCACGGCCTTGTGGAAGGCATCCCAGCTCGGTGCCAAGCCGAACCCGTCCGCGTCCCAGTCGCCCTCGTCGTCCGCCGCGCCGCCGTCGGCGAGCACGGCCCGCACGTCGGCGATGTTGGACTCGAGCTGCCTCAACTCCTGCTGCTTGGCCTTGAGGTCGTCCCGCAGCTCGTTCGTCTTGGCCTCGAGGGCGATGACTTCAAGTTTGACGGCCTTGCGCCTCTTGCTGAGCACCTGCAGCTGGTCATTCGGCCTCCTCGTGACCAGCTTCTGATACTTGATGACCGCGATCTCCATCAACTGCTCCTTCGTGCTGTCCCCCGCGGCCTGCTTGGCAATGACCAGGTCGCCAAGCTTCCTCAGCCTCTGGTCGGCGGTGCTCAGAAACTTCTGGATGCCTGCACGGTCGGCCGGGGGCGCCTGCCACTTTGGGTGGGTGGTGGCCTCGTCCAGCGTGCAGGCCGCCACTGAGTCGATGACCTTTTGAGCTCGCTGGTCCGCTTTGCTGGAGCTGGCCTGGCCACCCTTGCCCGCCCTGGCTGCTGCTGCTGCTGCTGCCAGGGAGGCTGACTGGGCTGCTGCTGCTGCTGCTGCTGCCATTGGCGAGGGCTGGCCTGGCCAGAGCGTCGTGGCCGCGACGGCTCCCTGCGCCAGGGCGGGTCCTCACCTGCTGGCTCGGCGTGCCAGTGCTGCTCTCGCCAGCCAGCGCCATGCCACCTCTCCTGGCGCCATGGGGGCGCTGCTGGCGGTGCTGCTTCCTCCTGGGCCTGGCCCTTGCCGCTGCGGCCACCACTGCCTCTGCCCTTACCGTCACGGGCCATCGCTGGCTGGGCAGAGTGGTGGGCGGCCAGGCGCTCGGCCGCTGCCCGCAGGCGGAGCAGGAGCCTGTCCTGGGCTCTCTGCTGCCGCTCGCGGCGGTGGGCAGCGCCCTCTGGACCTCCTCCTCGGCGATGTCGCGGCGTCCCGCCGCTGGGCCGCAGCGCGGCCGCGAGCGCCGCGGCCTGCGACAGGGGACAGGGAGGCACGGGTGGCCCCCTGCCGCAGAATATGGCGCGCGGCGCGCGTGAGCCCGGCCTCGGGGGCTGGCCGATGCGCGATGCGCCCTGCCACCGCGATCGATCGGGCGGCAGGTGCCGACCGACCCCGATGGATCGATCGGGATCGGCTGGCCCGCAAGAGGCCAAATGGCTTTCCTCCTCCTCCTCCTCCTCCTCCTCCTCCTCCTCCTCCTCCTCCTCCTCCTCCTCCCTCTGATCCCCCCTCCTCATCCTGGCCTGCTGGTCTTCCTGTGCTTCGCTGGGCAGCAGCTGCGACAACTCCTGGGTCGCCTCCCCGCGGAGGCGACGACAGGGGCGAGTGGCCCAAGGGGGTTCAACACATGAGCGACGCAGGACAACGGGGTCGACTTCGCCGACATTCGCGCGCAAGCTGCCCGCGTAAGGTCGCGCGAAAGCGCCCTCGTCTCCAGCGTAGCGTGCCGCGCGGGCGGCCCGCGTGAGCTACGGCGTAAGGTCGCCACGTCATCTCGCGTGAGACCCGCTTTGGGTCGTCGCCCACGTGAGGGACGGAAGAGAACGGGGTCGATTGTGCCGACATCCGC
>CAUYUJ010015492.1:67413-107413 GCA_963575745.1 Prorocentrum cordatum | reverse complement strand
GAAAGAGTGTGGGGATGATTTTTGTTTGCGATGTCTGGCAGAGTTTGCGTATTCTTTGGCTGTTCTTGATTTTTCGTCCAAAGTCCGTTTGTAGGAGGACATGTCCGACCTCATGCTATTCGGGGCAACCGAAAGGCGGATTACTCGGCGTGCATGAGGGAGGAAAAGACGAGGGCGGCCGCGCGGGGGGAGGGGGAGGGGAGAGTGCTCCGGCGTGGAAGAGTTTCGCGAAGAGCAGGCTGGTGCGGCAAAGGGGCGCGCCTGCACACGTGCACGGCATGGTGCTGTTCGGAGATGCGGCGGAGGGGGGATGCCATGCGAGTGAATCTTCGCGAGTTGGGTGAAAACCCCGCTCTCTCTTCGGGGGCCGTCTCTTCTCCGGGGCGTCATCATCTTGACCTTCTCGGTCTCCTCCTCCTCCTCCCTCGCCCTGATCCCGCACCGCCTCCTGCTCCTCCACCTGCAGCACATCCTATCGGATCCTCCGCCTGCAACGTTCTCATGGTCATCATCCGTCTCCTCGGGATATGTCCTTACCGCTTTCATTGTTGCTACGCCTGCTGCTGTCAGGATCCAGCCATGTGAATAGATTTGTACCGCGACGCACGGAAGACCAGGAAAGCGCAGCGCCTTATGGGGCCACGCAGGGTGTGAGGGGTGTGCCGAGATGGCGGTGGGCACGACACGCGGATCTTGCCACTGGGGCTTTCGGTGGAGCTCCGTATGAAGCCACTGACGCGCGTGAGGGGCGCGCCGAATGGGGGGCGGGTGCGCCGTGCGGGCCTTGGCGCGGGGGCCTTCAGTGGAGGTGCCTTGCGGGGCCACGGAGTGTGTGAGGGACTGGCCAGAACGGGAGCGGGGGCAGGTGCGCCTTACGGACCCTGTCACAGGGCGCTTCGGCGGAGCTCCTTTTGGGGCCACGGCACGTGCGAGAGGTGCGCCGAAGTGGGGGCGGTTGCGCCATGTTGATTCCGCCAGTGAGGCCTTCGGTATAGATCCCTATGGGGCCACGAAGCGTGCGAGCGTTTGAGTTGGAGGAGTGGGACGTGGAGGGCAGAGGCAGGAGGAGGGGGATGAGGAGAGGGAGTGACGCTGTGGGAATGAGCGCCAACGGCTCATTGATTTGCAGTTGTGTCCTCCGTCGTTTGCCTATGTGCTTAAACATACAGAGAGGGGTGCGACGTCCGTACCCATTTTGGCTCAAGCCGTACGTCCCTCACAGCCCCTCTCTGTCAATCCCAGTTGCCTTCCAATCTATCCCACCTTCCCCCTGATATCCTGGCTGACCTCCGCTGGTGGCCTTGGGACATTGCTCGGACGGGCTCGAGGAAAAGGGCAGCATCTCATCCTGAGCTGACATCGTGGGGGGACAGTGGTAGCGGAGCGTCGGTACGACCGGCGCTCAGTCGACTTTCTGCGGACCGATGCCAGCGGACGAGGAAGGTGTTGATAACCAATCTCGAGGATCCGATCATAGTGGCCAGGGGCCAGTGGCAACAGCCATTGGGACAGCGAGACAATGGGCAGACGAGGACGGACGCATCAGGCTCTCAGAAGAGCAACTACGAGGCCTGCTTGAGAGCGCAAGACAGTCTGAGCAGACTGCAGAACAGTACCGCATCTCAAGCCCGCTTTCGGAAGCACAGCTGAAGCAGATCCTCACCTATGTGCGTAGCCAAGCTCAACAGCCTAGTCCAGAGCCAGAGGCGGACGAACGGCGAGCAGAGGGCCAAGCACCACAAGAGGACGAATGGCAGCGAGACGGCACAGACCCGTGGGCCAGGGACAGAGCCGCAGCCGGCTCAGTGTCCAGCAGGGCCCCCGAGCGAGCTGACCAGGATCGCTGGTGGCAGGGCCGCTGGAGTTGGAGCGGAACCCAAAACGACGGCAACTGGAAGTGGGACGACTCCAAGGACGGCGGCTGGAGCTGGAAAGAAAGGGGTCGCGACTTTGCGGACCCCGAGCCATGGGCCGGATGGCCAGAATACAAGCTATGGCGACGAAAGGTCATGAGGTGGCGCCAGAGCACAGACGTCGGCGAGACCAAGCACGCCGACCGCATCTTGAAGGCGCTGCCCATCGACCTCCAGAGGAAGCTAGAGAACATTCCGGATGAGGTTATCATGTCGCGGGAAGGCGCTCAGAGGGTGATAGATCGTTTGGACCTCCTGAGTGGCGAGCGCGTCGGGGACGAGAAGCGCAAGGCCGCGAGGGAGTGCCTTTTCTCCTTCCAGAGACGTCAGGGCGAGGGCCTTACCGAGTACGCCGCGAGAATAGACCTAGCCTTCGACCGAGTCGGCACATTGGGCTTGCCCGTGCCAGAAGACTGGAAGTTCATGTTCTTGGAGGAGGGCGTGGGACTCGACGAGCGTGGCCAGCAGCTGATGAAGGTTCTTATGGCCACGAAGGACTCGTATCCGGACGCCCTCAAGGCCATCCGAGAGATGGACGTCACAAGAAAGGAGCATCTTGCCCACCAGAGGGCACGAACATACCACACCGACCGAGGAGCAGCGTCGTCGTGGACATCACAATGAACGAACAATGAGCCCAGCTACTCCGTGGAGGACGACGAGGATGACTCGATGGTGGACTACGATGACGTCTCCTCCCTCAACACAGAGGGAGAGAATGAGATATACCTGGCCATCGAGAACTTGAATCTATACGACGACGAGCTTCCGGTGGTGTTCGCCAGTATGCAGGAGGACAGGCGGAAAACGTGGAAGCAGAACAGAGAGCTCAAGCGGAAAATGAAGGTCGATCGCAGGTTCTTCGACAGGACGAAGGAGACGGTCAAAGTGTCGACCTCACGTGAGAACAGAGGTCACAGAGGAGCAGACGGCACTTTTCGTCAAAGAAAGACCAGGCTTCCGCTCTCGGAGCTCATCAAGAAGACCAGGTGCAGGAAGTGCAACGAGAAGGGCCACTGGGCACGTGAATGTCCCAAGCGGAATGGCCAGAGTCTCAGTACGAGTGCAACCGCAGGAGGGATCACGAACGTCACTGGCTTCGTCTTCGCGAACGCGTTGGATCCTGTCGTGTCGGAGACGGAGCAGAACGAGAGGGACCGGGCCGCGCAGGCGACGGTGCTGCTCACGGTGGAGGCCGGCGAGGCAGTAGTGGACACCGCTGCCGGCCAGGGCCTGATTGGGGCTCAGGCGCTCGAGCGGCACTCTCAGAGACTGAAAAAGCTAGGCCTGAAGATTCCCTTAGTAGAGCCTAGGAACAGGAATGCCCGAGGAGTAGGGGGTGGCACTAGGGTTTTGCACACGGCCCTGGTCCCGACTGGAATTCAGGGCAAAGAGGGCATAGTAGAGCTAGACGTTTTGCAGGAAGACGTGCCCCCTTTGCTTCCAGTAGGACTTCAGGAGATGCTAGGTTCCAAGATAGATCTCGACAATAACGTTATGAGTTTAAGGCGCCTGGGCGTGGAGACTCCGATGAGGAGGATGCACAGTGGCCACAGGACAATTCGAATAGACGAGTTTCAATCCCCCCGGAGCTTCAGGTGCCCGGCATCTCTGTTTCAGCAGCATCCAGGACTCAAAGAGAGCGACTTTCAGTGTGACAGCACTGTTGGGGCATACAAGACCTCGGCCATCGTCGATCCTACCTCTCACCTCTTCCACTTTTCCTCCTCTCAGAGGGCCGAATCACCCAGCTACGACGGTATTCGGGAAAGGTTGGGGCTCGGTCTGGGGGTCTGTCTAGGGACCAGAGGGTCCCGTGGCGATCTCGACACGCCGACAAGGGCCAAGGGGCCCGACATAGGCTCAGGGAATCGTTCCGAACACGACGTCGCGATGGGGCTTAGCCAGCCTGGATCATCAGCTAAGGGATCCAGACACTCAGGGACGAGACGACGCCAGGGGAGATATCGCGACGACGCCTTCGGAGCGATGGTGAGCGGGACCCTCCCCCGGAAGAATCTCATCCACATGTGGGTGGTCACATTCATCACAGTGTGTATTTTGCTACAGCGGTTCGGCTCGAGCTTTCGAGCTTCAGAGAGGAGCGAATTCCGCTCGCAGCAAGGACTACAGCCACGAAGTCCTTCGCGATTCAGAGATGCCCAGTGGCCCCCCAGTCGGCAGTGTCAATGCCGGCCAGCCGCCGGAGAGGAAGAAGAAGCAGCAGACCGAGGCTCAGCGTCGAGCTCAGCGGCCGCTGACTTTGGTCGACCACCTGATGGGCCCGAGCTCCACGTGGACGTACGCGGTCACCGGGGCGCAAGTCCCGTCCAGCCTGAACCGCAAGGAGAAGGGGTGGGCGGCCATCGTAGGCAGCATCGTGTTCTGGCTCAACAAGCTCGCCGACGAGTTTGGGCGCATGATGCTCGACAAGAGGTTCTGGCCCACGAACCTGATCAGGCGTCTGCGGGTGATCCCAGACGCGTTCTACACGTGTCGACATTTGCCCACGAGCGTCGAGTACGGGTGCAATGGACATGGACAGTGGCGGGTCTGTTCATCATGCACTATGCGGGTCGCCTACCGCGAGGTCAAGCCCGAGAAGGGAAAGCCGAAGGTCGACGTTTCGTGCGTCTGCAAGCGCACGACGGCCGCGTGCACCCTGTGCGGCAAGGGTTTCGCCCAGTACGGGGCCCCCTCGCAGGACTGGCAGGCCCTGGTCAACACACCGGCTCCGCCGCCAGGGTCGTTTCAGGGCGGAGTCACGCCAGCCGGCACTCTCCCTCCCTGGCCGGCGGCTCGCGACCGTCGGGCGGCGGAGGAGGTCTACCGGCGTCGCGAGGAGGAGCAGCCGGACGTCGTGATGGAGGACGTAGAGGAGCAGGCTCGCCAGGTGAGGGCTCAGAGGCGCAAGGACTCGAGTCAGGCACCCGCCAAGCGTTCCATGATCGAGGGAGCGGCGAGCTCGGACGATGCCAGCAACTCCGGGGAGACGCTCCAGATCCTCAAGAACCTCGCGGCCAAGCAGGAGGCACAGGACCGCGTGATCGCGGGCCTGCAGAGCACCATCTCAGGGCAGATGAACGCTTTGGCCACGATGCAGTCGCAGCTCCAGGCGAACTCGCAGCCAGGGACGCCGCTGAAGCAGCAGCCCGAGTTTCCCCCGCAGCAGGTGCCGCCGCAGTCCACTCAGGCGCACCAGCTCAGCCCGCAGCCAGTCCCATTGGCGGGCGCTCTGGCGCGAGGGCCGGGACACGGCGGGGCAGCAGCGGTGAAGGGCCAGATGGACGAGGCCGGTTGCCAGGGGCCTCCAGGTCTGCATCAGCCAGCAGGAGTTCCTCCCGGCGTGCCTCAGATGTCGATTGCCACGCCACCGGCGCAGGTCAGGCAGACGATCGGGATCGGCATGACCCCCCAGGTCGCGGGCCTCCAGGAGTGGGGAATCGTCGGGACAGCGCCTGTGACTCCCGCCTACCCGTCGTACGGTCTGCCTCCACCGCAAGCAGCGGGAGCGGCGAGCTCGTCGGTTGCGTGGCCGCCTCCAGAGGGGTATGCGGCATCGCAGAGGAGTCTGCTGAAGAAGGACACCGCCAACCCGAAGGGTATCCGCGACAGGGATGGTCAGCTGGTGTCTTCGTCCACCCACCATCAGCAGCGTAGCCACATTTCCCTCTGTTCAGCCATCACAGGGGCCGGCGCCAGCCACGCCGGCGGGACATCCCACGGCGACCGCCTGGCAGCAGGAGAATCCGCAGCCACAGGAGCATCCTGGTCGCCCACAGAAAGCCTCAGACGCAGCTTGGCAGCGGTCCGAGGACGAGCGCGCCTGGGAGGCCCAGGAGCACCAGAAGGACGCGGAGAAGCGCAGGCTGGCCCAGGAGGGCTGGACTCCGACGGGGTGGCAGGACTACCGTTACGACAGCAGCGACGCCAAGTGGAAGTGAGTAGGGTAGCTGAACCATCCAGTACCAGTACCAGGATAGGGGATCCCAATCACCCAAACGTTTTCACCATGGAAGCGGGGTCCCGGGAGTCCTTCGGGAAGCTATGTTCGCTCTTTGAGGTCACCGAATTGAGAGAGAGCCAGGATAAGATCCGTTTCAGATGCCGAGAGCTCGACGACACCATCTTCGGCGATTTCAATTCCGACGACAGGGAAGTTCTCCTTAACAAACGGGAGAGAAAAAGCATATATGTTGATTCGGGGATCTCTAATAAGATTAAGAGTTTCAGGGCTCAGCTGAGGAGGCGAGCTTTTGCGGAGGTGTTCTCACCTCCAAGAATCGTCAAGCACGCCGAGCATGCTGGCATCAGGAGTGTCGGCAGCTTTGATCAGGAGGGAGGATGGGACTTCAGAAAGGAGGATCACAGGCGCAAACTTAGAACCCGCATCCGAGAGGAAAAACCGTGGTTGGTGGTTCTTGAGCCCCCCTGTGATCAGTTTTCGATAGCCCAGAATGGCCAGCTCCACCGAGAAATCTCAGAGCATCAGCGACGGAAGTACGCCGAGGCTCTGGTCCTTCTTGGTTTCGCCATGGGAGTGGCTCTGGAGCAGCATCAAAATCACAGGAAGTTCGTTTTCGAGCACCCCGTCACGGCTAGTTCCTGGTGTACTAATGTGGTTCGCTTTATCTCGGAGCTCCCGGAGGTGCGTGTCACGGATGTCGACATGCGTCGTTTCGGGCTTTCGATCGCCAAAGGGGGGGAGCTCTCGAAGAAACCCACTAGACTGATGTCAAACTGCGAGGTATTTCTCCGGCGCTTCGAGGACGCCCGATGCCGGGGTGACCATCCTCACGCCCAGTTGATAGGAGGAGCTATGACCAGCGCGGCCCGAGTTTATCCTTCCAAGTTCTGTAAGGCTCTGGCCGAGGCTATCCGTTCCAGCATCGAGGGAGCTTACCCTCCCCCGACATCAGAGCAGGTCGCCCGTGCCAGACAGTCGGAGTACAGACAGCTCTACACGGCCGCGAGTTTTCCGGCTGAGGCCGAGGAAGGACAAAACGTGGAGGAGCCTGGTCCCGAGGAAGCCGAGGAAGAAAATCAGATTCCCTCTAGGCTCGAGATTACCCCAAAGGTTCGAAGAATGATCCACAAGGTTCACGTCAATCTGGGTCACCCCCATAAGGAGGTTTTCGTGAAAATCCTGAGAGCTGCTCAAGCCAAGCCAGAGGTCCTGCAGTTTGTTCGTGATGAATATCAGTGCGGAGATTGTGCCGCACACGCTCGTCCAGACAGCACGCGACCAGCTGCTGTCCCCAGGACTTTCGAGTTCAATAAGATAGTGGCTATGGACACCTTTTTTGTCACCTTTCAGGATCAGCAGCTGGCCTTTCTCAACGTGATATGTCACGGCACTAACTTTCAGATCGTTGAGATGTATGTTGGCACGGCGCTGGGGGCCTGGAGGGCTCTCATGAGGTTGGATTCGACCCTTCGGGGTCCCCCTCTTCGCCATCGCGGATGGGGGATCGGAGTTCAAGGGAGAATTCGAGCGGGGAATAGAACGCCTCGGGGTTTTTTAACATGTCACGGACTCCGAGAGTCCGTGGCAAAACGGTAGAGCCGAGAGACACGGGGGCTGGGTGAAAGACATTCTCGTGAAGGCTTCGGAGGGGGTTCTCGTCACCACGCCGGCCGAGCTCGAAACTCTGGTTCACGAAGTCGCTTCGGCCAAGAATCGGTATCTTCATAGGGGGGGGGTCACGCCATATCAGCTCGTCTTCGGGATCAATCCCAGGATCCCGAACGACCTCACTGGAGACGACCCCCTACCACTTGCGGGGACCGAAGACCTCTCTCCTGGATCCTGGGATAGCGACACGGCGGCGGCAGAGCACGCCCGCCGGGACGCCATCCGACGCCTGGCCAGGAGAGAGCTCTTCGAGAGCTCCAGTGGGCGGCGCCTCGCGGACGCGGTCCGCTCCTCGGTGCACCGAGAAAAGCATTTCAGCCCTGGTCAGTGGGTCTACGTCTGGAGGAGGGCCCCCAGAGGGGGCCAGAAGACTTTTGCGCTGCAGAAGGATAGGTGGGTCGGTCCTGGGCTGGTCGTTCTTCACAACGGTACCTCTGTGTGGGTGGCTATGCGGTCCCGATTATGGATGTGTTCCACCGAACAAGTTAGACACGCCACGACCGAGGAGTCCCGGGGTGCCGAGGTTCTCTCTGACGTTTCAGTTCAGATGCTGCTTAGAGAGGCCCAGACGAGCAATCACCGGGCGGGAACCAATGTCGCCGCGGAAGGCCCCCCACCACCAGAGGCCTGGGGGCCCGATGCTCAGGTCGCCGAGGCCGGGCCGGTTGAAGCCCCACCTGTTGAGCAGGACCCAGGTGCTGGACCTGAAGGGGCGCTTGGAGAGCCTCCACCTCCTCCGCCAGGACTGTCGGGGGGTCCTGGAGAAAGCATGGGGGGGCATTCAGCCGCGGAAGCCGGTGGAAACGCTCTTCGACCGATCCCAGAGGAGAACCAGCTCGACGCGGCTTCCGATGCCACCAGGGCTCCCGGGGAGGAAGTGGCGGAAGTCTCCGACGTCAGCCAATCCAGGCAGGTGTCTAGCGGAGGAGGATCCACCGCTGTCATTTCTAGGGGCTCCAGTGGGCCACAGAGCCGGTCTGTTTTGCCCGCCGCCAGGAGCGCTAGTGACAGGGATGGCGGTCCAGGCAAGACCAGTAGGCGTAGGCAACCACTGCCCCAAGGAGAGAAAAGGGACAGAGGGGACGGGAGTAGTTCCGGAACGTCGGCCAACCCTCCCTTTGCCGCCTCTCCCTCCTCCTCCTCTGCTCCGCCTGTTAGTGCTCCCAAGCTCGATGCTTCTGACACGGCCAGTCAACATCGCAGCGCGGAGCCAATAGACCCTGGTCGGCTCAATCGCCTGATGCAAGATAGTGCTCGGCGAGAGCTATTGGACCTGGGCTCCAGGATTCAGAGATCCCGCACTCTCGGGGAAAGGTTTGGCGGTGCCACTCCCGGCAGAGTGCGGCAGCAGGTGCATGAGCTGGAGAGACGCTCCGCCGAAGACCGTCGCTCCAGGTCTCCAGAGGGGCAGGGATCCCGGGCGGAGACTCTTTGGGCCTCCTTTTGCGACGAGGAAGTTGATCAAGACACTTTCCGCAATCATCTTGATGAGGAGGTCTGGAACGAGGGATGGAGTGGAGACTGGTTCAGTTACTCCAATAGAAGCGCCGACGTCGAAATCATCCCGGGGCCGGGGGGAAGCTGTGACCTTTCTTTGCTTGTGAGCCGAGGGGCCGAGGTCAGGCACAAAGACCTGAAGGGGGAAGAAAAGAAGCAGTTCGATAAGTCTGACGAGAGCGAATGGAAGGCCATCGCGGAAGGCACTCGCGCCGTGATCGTTCATCCCCCCGAGCAAGCCAAAGAATTGAGACGCCTTTTTCCCACTAGGATTGTCTCCAGTAGGATGGTTAGGAGATGGAAGCCCCAAGAGGGGACACACGCCCCCCCCAAGGCTAAATCTAGATGGTGCGTGAGGGGTCACCACGACGAGGATGCGAGCGAGCTTCAGGTTTATGCCCCCACTCCGTGCATGGAGGCTTTGATGCTGTTCTTGGTGGTTTCCCTCATGTACAAGATGTGCATCTATATAGGAGATATTAAGAACGCGTTCTGTCAGTCAGAAACACTCAAGAGGGCCAGGGGGAGGGTTTTTGTCGAGCCATGCGAGGGGGTCCCTGTTCCATCGGGGTCCCTCATTGAACTGATCGCCCCGGTTTACGGTCTCGACGACGCTCCTCTTGAGTTTCACAAGACCACCGCTAATTTCCTTAAGTCGCGAGGTTTTGAGCGGACTCGTCTCGAACCGCGTTGGTTCGTGGAAAGGGCCAAGGAGGCCCTCCAGGCCCAGGTCCTCGTTGAAGTAGACGATTGGGCCATTGCGTTCCGAGAGGGGTGCGAAGATAACTATTTGAAACCATTCCAGACGAGGTTTACTTTTGGGAAAATGAAAAGACTTGATGCCGCCGGGGTGGAGTACATAGGCAGGAGGCTGCGTCTGGACGGCGACAGGGTCCTGGTGGACCAGGAAAAATACATTCTGGAACAGCTTCAGAAGATCCCCCTTGCTCGAGGTCGGAGGGGGAATCACGAAGCCCCCCTGGTCGGCGGCGAGGTGGCCGCCTTCCGGTCGCTCGCGCATAAGCTGCAGTGGGTGGGCAGGGAGACTCGCGCCGAGGCCGCGGGCACGGCCTCGACTCTTGTTACGAAGGTCAACGGCCCTTCGGTCAAGGACCTGTTGGACGCTAACAAAATGGTGGACCACCTAAGGTCCACCGCATCTCTTCCCATAATAGTCTGGAGGTTTCGACCAGACGGTTTTGTGCTGGCCACGGCCAGCGACTGCGGAGGCATAGGGGCCGAGGATAAGAAGGGGGCCCCCCAGCACCCTCAAGAGGCCTGGCAAATTTATATCGCCGATAATTCTTTAGCTCACGGGCCCCGGGCCCGGGCGACCCCGATAGCATGGCGATCCGGAAAATTGCGCAGGCAGGTGGCATCCACCCTGGCAGGGGAGACGTTGTCTCTCTCTAGTGCCTTAGGTGAGGCGGAGTGGCTGCAGATTTTGCTGCTCGACGTCACTCGCGGCAATGTTGTCCATGAACGGTGGCGGGAGAACCTCGGCCCGTTCGCGAGTCTTCTCAAGGAGGACTGCACCGTGCTTGGAGAGCCGGTGACGGGCAACGTCAGCGTCGTAGATGCGAAGGGGATCTATGACACCCTCTCGAAACTCACGTCGGGGACCAAGTCGGATAGGAGGGCCGCCATAGATCTAGCCGTCGTCAGGGAGACCGTGGATCGGATAGGGAGCGCGATCAGGTGGGTACCACATCCCCACATGCCCGTGGATTGCCTCACCAAGGCCGATCTGGCCAAGACGAATGCCGCCCAACTCGCTCTGCTCAAGTCGGGCATGCTTAGGCTCAGATCCGAAGAAGATTCCCTAAAAGATCGCAGGGACGACCCCCAGGTCAAGAACCGATCCAGAGCCGAGTCCAGGCGACAGCTGCAGTGATTTCTGCCCTCTGTCTCGCCTCTTTCACCCCTCCCTTTTCAAGGCACTGGTGTGGCAAGAGTTTCTCTTCGCGTAGTTTTGGAGCGCAGTTTCCCTGTCCAAGTGTTCTCGTAGTGCCGGTGACTGCCCCCGCGGGGAACACCAGGTGGCCAGAGTGCGTGCGATTGGACGCAGGAGTGTGGACCCTTGCTCAGTCCAACCACTCTGCCTAGCCACGAGGACGGTGTCCAAAATGCTCACCAGCGCCAGCACTGCTAGCATGAATCGTTTGAAGAATGCCAGATGGGTCATGGATGTTGCACCTCTGTTCAAGCCCATTATTTTTCGGGGGACTGTGGGAATGAGCGCCAACGGCTCATTGATTTGCAGTTGTGTCCTCCGTCGTTTGCCTATGTGCTTGAACATACAGAGAGGGGTGCGACGTCCGTACCCATTTTGGCTCAAGCCGTACGTCCCTCACAGCCCCTCTCTGTCAATCCCAGTTACCTTCCAATCTATCCCACCTTCCCCCTGATATCCTGGCTGACCTCCGCTGGTGGCCTTGGGACATTGCTCGGACGGGCTCGAGGAAAAGGGCAGCATCTCATCCTGAGCTGACATCGTGGGGGGACAGACGCGGGCGTTGTCTCTTCAAGACGAGGGCCCAACACCAAAGGTAAATTGGGAAGTACGATGACAGGTTGTTCGAAAATTAGCATTGTTGTTGCCAGTATCCCTAATAAGTACGATGCGATGCTAGCACCGCAATTCTCACTTCTGCTAAACATTGCCACTGCTACTTCTCCACAGCGATGCCGCTATCCGAACACCGCATGTGCTACTACCAGCGCTGTTGTTGTTGCCATTGCTGCTACTATTCCTCGTCCCTGATCCTCTGCCTCAGTAGTCCCGAGCGATGGAACAAGATGTTGGTCACGACAGGGCTCCCTTCGCCGTCGTGCCAAGGCGGGCAGCCCTGGCACGACAGCTGAGGAGGGGGAGAAATTATAGTTTGGGGGAAACGGGGGAGATGGGGGAATGGGGGATGAGGAGCTTCGCTCGATTCTAGTTATGGGCGCCATCTTCACCTTGACAAAGTCGCCTGGTGTAAGTCCGGCCCTCTTTCCAAAACGATTTCTGCGAATCATATTGGAGCTAGGGCGTTGTTGTAACGCCCGCATGCATGTACACACATACATAGTTCACACACACACACCTATATATATATATATATATATATATATATATATATATATCGAAGACGCCTACGGCGAATCACCGCCGCCCCCTGCCTTTGTGGAAGCGCCTATGTGGCCGAACGTTGAGGCCAGACCTGCCAAGCCATCGGACCATGTGTTCCCCGAATCGGTTTGGAAAGCCTTCGGGGAACACGTGGGCGTCTTGATGGTCATCGTCGTCGTCTTGGAGGCCTCTTGGGCGATCTTTCGGCGATCTTTGGGGGCTCTTGGGCCGTCTCGGGCCGTCGGAAGGCCGAAAGAAGGGAAATGCCCAAATCCATCAAAAACCTTGGGAAAATCAGTGATTTTGGCATCTTTGTGGCTTCCTGGAGGCCCTCTTGGGGGCCTCTTGGGCCCTTTTGGGCCAGCTTCGAGCCAACTTCGGCCATCTTGGTG
Source organism: Prorocentrum cordatum (assembly GCA_963575745.1). NCBI lineage: Eukaryota > Dinophyceae > Prorocentrales > Prorocentraceae > Prorocentrum > Prorocentrum cordatum. The sequence continues at coordinate 94,861 of CAUYUJ010015492.1, read as the reverse complement.
GGTTCCTGGCACGTCTGACGCCGTCGGGAGCCGTTTTGGGGGCCTTTCTGGGCCAACGGGGGACCCTCTTGGGGCGCTCCAGGGCCGTCTTGGAGGCCATCTTGGGCGTCTTGGAGGCCATCTTGGGCGTGTTGGAGGCCTCTTGGGCCGTCTTGGGGCCCTCTAGGGGCCATCTTGGAGGCCACTTGGGCCATCAGGGGGCTCTCTTGGGGGCCTCTTGGGCGATCTTGGGGGCTTCTTGGGCCGTCTTGAGCCGTCGGAGAGCCGAAAAGGCGCAAATGCCAAAATCCTTCAAAAACCAATGGAAAATCAATGATTTTGCCCTCTTCGGACTCTCCTGGAGGACCTCTTGGAGGCCTCTTGGGCCGTCTGGGAGGCCTCTGGGGGGCCTCTTGGGCCGTCTTGGGCCGTCTTGGACTCTCTTGGGCCGTTTTGGAGGCCGTCTTGGACCATCTCGGGCGGACTTGGAGGCCATCTTGGGCCATCTTCGCGATTTTTTGAGGATGTCCCGAGCGAAACGGCCGTTTTTGCGCACGTGGCGGGTTCTGCCGGAGCCCACTGGGGAGTTCTTTTGGAAAAAGAACCAAAACCAAAACCTAACAGCTCGTCCAGCACGCCGTGCACCCCTGCAAGCAGGGGGCGGCGGATCGAAGACGCCTACGGCGAATCACCGCCGCCCCCTGCCTTTGTGGAAGCGCCTATGTGGCCGAACGTTGAGGCCAGACCTGCCAAGCCATCGGACCATGTGTTCCCCGAATCGGTTTGGAAAGCCTTCGGGGAACACGTGGGCGTCTTGATGGTCATCGTCGCCGTCTTGGAGGCCTCTTGGGCGATCTTTCGGCGATCTTTGGGGGCTCTTGGGCCGTCTCGGGCCGTCGGAAGGCCGAAAGAAGGGAAATGCCCAAATCCATCAAAAACCTTGGGAAAATCAGTGATTTTGGCATCTTTTGGCCTTCCTGGAGGCCCTCTTGGGGGCCTCTTGGGCCCTTTTGGGCCAGCTTCGAGCCAACTTCGGCCATCTTGGTGGGTTCCTGGCACGTCTGACGCCGTCGGGAGCCGTTTTGGGGGCCTGTCTGGGCCAACGGGGGACCCTCTTGGGGCGCTCCAGGGCCGTCTTGGAGGCCATCTTGGGCGTCTTGGAGGCCATCTTGGGCGTGTTGGAGGCCTCTTGGGCCGTCTTGGGGCCCTCTAGGGGCCATCTTGGAGGCCACTTGGGCCATCAGGGGGCTCTCTTGGGGGCCTCTTGGGCGATCTTGGGGGCTTCTTGGGCCGTCTTGAGCCGTCGGAGAGCCGAAAAGGCGCAAATGCCAAAATCCTTCAAAAACCAAGGGAAAATCAATGATTTTGGCCTCTTCGGACTCTCCTGGAGGACCTCTTGGAGGCCTCTTGGGCCGTCTGGGAGGCCTCTGGGGGGCCTCTTGGGCCGTCTTGGGCCGTCTTGGACTCTCTTGGGCCGTTTTGGAGGCCGTCTTGGACCATCTCGGGCGGACTTGGAGGCCATCTTGGGCCATCTTCGCGATTGTTTGAGGATGTCCCGAGCGAAACGGCCGTTTTTGCGCACGGTGGCGGGTTCTGCCGGAGCCCACTGGGGAGTTCTTTTGGAAAAAGAACCAAAACCAAAACCTAACAGCTCGTCCAGCACGCCGTGCACCCCTGCAAGCAGGGGGCGGCGGATATAGTGGTCTTCGGCCCATTGCGCCACCGTGCTTGGGTTGTGGGTTAGAGGTTAGAGGCCCCTTGGATGTTCGTTTAGATATCGTGGGAGGCCTCACGGGAGCCTCTTGGTGACAGTTTTGAGGCCTCTCGGGTGTTGTTTGGGGGCCCCTTGGAGCGTCTTTTGGGGCCTCTTGGGAGCCTCATGGGGCTTCTGGGGGGCCTCTTGGGCTCTCTTGCGGGCCTCTTGGGGCCTCCTGGGAGCCGTCTTGGAGGCCTCTGGGGCCGTCTTGGGGCGGTCTTGGGGGCCTCTAGGGCCATCTTGGAGCGTCGGAAGCCCGAAAACGCGAGCACGCACGCGAAATACATCGAAACACACACACACACACACAAGGGAAGTCAATCATTACTGCCTCTTTGGGCCCTCTTAGGGGTCCTTTTGGAGCGCTGTTTGGGCTTCTTTGGGGCCTCTTGGGGCCATCTTGGGCGTCTTGAAGCGCGCTCGGGCTGTCTTGGTGGCTCTTGCATCCTCTTGGGCGCTTTCTGGGGAACTCTTGGCCCGTCTTGCGGCCCTCTGGCCTCTGAAAAGTCACGCGGGGCAGTCCAGAAACGCGCGGGAGCGCCCGGGAAATTTGAGAAGCTGGGGCTTCAGCCCTTCGAAGATTATGATCCCAGAGTCCTGAGTACAGAAAGGGAACCCATACAAACCTGAGGGTACTCCACCTCGTGCCTCGAGGCACGGTGGCGGATGTATACATATAACGGGGGGCCTGGTCCGGGGGCCGGGGGCCACGACCACGACCGCAAATGTGGGCCCGGGCGTCGTTTTACCTGTGTGTTTTTTACGGGGTTTCGGCGACCCAGGGCCAACAGGGCCCCAAGAGGCTGCAGGGAGGCCCCAGGAGGCCACAGCGATGGCTCCACGCCTTTCAAGACGACTCCCATGACGCCAAGAAGGCCCCCGAAGGCCCCGAAGACGCCCCAAGAGGCACCCCGAGAGTGGCCGAATAAGCAGAAATCGTCGATTCTCTTATGGGAAAACTGCTATTTTTGGCGTGTTTGCCTTTTGGGCGGGCGTCCACTGCGTCCAAGACGGCCCCAGAGGCACTCAAGCCGGTCGAGGATGCCCCCAAGAGGGCCCCAAGACGGCCCACGAGGGGGCCAAGACGGCCTGCGACGCGCCCAAACTGCCCAAGAACGCCCCAAGGCGACGCCCAAGACGGGGACGAGGAACGTGCAATTCGGGCCTTTTGGCCCAAGAGACCCCAGGAGGCCCCAAGAGGCTGCAAGAAGGGGACCAGAAGCCCCAAGAGGCCCCCATGAGACTCGACAAAACACCAAAAGAGGCTTCGAAGACGCCCCAAGAGGCACCCCGAAAGACCGTAGCCGTTTTGGCTCAAGCCATTTAGGCTCAAGGCCGCCCTGGCTCGAACCGCACGTTCATCAGGCTCGGTGGCCTTTTGACGAGCGGCATGACTACCACATCCGCGGCGGCCCTGCCGAGCGGCATGAATACCAAGAACACGTTCCTGGACTGCAGGTCGCCCTGGATCGGCTACGTCACCTTGGACTGGCGCCCCAGTTCGGACCCCACCGACGATCGCGTCTCAATCAACTCGACCTCGCAGAGGATCGCCGACACCTCAACCTCGGAGGGGTCCAACTGCTTCGAGGACCAGGAGCCTGGAGTGCGCCGTCTGATGGTGGAAGGCGCCGCCCAGCAGAAGATGGTGCAGCTCGCGCAGCAAGGTGAAGACCGCCGCACGAAGATGTCCAGGACCCAGCGGCGTCGCGCGCAGCGGAAGCTCATGAGAGCTTTCCAGGCGGAGCTCATGGACCCCGACGACTCCCCCTCGGGCACGCCCGACGCGGCGGGCAGCTCGAGCGGCGAGCAGGAAAGCACCTCCACCAAGATCTCTCTGTGATGGGGCGGCCCGCGCCCGTGCAGACTGCGGCCGCCTCGTGTCGCCTACACCCTCCCAGAGGCTCGGCTGCCGCGAGGGCGCTGACGTGAGCCCCGCTTATTGGGCTCAGCAGGGGCTCTGAGTTTCGGGCTGCTCCCCAGATCCAGGTCCAGGGGACCTACTCTCCCGCTCCCCCAAACTCAAGGTTCTAGCCTCCCTGAGGACCTCCAAGGGCGGAGATTGTTCAGGGTTGAATGGCACACTCTTTGTGGCGTCGGACACCAGCCTCCAGCACGTCCTAGACAGGCGTGGGCCGCCGAAGCCGGCAGAACTGCCGCAGCCGTCCGCTTCGCTTGCGCTAGACTCATATCCTCCCTCGATCGATCCTCGATGCTCTCCCTCGATCCTCGACGCTCCTCGACCACCCCCGATCCTCATATCCCCCCTCGATGTCTTCACGCAATCATCTACAGGCACCAGGGCCGATGGAGCGCTGGCGCGCAGCCCGTCGCATCCGGTGCCTGCTGGTACGTCCATTCCGGCTCACCGCCAGGCAATCGCGTTTTGCCGTTACCACTTGCGGATGCGCCTGGCTTCAGTTTTGTTTACCATCAGTTGACGGCCGTCCATGTGGGATGCGCACACAAGGCATTTGTCCATCCTCTTCCTCCTCTTCCTCCTCCTCCTCCTCTCCCCCTCCTCCCGCCCCCCGCCCCCTCCGCCTCACCTGGGGGTCGAGACGATGTGTACGACACCCTGACCCTGCTGGCCGAGGGCAAGAGGGACGCCAGCTCCCACATCGCGCTCCCAGATCTCTGTCGCTCGGTGCGTGCAGCCGCGAGACGAGTAGGGGATCGACCAGGGAATTTATGTAGTCCAATATTAATTTGTCCGTCGAGCTCTCACGACAAGTACGTAGGGTGTTCCGTAGATCTGCAGAGCATTCCATATGTTTTCCACGCGCGGAGGGGGGTTTGGCTGCCCCCCTGTGCGCGCCGCCAGGTCTCTGGCGCTTGCTGCCTGCCGCCGCCAGGCACGCGCGAAAATGTCACGAAACCTTCTCTTTTGCGCGAAAGCATTCGCGGCCGCACTTCACGAGCGGTGGACCCGCTCAGAGAAAGATTGCGAGCGCTGTGGCAATCGCGTGTCTCTGCTTGTTTTTGCGATCAGTTGCCCGTCGCGGTCGCGGTGCGCAAGAGCCTCCCTTGGGGCGGCGGGAGGGCAGGAGAGCCAAGCCAGATCGGGGGATCGGGCTGACAGTTGGCGCAGCGGGCTCCACCAGCCGACGGGCCTCGCTGCGAGCGCCAGTGCTTGAGAGCGCGCAGTTGCGCGCGCACAGCGGGCGTGCTCTCGTGCAGTGCACGGCCAGACGCGGTGGGGAGCGACAGGGCTGAGCTGCCCGTCTGCTGCTGGTGCTGGACTGGTCGCGTCATTTCTTGGCGCACATTCGCTCGGGCCCAGGAGTGGAAGAGGGATGGTGGGTCTGTAATTGTGGTGGTGGCGTCGGGATGTGGGCACTGGCCGCCACTTGGGAGCATCTGCCATCGGCGGCAGGGCATATTCGCTCGCAGAGCTCGTGCTGGCGGGCCCTACCTTCCGAGCGTCGCGTGTCTCACCCATCGCGCTTGAATTGTGCAGTTCCTCGGCAGGAGTAGTTCTAGCGGCTTGGGCCAAGCCGATGTCCCAAAGTTGTGGCAACGTCCGCTGTTTTGAGCTTTGGGAAGAGGAGGGGGGGGTGGAGGTGAGAAGTCGGAAATTGACGAAGGTGGAGTTTGGGGGGGGGCGCGTGTGTGTGTGCCGGCGCTCTCTTCCTGCGGCGCTCACCGCAGCATTTTTGGCCACAAGTTGAGTTGTGACAGGATCTAAACACCAGCTCACTTCCTGTAGGACTGTCAGCAGCTTGAATCGAGAGCCGTTGCGTAAACAACTCGTCGAGGACTTTGTCTGCTCGAGTCGTCGGGAAGCTCCTTTTTTGCAGGAGCGCCACTGTAGAGACACAAGGTTGTGGAGTCCCGGGAAACGCCGGGCAGGGCAGGCCGAGTACCGACCAGTTGTTCAGAATCAAATTGTTAGACGAGCCGCGGTATATTCAAAGGCTCGCTAATTATACCCATGAGCCCCGGACGATTATTGCCCTAAGCTATGCGCCAGCCTGCAGGACAGGTAGAATTTGAGCTCGCGCGATGGCTCTACATTTCCAGCGTATCAGTGAGGATAGATTCCCGATCCAGCTCGACGGGCTGGGAGGAGCGGCTTGTCTTATGATTTTCCAACTTACTTTAGCCTTGACCACCAGGAAGAATTTCGAGCGCCCCAAAAAAGTACCGAAACTCAAGGGTTTTCACGTGTCGGGCCCTGGGGGATACTCGCCCGACATTGTTCGGACATTATTTCGACACTCTTTTGACACTTTTCCGGGTGCTCGAACTGATTCCTGGGATGCGGTCTTTAAGTAGGACGGAAACAACATAAGGCTTGTCGAGAGCCAGCGCGACCCCTGGCCGGAGAGGACTGGCTTTGAGTCCCGCGCGCTGGCTAGAACATTGGCCCCGGACCGAGCACGGCAGGAAGGGCTCAGGTGAGAGATTTAGGCCTGAGCCTCGCCCCCTGGACTCCTGATTCTTGTGCACTGCCTCTTGTCTCTTTCCTTCCTCGTCCCTCCTGCACGTGCTCCGCCAGCCGGCGTGACAGCGCGTGCATACCATTTCAAGGCAGTGTTCTCTCGGTGCTCCGTTACCGCTTCTTCGTCCTGCACGTGTTCCGCTAGCTGGCGTGTCAGCGCGTGCATTTTAAATCACGGCTGTGTTCCCTCCTTCGTCCGTCTTTCTTCGATGTTCTTGCAAGTATTCCGCCACCCTGCGTGACAGCGCGTGTATTATGTTCTAAGGCAGGTTGCTCTCCGTCCTCTGGCATTCCTCGTTTCTTCTGCACGTGCTCCGCCAGCTGGCGTGGCAGCGCGTGAATTCCATGTATGGGCAGTTTTCGTACTGTCCTCCGTCATTTTCTAGTCCCTACCGAACATGTTCTGCAAGACAAGCCAAGAACTTGTGACGGCATCAATGCCCCAAGCCTCTAAGGAAGAGGGAGGAAAAGGAGGAGGAGGAGGCGGAATGATTGGAGACCAGAGCGCCCTATTCAAAACGAAAACCCACAGCAGGAGGGTTGAGAATAGTTCTGCCAGCACTGGTGTTTCACCCTTTTGCTTCCTCTTGCTCCTCGAGCCGACTGTCGGCGCCGCGTATTGGCGGTGCACGCGGGCTCGGAAGACCTCTCGGTCTGGATCAGGGGCTGCGGCCTGCAGGCCAGAGGGAGCTTACCCAGAGGTCCCTGATGTTCGTTTTTCGGACATGAGTGCCATGTTCATTTGTAATGAACATGGCATCATGATCGCCATGCTCGTTTTTGAACATGACGTAACGCGTTTGAACACAACGCGGTCTGAACGGCACGAGTGCCATTCGTTCTTGCCGCGGCTGTCCGCCGCGCACACGATCAGCTTGATCGACGGGCTTACGGGCCCGACGTTTACGGCATGCAAGCAAAAAAGTCGGGGCTAGGATCCAGTCCAACGCCGATTCGAATCTAGGAGGAGGAGGAAGGGGGGGGGAGGAGGAGGAGGAGGAGGAGGAGGAGGAGGAGGAGGAGGAGGAGGAGGAGGAGGGATATCGAGGATCGGGGATCGATCGAGGGTCGGAGGAAGAGGGGAAGGAGGAGGAGGAGGAGGAGCCTCGAGGAGGAGGAGGAGGAAAAGGAAGAGGAAAGGAGGGGAGAAGAGGGAGGAGGAGGACGGGGAGGAGGAGGAGGAGGAGGAGGAGGAGGAGGAGGAGAATGAAGAGGGGGAGAAAGGGAAGGAGGAGGAAGATTGGGAGAGGCGGCAAACGATCAGAATTGTTCAAACTTCTCTGAAATGCGATTTCGGACCAAGGGCGAGTGGTCTTGGGGGAAAGGGAGGAAGGCAGCGGCAGCAGCAGCAGCAGCAGCAGCAAGAAGAGAAAGAGGAGGCGAAGGAGGAGGAGGAAGACAGGGGTGGACCTGGGACCCCGCTTTTACTATGTCCTTGAAGTCTCGAGCGGGGTTCGGCGGTGGCGTGCCGCAGGCTTGTCCATAGATCTTGGGAATCGTGCGATACCCCCTATAACCTATGTCTCGATTCTTATGGCGTGTTACCTGAATCGGAGTGGAAGTAACCCAGATGAAACACTGCGGAGATCATTTTGGGCCAGATGTGTTCAGCCAGGGATGGGGATTTGTTTTTCTTTTTGGAGGCTCACGCTCCTGGCGCCGCTCAAAACCACATCTCTTTGGGCAGTGCGTGTTCAGTCTGGGCGAGGTGAAACTTGGCGAACAATCTTCGCTCAAAGGTAAGTCTATGGCAACGCGCGGCTATGTGCACAATTGTTTTGTGTAAGCCTTCATCGGAATATGAATGATATGCCCTTGGGTTCCCTTTGAATGCAGAGTCAATGGAACAATGTACGAATCCATGATGCTTGGGTTTCACTGGAACTCCCGCCTGCTGAGCAAAACGATTGTGCGCCAGTGAACACCGAACCAACAGCTCAGACGCTGCTATCGGTAGGAGCCTTGTGTGTGCAGCGACTGTACCCATCCAGGTCTCAATGGCCTCGCCAGCCTGGATCAGAGCACCCGCGCCAGTTATTTCAAACAAGCGCTCGCGGAACTGCCTCAACATCTTCAACACGTATGGGAAAACATGCTTCGGTTCCGCAGCTTTGAGGCTCAAGGACGGGTCATCGTACTGCCCCAACATACTCGGCACCAAGCGTCCAACACGCGTGATGCCTCCTCTCCTCTCGGGCGGCAGTGTCCTCGGGACCGATCGAAAATCAATTGTCACCTCTTTTTTCTGCGCCCCTCCCCCAGGACCCCAGATGATATGTCCCAAATTCATATGCTGCGTGCGCACGACATGCAATTTGGACCCCCTCCTCAAACACAACACTAGATAGTGGGTGGCTAATGTTTCAGGTGCTGAGCGGTCCTTGTGTACTCGGGATACCATTTGTGAAGGCCTGCGGTAAGGGACAACAATGTTTGCCTCATTTTTTCTCGTCGGGCTGTTGCACCAGAATTAAACATATCAGTTTCGCTCATGTACCAAATCGAAGTCCCCAAATAGTCTTGCAGCACTCCAAGATGCACCGTGTGTAGGATGTCAATCCCTATACAGTCTAGCCCAATGCCAATATACAATACGAACAATGGGTGCCTCCTGCTGGCCATGATAGGTTTTTAAGATCTCCAACATAGAACTATACACGGAAACTGGGTAATACTCTCAAATGCCATTGTGTGAGGGAGTTGGCAGGATGGTTCCAAACGATCACCCTGACGCAACAGAGTGTCCCCGACCTTGGTGTCACGCGATAACACCCTACCCTTCTGTTTTGGTTTGCTTTCTAGTGTGGACCTGATTTCAAAATGACTACCGCGATCTGGGATGGAAACCCATATCTCGCACGACGTGCAATATTTATCGTAATCATCTTGTGTTTTTTTTGCCACGTGTTCACGTCGAGCGAATTAAAGTCCTTTGAAACAACAATGGAAGTTCGCACTCCAAGATGTTAAGCCCCACCGCTGAACTATTTCAGCCCAGTCACCAATAATATCAAGAACCACGGCCCTAAAACCTAAAGGCTTTCCACTCTTGAGCGCGCGGCTCCCATCTGAGAACAACCAGTCGGCCACGTCGTGCCTCGCAGAGGGCCAGCGCCCCTGAGCGAGAGCCTCTAAGCTCCACTTGACAAATTCAAAAAATGAGAACAGCGAGTCCCAACCCCCGCAGCCGCAGTTGCAGAAGTCCGACTTTCGGACTGAAAAACATAAATGTCTGAAGGCACTGTTGATAAACCGCACAGTGAAGGCCAGCACGCTATCCCGTGACTGATATTCAGACGCGTCTACATATAAAACCAACGGGATCGTCGCACATCTTTCTTCGTTCGCAAGCCCGACAATAAGGGGATGCTTCTCGAAACATTCGACCCACTCTCTTCCAGAAATCGCATCTCTCCAAGCTGTTCGAATTTCAGGGTGGGCCTCCAATTCTCTTGCCAAGGCTTCGTGGGGTGGCATAGTACAAGACTCAACCATTTCAATATCACCAGCATATTTTGAATACATCGGAACTTTGATGCGGTACAGTTTCTCGTCTTCCTTAGCGAACCCGAGCGCCCGGTCTAGTTTTCTCTGGAAGTGGCCTGAGGGGCTCTCGGGGGGTAATCCGTATTTCCTCGCTTCTCGCACCCCAGCTTCAGCAGCATAGTGACATAAGATACAAGCCCTTCGGGCGCTGATCTCGCCTGCCAAATACGGTTCAATGATCTCTTGAACAAAGAGCTCCCCAGGATTCGGGCCAGGTGGTCCGTCCCCAGCGTCCCAAGGGGGGACATCCCATTCAGCATGTCGCTTCATGAATGCAAGGTTTGGGCTAAAATGCTTCGGAACCAATGGCGATAAATACACCGATGCATCCCCTCCACGCTTATACTCCCTCCTACCTCCTCCGTCTTTGCCTCCTCCACATCCTCCTCCCTTCCTTTGCTGTGACTACCCAGCTTCGTCTGCGCTCAGTCCCTTGTGATCCCACGCTCTCTCCAACGCCCCCCCCCCCGTCTCTCATTGTTCAGTTGCTACGTGGGCGGCGACGGTGTTCTTGGCATGGGGCGTTTTGTTAGGGGAGAAGGATGGCCGAGGGAGAGAAGGGAGGAGAGGTTTCCGATCGTTGATCATTGCGACATTCTGAATGGGATGTAGATTCAGCCCGAGTGCGAACCCTACTCCGAGCGATCCACGCCTGGCAGGACGCCCCGATTAAGATCTACAAGCGTTTGCACAAACTGCTCTGGGTAAGCGCTGGATGCAGTCGTGCGTTTTTTGTTGCCGTTGAAACGTCCCCTCTTGCATTTAGAAGTTCAGCGCTGCGAGGGTCTGGGCATGTTATGATACTTCGAGCTTGCCAGGCGTTCAAACTGCGACGCCCACGCAGCATTCGTGAAACCCACCTGCGGCTTGGGCGACGCGTGTCCGAAAACAAACATGTGCCACTTCACGCGCTGAGCCCCCGTGCGAGAAATGGCATCTTCGATTGCAGGATGGTGCCAAAATACTGAATTGGCAGGCTGTTCGACGAAGAACACGAGACCCAAATAGCTACACAGCATGATGTAATCGGCAACGAACTCTGCCACTCGATTGAAAATTCTTGTCAATTTGTTGTCGTGCCCCAGAGGGTTCTTCAGCGCACGCCCATGAGACCGTCTCGAAAGCCCAACGAAGTTCTTGCACGGAGGACCCGAAAGCACCAAACTGCCAGAGATACATCGCACGAGCATGGCCACAGCGCTGCGAACCCCTGGAGGCCGAGTAATATCATGAGATTTGTCGAGAGTTCCCGAGTCGAAAGCCCCACAGTCCAGACCGCTTTTCTGCATGAAATCAGAGAAGGTTCCAACGCCAGCAAACCCATCTACCCCGCACAGGCGAGGCTGGTCGCGCGCGATCGCCATCAGCTCAAACAGGAGGCAACCCCAGCCAACAGGAATGCATCCAGATAGCGGCATCCAAGTGAGCGCTTCGTTCCTCAGCGGCCCGAAAATATTGAGCCAGATGGCTACGGAGACCAAGGTGCCCTGGGACCATGGATTTGCAAGACATTCTCAATTGGGGGCGGCTCCCGATCTCATCCTCCGTCCCACTCGCAGTCCAATCCTCGAGGTCACAGCCCCTGAGGCGTTTTCGAAGGGCCTTCCCCCCCAAGCATTGCAAAATAGAGAAGGGTGGGCATCAACTTCTCTCGGGTCAGCCGTTGCACACACGCGTGATTCCACGGTGCAAAGATGTTGGGAGAGAGCGAGACGCGAGAGTGGGAAAGGAAGCATGAACATGGACGACAATGGGGGGAGGGGGGGTGTGAGGATATGTTTCTTGTTTTGCAGGCTGCTTGCTTCCCCTCGCGCTGCTCCTGCAGCGCTGTAGCGTTCCAAACCAGCGAAAGTACGTCGGGCCATCAGAAACTGCATCCGATTCAGAGCTGATTTGGACCTTGTCAAAAGTCATCGCAACCTCATCGAAAAAGTCATCGCTAACATGTGACACATCATCGCATAACTCACCGGTCGTTTTTGAGGAATGTATCAGGGATTCTGCCTACCTCATCGCAAACTCATCGCAAACCTCATCGGTACGAACTCATAGCCAAACTCATCGGTCCGAAATCGCCCGAGGCCCTGGGAAAATCGGTCTGGATCCTAAAATTCTGGCAACCGCTGCAAAAATTCGATATACCTGCGATGGCAGGCCCCCAGGCACACAGCTGCATGGCTCAAGCGGAAGTGGCCGAGTACTCCGAGTGCATCTTCGTGATCCTCTGGCACCTGGCGTTCACCTGATCGAGCAGCGGCTTCAGGATGGCGACGCAATTGCTGACCTGCTTCACGAACTCCGAGTCTCCAAGGCCCCTCTTGGTGTTGATAATGTTGTTGCTGATCAGAACTGTGTTCAGTATCGATGGGCACGCTGCCTTGGCTTTCTCCGCGTCGTTTTTCAACTGAACTGCCATTGGTGAATCCTCGTGGAACCAGTCCTTCCAGATCGGATGCCTCTCGGTGGCCGCCTTCATAATCTCGTCGGCGCTCCCAGTGCTGTTGCGCCAGCTGGCGAGGATATCCTTGAGGTCCCTCTCCGACTTGCTGACCATCTTCTTGTCTGGCGTGGCTGGCTCGAGATCATCGACGGGGCCCGCGTCGGCCGTAGGCTGCTTCCTCTTCTTATTTGGTCTTACAGGCTTCCTGGGGGCATCGTCGCCATCGTCATCCTTGCCCAGTTCCTGCTTGATGCCCCACGCCTTCTCCAGAATCTCGGTGAAGCCCTCCTCCTGGTGAGCGAACCTCCATACCTTCCCGACACTGTCGTACTTGATGAAAGGATGCCCGAGCTTGACGCAGCGCTTGGCTATGTTGATCCCCACTGTCTCGTCGTGCTCCTTGGCGATGATCTGCTTCAGCGAGCGGTAGTACGTCTTGCTCCAGTCGATGTGTCTGGTGATTTCTGTCTGCGTGATCTTCTCCCTGAGCACCTTCGCCTTAGTTCCTGCCCACTTTTTGCGGCGCTCCTTCTTCTCGTCTGGATCCATCTTCTGGTACTTCTCGAGCTCCTTGGCGTTGATCTTCTTTCTGAGCCACCTGTCGAAAGCTGAATACTCGGGAGTCCTCGCCACAACTCCATGCACGGATGCGTGCTCGTAGGTCCGAACCCGCTGATCCGTCTCTTGCTTGACCTCCCCAGCCTCTGCGGCTTCCTCCTGCAGCTCCTCTTCGATCTTCTCCAGGGTGCTCGGCTCCATGCCCGTCATGCTAGATGGGAAGGCGGCGCGCCCTTGGCCTTGGTCGCTGCCGTGCTGACGATCGAGCTCGCTGACCTCCATGTGCTGTTGGCTGACGGCGCCTGGCTGCTGTCCAAGGTCACTCGGCTGCGGGATGGGCTGCGGGTTCACGGGCTCCGAGACAGAATCCGCGAGTGCGATGGCGGCGGCCCCGAAGTCGGCGTCGCCCGGTGGCGGCATCGGCAGTTGCGTTGGACGAGTCGCTGAAGTCGCGGCGGAGGGTGCGGGCTCTGCTGGCGCTGCTGGCGCCGCCTGACCGCTGGCGCCGCCTGGCGTTGGCGCTGGCTGCTGCTGCTGCTGCTGCTGCTGCTGCTGCTGCTCCGCGTTGGAGTCGTCTTCGATCTCGATGATGGGCGCCTGGGGATACACGACCTCCACGAGGCCCGATGCTCCAAGCCGACGGCCCACGCCGCTGAAAGGCACGAAGCGACGATCGCCCATGGCGAGGATTGCTCGACAACAATCGAGTGTCGGTTGTTTGGCTTGGCCCTAGGCTGAGTTTGAGCCAACATGGTTACGGAAAGAGGGCGTTGACCGAAATTGGAAACGCAGTTTCAAGCTAGCATGCGACCGTTCGGGCAGGACCAGGACCACGCCGCCGATGAAAGCAACGCGGCGAAATTTGGACGGGAAGGGATCATCAGCACAAAGGAGGAGGAGGAGGAGGAGGAGGAGAAGGAGGAGGGGTACTCTCAAGAACAGTCCCAAAGTCTGTGCAATCCCACCCTTGTCAGATTTCGGCATACTGAATCTGGAACTCTGCGGGCGAAGCACGTGAGATGAGATGGGGTCAACGCGTGATCCAAACGGGGCGGGCATTGAAACTTGATTGCTACCTCATTGCCACCTCGCTGCCCTGTTCAGTAAGCGACCCCCTATAATCGTTTCGCCTCCCTTTGCATTTTTCGATTGGGTGAGAGGGCCTGGACGTTTTCACTCGCGTTGCTTGATTTCTGCGAGAGCCCCGAACACAAGCACTTCAAAAGACCCCGATGTTGCTTACAAGGTTGCCTCTTTTGCTCATGCTGCTGCTGCCGCTGCTGCTCTGGCTCTTCCTCATCCTCCTCTGTCTCATCCCTCTCCTCCCACCTTCCCTCCTCGCTGTCCTCATCCGCTTCCTCGTGTTCCTCCTTCCTTTCCTGATCCTCCTCGCTCCTATCATCGTCCTCTTCTTTCCATCTGAACATGGTCACCGCCGTCCTTATCGCGAGTTTCGTCGCCTGCCGCCCTCTCCAGCGCGCTCTCAAGACTGCAGTCGGAGGTGCAGGAAGGACGGCGATCGAGAGGGGCCAGGAGGAGACGTGGGTAGCAGGGTGGCCACTCTGAGAATTCAGGAGGTCCCTGGAAGAGCATCCGATATGTTCAGAAGGCCCTTGGGTCCGACGTTTCAGGCATACTCCCCCACTATCTTCCTCCATCTCTGTCCTCCCTCCTCCCCTCCCTTGCTACCCCTCTTCGATGCTGGTGGGTGCGATGTGACTGGATGCGATGTCGCTGGGCACATGCTTAACTTGTGACCAACTGCTGCTGAAAGGCAGTTCGAAGTGAATGCACGCAGTCGCAAGGCTGAAGACAGACTGACATGCTCGAGAAAATATGGATGGGCATGCGTGGCGAAACTGGGACGCCCTGTACACTCTGCAGTGTAAAGCTCAACTGAAGTAGGAATATCACTCAACCGATTTGTGAAGTTTCTCGACCTCCTTTGCGCCGAACGCTTTCATGGCATCAAGGTCCTTGAATTTGTTACTGCACAACTTTTTAGCGATGCCAGTTGCAACTTTCACACACGTCTCCTCCATGCCCCCTCGAAGAACTGGCACTGCAAACCTCTGTTTGCCGTTCACGGCGATGTAGATCAGGAAACCTGTGTGGTTCACGCTATTGGCGCGGTCCTTCTTCCGCTTCACGACGATGTTCTCTTTGCCCCACACGCCCTCGAAGTACGTCACCGATCCGCGAGGGGCCCTCGGCCCGCGACCAGGGTTGGCTTGGACGTAAGCTAAGTCCTCGTGGAAGAAGTCTTGGATGATATAGGATCGGCCGCCGCTGAAATTGCCAACCACCCTGTCGTTGGCGGTGGGCTGCACGTCCGTCGTGAACTCCTTCGGTTCGCCTGGGAAGCGAAACCAAGCGCCCTGCCCTCTCTCGAATCCCGTCTCGGGCTGCTCTTCTCCTCTGGCACCTTCGGGATCCTCGAGCGGCGGTGGGCCTGCTGGCACTGCCGACGGCGCTGCAGCTGGTAGGTCGTCAGCTGGTTCTGCTTCTGAGCTTTGGACCTCCTGGCGGTACTTGTCGAAGACGAAGGACTTCGGCATGCTCAGGTCGTAGAACGTCTCGGTGCCTGACGGCCTCTTGGAAGCTGCAGCATGAGCCACAGCTGGACGCTTCTTGACCTCGGCGTCCTCTGCACCATCGGGCTGTCCGACTCCCTCTTCCTCAGGGTCCTCTTCCTCAGGGTCCTCTTCATGCTCTTCCTCCTCCTCACCTTCGTCTTCGCAGTCGTCCTCGTCGTTGGATGGGCCGCCCAACTCTTCCGCTGCAGCTGGCTTCTTGGACGTACATCCGCTGGGCCGTTTCATGGGTGGAGCCGTAGCCGCGGTAGCGCTAGCTGGCCTCTTGCGAACGGCGTCGGCCTGGCTCTCAGGTTGGACGAGGTCGCTGATCTTCGCCGCCCACGACGGAACAGAAACCTGGCCGATGCCCTGTTGTAGTGGCAGATCATGGTGCGCAATCGTTTGGCCAGCTGGCATGAAGCGGCCTTGTAGTCTTGTTGCAGGTCCCAGTGTTTTGCTTTGTACACGCCAATGATTGCTCCCTTGGCCGTGCCCTGCGTGAGCCTAACCCACGAGCTTGCAGGAACGTGACTGTAGCTACGATCAGATCTTTTTGCTTCTCGATCAGCGTCACCTCGAGCGGTTCCTGCTTCATCTGATCACCATATTGAACGAAACCTGTTGTTGTTGCGAAGGGGAGCAGGACGGACGTAAGCGCTGACGTAACAGTTGCATTCTCACCATCATCTGAATCTGACATTGGTAGAAGAATTCGAGCACGCCCCTATAAGCCAAAAAGCTGTGCACAGATGACGCTACAATCGTTGAAGGCGTGTTGCTTCAGATACTCACCCGTCCCTACTCTTCCTCCTCCTCCTCCTCCTCCTCCTCCTCCAAACACAGCCTCAAGCATTCACCTGGGACCGCTAGATCAATGACTTTGGGGCCGAGGACCCCCACAACGATAACTGAGAGGATGTCTCTGGTATGACATTGGAACCGCACAAGACTAGTTGAGAGGATGTCTCTAGCATAACGCGACGACGCATGATATTGATATATCTACTTTGGGGCCCCTACAACAATAATTGAGGGGAATTCTCTAGCGGGATGCGCCTGAATGCAAATCGTGGATCATGTTCGTAAAATCAATGGTGTTTCGACCGTTCGTGTGTGATCTGTGTACAACGTGATGTGCGCATGCGCATGATTTAACATCGATGTATGTGCGTATGTGTTTTGTTGTTTTGTTGTTGGTTCTCGTCCTTTTTTTGTGTGGAATCAGTTGCGCTCACCTAGCAATGTAACTCCAGGTTCAAAATCTCCCCAAAATGGACATGGTGATCCAGGTTCAAAAAACGAACATGAGGGACCTCTGGGTAGTTTGCGACGGCATGCTTTAGGCATGTCTGGGTTGCTTCGTTTGGAGCGGTCGGGCATGTGAATCAGAAGCCCCGCCCCTGCATGTCGAAAAAAACACCCCGAGAGTGGCCCAATAAGCAAAAATCGTCCGATGGGGAAACTGATATGTTTGGCGTGTTCGCCAAGACGGCCCAAGAGGCCCCCAAGATTGCCCCACAGGCTCCCAAGAGGGCTCCAAGACGACCCCAAGAGGGTCCCAAGACGGCCCGAGAGGCCCCCAAGACAGCACAAGAGAGCCCCAGGACGAGCCCCAGAGGGGTCCCAGAGGTGCACAACCATATTCAAATTCCGAGCTTTCGGCCCCAGAGGCTCCCAGGAGGCTCCAAGAGGCCCCTCAGAGGCCCCAAGAGGCCCCAAAGAGACCCCCAGGAGGCTCCCAAGGGGCACCGCAATAGAGCCCCAAATAAGCAAATATCGTCGAGCTCCTATAGGAAAACTTTTATGTTTGGCGTGTTCGCCATTTGGGTTTCCACTGCGTCCAAGACGGCCTAAGAGGCACCCAAGACGGTCGAAGATGCCCCCAAGAGGGCCCCAAGACGGCCCACGAGGGGGCCAAGGTGGCCCACGAGGCGCCCAAAGCGCCCAAGAACGCCGCAAGGCGGCGCCCAAGACGGGGACGAGGAACGGAAAGTTTTGGCCTTTTGGCCCAAGAGACCCCCAGAAGACCCCACGAGGCTCCAAGAAACGCCCGCTCTCCAAGAGGCCCCCATGAGACCCGAAAAAACAGCAAAAGAGGACCCGAAGACGCCCCAAGAGGCACCCCAATAGAGCACCCCCCAGCCCCGGGTGCCACACCTCCCCGTGACATCTCGGGAACGCTCCCGGTACCGTTCCCCCGGGCGTTCTGGGGGGCCTCGACAGCGCTCCAGGAGGGCCCGAGACGCCTCCCAGGAGCCCCCAGAATGCGAAAGGATGGTCCAAAACGCTCCCAAGCAGCGCAAGTCAGCCTTCCGACGGCTCTCGAGGCTCCCAGGTAACCTCCAAGAGACTTCAAGAGAGGTCCGAGAGGCGTCCCGGGACGGCCCGCAGAGACCAAAGTCGTAGATTTTCATTGATTTGTTTTTCATGTTTTTTGCCTTCTCGCGTTTTCGAGCTTCGAACGGTCCAAGAGCGCCTTCGAGGCTCCCAAGACCAGACCGCCCCAAGACCACCCAAGAGACCCTCAGGACGGCCCCAAGACGGGCCAAGAAGGCTCCAAGACTGCCGAAGAGGCGCCCAGGACAGCCCTAGACCACCCCAGAATAGGCCCAAGATCGTGCCAAGAGGGGGAGCAGGAGGCTTCCAGAGACCTCCGAAAGGCCTCCAGGACCACCCAGAGGCCCCCAACACACCCCCGATCCATGAGAGGCCCCAGAAAGACCCCGGCGAGGCTCCAAGAACAGCCCAGGAGAGCTGCGAGAGCCGTCCCGAGAGAGCCCAAAGAGGGTAAAATCGTTGATGTCCCATGGTTGTTCTAATGTTTTTCGCCTTCTCACGTTTTCCCGCTTCCAACCCTCGAAGATCAAGGATATTGAAAACAACAAAAAAATCTTGATTTGTTTTTCAAAGTGGGACTCCTACTCGGGGGTCCTACACATCCCCTGACATCTGGCCCGTACCGCGCCTCCTGGCTTCCTGGGGGGAGGCCCCAAGTCGCCGAAGTACAGCCCATGACGACCCCAAGGAGCCCCCAGAATGTAAAGAACGGCCCAGCACGCTCCCGCGCAGCCCGCGACACCCTTCCGACGGCTCTCCAGGCCTCCAGGAGGCCTCCAGAACCCCCAGGGGGTCCAGAAGATCCCACACCCCTGAGGGGCCCGGCTAACAAAACCCGCGAGGCACAAACAAAAAACAGCGCCGAACAGCGCCGAGGAAGTGGAAAAACATGGAAATCATACAATTCCTATGTTTTTCAAGTTTGGCCCCCGGTCTGCTCTTGCACGACGGACCACAATTCAGACCCCCCTCACCTCCCAAAAAAGAATCCAGGAAGCCTCTGAGGGCCCCAAATCGTTGCATGCCTAAAGGAAATTACTGATGTCTGCGTTTCCGCGTTTCCCCTTCTATACGATTCCGAGGCTTGCGCAGGGCCTCTAAGGGAGTCCCTGGACGCAAGAGGCGACCAACATGAGATGGCATGAGTTAGCCTATCAAGCCTAACTAGAATTTGAGCGCGCGCGAAGCGCGCGATGGTTCTAGTGTATATATATATATATATATATATATATGTGTATGTATGTATATATACATACATATATAGATCCATATATAACCGTTTTTAACAAGCAGAAGTGATGTGTAAGCAGATGCAGGATCGCCGCATCGACGTCCCGTCGACGTACTTGCTCAAGTCTTGATGGGAGCACAGCTGCCCCCAGCCCATGCTCGCCCGTGGGCTTGGGCTCTCGATCCTCGCACATTTCAGTGCCATCGGCCTCGCGCGCTGGTGGCTCACGCCTGTGGGGCCTGCCGCTGTGCCGTTGGTGCCGCCTTCGGCTGCTGGAGGCTCCGCGCACCTAGAGGTCAGCGAGCCTTCTGGACGCCTGGTGCCCCTGGCGGAGTGCATCTCGGCTGCTGTGGAGGCCTGCGAGGGGCATAGCTGCCCATCGCCCTGTACCCCTTGCCCGGCCTGCCCGTCGGCAGGCGAGTCGTCGCCCTCCTGGACGCTACAGCTCGGCATTGGGTCGTTGGGGCTGCTGTTGGTGGAAGCAGGCAAGCTGGTGATCCGAGGTGTCTTGCAGCTGGCTCGAGGCTTGCAGCGAGGCGACGGCGCTTGCATCGCACGTGAACGGCTGAGGCTGGACAGCGGGGCTCAGGCGGTCTCGGCTGCCTCTGTCATCGAGGTCGACTTTGGCGAGCTCGCGGCAGCTCAGGCTCGAGCTAGCAGGCTTCGGCATCAGCAGGTTCATTGATGGCGGGTTCGTTTTATTTAGTGAGGTATCCCGTCCCAGGGCCCCTGCTGTGGCACGAGCGCTTGACACTTGGTGAGAGGGGCGGTTTGTCGTACATCGTGACCCCCGACGGGGACGACTACGTGGAGGCGAACGCCCCGGGGCCCGACGTTGCCGAGGTGATCAGATTGACAGGCCAGGGCGGGACACCTGCTGGCCTCGCGGGTGGACATGTTCACAGATTTCGGCAGCTCCCATCGGCAGCAGACGCGTGGAGTGCAATTGGTCGAGCTGTGGCAGCGGGATTCCCTAGACCCCCGACCGCGGTGCTGAATTTAGAGCTGGCCGATGGGAACGTGCTGGGCGTTCCTGCTGGAGTGCATGGGCTTCCTGATCCTGGTGCCGCTGGAGGCCCCCTCGCCGCTGGCGTGGCAGCTGGAGGCGCCGGCGGCGCTGGTGGTGTGGGTCCCGTAGCTGGGCTTGCGGGGGGTGTGGATGCGCTGGTCGCCGCCCTTGGAGGCCCGCTTGGGGCTGGGGCGGCGCCCGCGGCGGTTGGGGGAGCTGCAGCCGCTGGAGCTAGCCCTGCAGTGGCACCTCCCGTTCCAGGAGCGCTCGCAGTGCCATTGCCGGCGGCCCCTGCGCCACCCGTCGCTCCTGGGGATGGAGCGGCTGCTGCGGGGGCTGCCGCGGCTGTGGCCGCGCCGACGGCTGTCCCTGGAGCGGCTGTGATCCCTGCTCCCCCGATGGCGCCCGCAGGCGGAGCAGCTGGAGCGCCTCCCCCCTCGCCTGACCCCAGGGTGCTGGCCGTCACCTACGACATTCTGGGCCAGCGCCACATCGATTTCAGAGAGGGTGTTCTGCGCCTCGTGGAGTATCCCTGGCCAGACTGGAGGTTATCGGGGCCGCGGACATGCCTCTGGGTGTGCCGCTTCATCTGCGAGCACGGCGGCACCCCTCTTGGACGGCACACCCTGTTCAAGACCACCTTCAGGCTGACGGATGCGGATCCAGGGGCGGTAGAGCACGAGGAGTGCAGTCGCATCCTGCACGAGGGAGTTTGCTACGACCAGCTTAATGTGGCTTCGCTCGTCTCGTTCGAAGTGGTGCGTCGCTCGCTGCAGGTGCAGGAGGAGAGGTGCAGGCGCGTACTCAACGACGACCAGGGCGACGAGGCCTATGACAGGCACCTCTTCCTCGGGAACCAGCTCTCGAGGGGGAATCTCTGCGCGTGCCCGCTGTTGCAGGCGCATGTTGCTGCTGAGCTCTCGCGGGAGGCCGCGTTGGCGAAGGAGCGACGCAAAGCTCGTGGGGAGAGAGCCCCCCCCCCCCCCAAGCCCTCAGCCAAGAGACCAGGCAAGAAGGGCCAGCGAGGGCAGGGGGCGGAGGCTTGAGCGCCTCGCGGCGCAGGCGTGGGCAGCCTGCGTCGCGCGCGCCCTTCACGCCCGTGGGGCCGCGTCTGCTTTCGGTCATGGAGGAGGCTCGCCAGCGCGACCTGTTCTCCTTGCCCGCGCTGGAGACGCTGAACCAGCAATTTTGCGAACGACCTGCTTCTCGTAGCGTGGTCCGCCGTCGCCTTCGCGCCGCCCATGCTGACAAGTGGGCCGCCGAGGGCATCGACGTGCTGAATGACTTGTATGGCAGTATTGGCTCCCGCTCCGACGTCAGCCCCAACGCGGGTCAGCGCTTGGCCCTGGAGCATCTTCGTCGTCGCTATCGGCGCGTGGGACCTCCTCCAGCAGATCTCATTTCAGGACAGGGAGCCCTCTGCGCGCTCCTGTCGGGCGCGCCCGGCTACACTAGTGGTGGCGGGCCCGTCGCTCCCTTTGACGGCGACAAGATCGCCTGGCCGTCCCTCTCCAGCAAGCCGGTGTACTTGACTGACCTGCTCGCGGACACGGACGCCTCGTGGCTCAGGGATTGGAAGGAGCACATGCTACGACCCTCCCAGGCCGCTCGGAGCCTCCGCGCTGAGGCGTGTCCGCGGGGCGCATACGTCGACCCGCTGTTGAAGCACAATGTTCGTGACTATGCTACCTTTCTCAGAGAGGCTTGGCGTCGGGGAATGCTCACTTGGAAGCACGGGCGCGGCGGCGACCTCGGACTGTTTTTCGTGCGACGCAAGGACGAGCGCCTCAGGATCATCTTCGACACACGGGTCATCAACTGCGACTTCTTGCCCGCTCCATCCACTCGTCTTCCGACTCCCTCGGCGTTTGGCGCGCTGGAGGCCGACCAGCAGGTCTACGTTTCCTCTGGTGACCTGGAGGCCGCCGTCTACCATATGCTGGTGCCGCCCGACATGGTGCCTCATTTCTCTCTGCCCAGCCTGGACGCGGGGTTCTTGCTGAGCTGCGGGGTGGCCGACCTGCCAGCGGGGCCGGGGGGGCCCATTACTCCGTGCTTCCGCGTGCTGCCCATGGGCTTCTCGTGGGCGCTTCACCTCTGCCAGGGCGTTCTTCGGCGTGGCCTAAGCCTGGGTGGTTTCAAGCCCAGCTGCCTCGTGGAGGACGGCCAGCCTGGCCGACGGGCGAAGCGTGGCGGCCCATCGGCAGAGGCGGGCTACGTCGACAACTACTTCGCGATTGACACGTGCGCGGAGGTGGCCAACCGCAGGGCACAGGCGGTCAAGGAGTAGCTGGTGCAGCTCGGCCCGGTGGTTCACGACCAGGAGACCGCCTCCCGCGACGCGGAGCTCCTGGGGCTGAGCTTGTCCGAGGGCCGCTTCCCGGCTACTCAACCCAAGTGCCTGTGGCGGCTGCGACTCGCCATTGAGAAGCTGGTTCGCATTGGGAGGCGCAGTGGGAGTCTCATGAAGGTGCTCCTCGGCCACGTCACCTGGGCTGCGCTGTTGAGACGTGAGTCACTGTGTCTGGTGCAGGCCGCCTACGCATTCGCTGCCAAGGCGGGGAGCGAGCCCATCATGCTGTGGCAGAGCGTGAGGCGCGAGCTCTGGCAGGTCCGCTGCCTCCTTCCGCTGCTGCAGACGGACCTCATGTCGCCCTGGCACTCGCGGTCGTCGCATCTGACGCCTCGGAGTTTGGCTGTTGTTGCACAGATCGGGCGCCAGTCCGAAAGATGGCGGTACCGTGTGGAAGGCGGAGCTCGGGCGCGTGAGAGAGCGCTCGGCCCCGTCATCTCTTCATCATCGTCTCTTCCGTCCGCTCTACAGCCTCTGGAGTTCCTCAACGTGCCCGAGTCCGCTCTGCAGCCTCTGGAGTTCCTCAACGCGCCCGAGTCCAGCTTCGATGAGGTCCCCAGGGATGTCTTGGAGGAGTCGTCTTGGGCAGGAGTTGCGGCCGTGAAGATCTCAGAGGACATGAATATCCTGGGCCTCGAAGGTGAAGCTCTCGCACTTGGGATTCGGCATCTTCTGCGCAGCTCGGAGGCCTTTGGGAAGCGTCTGTTGGCTCTGGTAGACAACCTGCCTTTGGCCCTAGCGGCCACAAAGGGACGTGCCCGTTCTGCACACCTTAGAGGTCCTCTTCGTAAGCTTGCAGCTCTCAGTTTGGCCTCAGGCTCTCGAGTATGTGCGAGGTGGATTCCGTCAGAGCTCAACCCGTCCGATCCGTATTCTCGCGGGCTCCGAGGATGGTTTTCTGGCGGCCGTTTGCCGAAGGATCGCGCCCATCACGTCGCGGCCGAGACGGGCGCTGCTGCCTTGGCTGCCGCGCCGAGCCGGCCGCAGGCCCGAGGGAGGCCCGCAAGCGGGCACGCGAGCCAGCCTTGCGCGGGACCACTTGGCGAGCCGCTTGCCGATAGCGGGTCTGACGGCCCTGGAGCCACTTGCAGTCAAGGAGTCGAGCGAGACCCTGTACCGCGGCCTGTGCAACAGGTTCACGGATTATTGCCGTTCCCTCCAGGTCTCGTGGCCCACGATCATGGAGCTGGACCTCGCTGGGCTGAGGTACCTCAACGACCAGCTTCAGGCGGGCGCCACCGCCGCGGAGGGGAGCCAGCTGCTGGCCGCGCTGTCGCACTTCATGCCCGAGGGGAGGCGCGCCGGCAAGGAGGGCTTGGCTCAGAGCTGGAGGGCTGCCACGGCTTGGAGGCGCCGCGTGCCTGGTTTCACGCGCTGCCCGCTGCCGAGGTCTGCGACTCCCACCATCGCGGGGATCGCTCTCGCTCTGGGACACAGGCGGATGGCGCTCTGGATTGTGATATCTATGGCCAGATACGCCAAGGAGCCGAAGCTCTTGCGAGGGATCAGCCTCGCCCCGCTGGCCAGCTTCGAGTTCGGGGAGATCGCGGAGCAGAACTTCCAGCGTCTGGTGGAAAGTGGCCTCCTGCTCTCGGGCGTGATCGACAGCGCGCCCGACCCGCTCAGGCTGCTCGTCAGGAGGCTGGCCGAGGGCGGCTCCGCTGGGCTGCCGAGCTTCGACGCCCTGAGCTGCGGGGTGGTTCGCAAGCGGCCCGCTGGCGTGGCGATCAGCCGCAAGCACGTGGGCCGCCGCCACTCTGCCGCCCCTCTGCTGGCATAGCGCGGCGGCTGCGCCGTGAGTTCAGGCGTGCACTGCGGGCTGCCCGCCAGCGCAAGCACTGCGTTTTCTTAGACCTGTTTGCCGGCTCGCAAGGAGTTGGCCACCAGCTGAGACAGGCTGGATACGCTGCAGTTTCGCTTGACATCCAGATGGGTGCGCACGGCAATCTTCTGGTTCGCACCGTCGAGAAAATGCTGAGGGGCTGGATCGCGTCGGGGGCTGTGCTGGGAGTGTGGCTTGCCACTCCCTGCACTACCTGGTCGCAGGCTTTAAGGCAACCGCTCCGTTCTTCGTCTAATCCCATGGGCCGTGCTGATCTTTCTCAGTCTCAGCGTGCGCGTCTTGAGGTAGGTAACAGAACCTTTCATGTCACCTGCCGTCTTGTTGACGCCTGTGGCAGGGTTGGGGTGCCTGTTTTCGTTGAAAATCCCGACAGGTCGCTTATGTGGGAGGCCCCCCGCATGATTTCGCTGAGACGCTCTCGCGACTGTGTCGAAGCCCGTCTTGATCAATGCCAGTTTAAGGCCCCGTGGAAGAAGGCCACGCGAATTGTTGCGTGGGGGAGCGGCCGCCTGTCTCGTCTCTGTCTTCGTTTTAAAGCCAGTGGCCGAATCTGCAGTGAATCAGGAGTGCCGCATCAGGAGTTGGCAGGGCGTGCACCTGGTGGTAGACACTGGACTTCAATCGCCGCCGCGTATCCGAAGCCTCTCTGCCGTGCAATTGCTCGCACCATGATTGACGTTGCCGAATATGTACGAACTTCTCTGTTGTGGAGCAGGCTTAAACCTTGAGCTTCCTTGTTTCATTGCTTGTGTTTGTTTTCGGCCTGCCAGCCAGGTTTACCATTCGGGTTTGGGAATCTCCGAGCGCGTCTGGTGGCCTCCGCCTTCGCCCTACCGATCGAAGGTTATCGCCTTGGCTCCAGACACGATAGAACAGTGTACTGGCGATCTTGGGAGCCTGCGGTCTAAATCTCTGGCCGATTTAAACAAGCAGAAGTGATGTGTAAGCAGATGCAGGATCGCCGCATCGACGTCCCGTCGACGTACTTGCTCAAGTCTCCCTCCCTCCCTTTTTCTGCCCTCTTTCGCCTGTCTGTCTTGCCGTGAGGATTCCCTCGCTCGACAGCCACTTGCATGCTGTCGTGTCCTCTGTGAATATGCATTCACGAGCGTCTACTTCGGGAGTCTCCGAGCGCGTCTGGTGGCCTACGCCTTCGCCCTACCGATCGAAGGTTATCGCCTTGGCTCCAGACACGATAAAACAGTGTACTGGCGATCTTGGGAGTCTGCGGTCTAAATCTCTGGCAGCTTTTAACAAGCAGAAGTGATGTGTAAGCAGATGCAGGATCGCCGCATCGACGTCCCGTCGACGTACTTGCTCAAGTCTCCCTCCCTCCCTTTTTTCTGCCCTCTTTCGCCTTTCTGTCTTTCCGTGAGGACTCCCTCGCTCGACAGCCACTTGCATGCTGTCGTGTCCTCTGTGAATATGCATTCACGAGCGTCTACTTCGGGAATCTCCGAGCGCGTCTGGTGGCCTACGCCTTCGCCCTACCGATCGAAGGTTATCGCCTTGGCTCCAGACACGATAAAACAGTGTACTGGCGATCTTGGGAGTCTGCGGTCTAAATCTCTCTCTCTCTCTCTCTCTCTCTCTCTCTCTCTCTCTCTCTCTATATATGTTTGTGTGCCGATGTGCATATACTTTATATGTATGGATGTACGTACGTATGTATGTATGTTTGTACGCATGCATGTACAACTGGATGCATGTGATGGCACCCACACATCCATACATAGACACATAGATGCATTGGCATGTATGTAAGCATATGTACATATACATATAACTATATTGAAATATGTGTATGAAAATGAGTCTTCACATGTTTCGCCATCACTGCTTGTCGTTGCTGCACCCACTTTTGCGCCGAATACGTATGAGTCGTGTTCGTTGTTCTCGTAACGGGTCTCTCTCATTATCCCGCCTCCTATCTCTGTGTGTATATATGGATGCACATGGGCATGTGGCGCGCTCCTGTTTGTAGTGCTGCTTCTGCTCGCATCCCTGTTGTCTTCCCCTCCGTTCGCATCCAATGTTCCACCATTGCCCTCCTTTGTGCCCTCCAATGCTCAGATCATTGATCCTCAACGGATTACGTCAAGCCTCTCCTATGATCCTCCTCGCCTTTGTTCGTCATTCTGCGGCGAGCTCGTTGCTCTCGCAATGCTCGGAGCATCCCTGCTTGCTCTCTCAGAGCGGCGAGCGAGCTGAACAGGAGAGATTCTCCGGCGTGCTTGTCGAGTCCTTGCGCCGCAAGGGTGCCGTTGGACTCGTGACAGTAGGCAAGCAGTTGCGCACGTTGGATCCTGCCTCTGTGAGCAACCCGCCGAAACCCCGCACAATCCTCCTTCCGTTTCTCCGGCAGTCTTGTTCTGCAGTCGGAGCGAGGTGTGAGATCGAGGTCGGTTCGGGGAGGGCACTTTCGTGCTCTTCGTGTATGTTGGATGTTCTTGCGCATCTCGGGGAGGATACCCTCGGATGCTCTGTGCGCAGTGGCCGCGGAGGGTTTCATGCTCTTGAAGGATGCTATTTTAGCCTTGGTCCGATTGTACCCCCCCGCCCTGGCCTCCTCCCCTCGTTTCTCTGGCACTCTGGGGGGGGGCGTGGGAAGTAGGGAGGGGGGGGGGGTAGAGCAGGACTGCTAGATGAGACGAGGAGGGAGGAGGGAGGGAGAAGGGAGGGAGGGAGGGAGGCAGGGCGAAGGGAGGCGGCCGCCCTCCCTCCCTCCCTTCCGCCCTCCTCGTCTCGGCGTCATGTTTTGTCTTCTCATCTCCGTCCTCACTCCTCCATCCGTCCTCCCTCCTCCCTTCGTTCTCCCCGTCTCCTTTCCTCCTTGTTTTTCGGTGTCTCCGCCCCCGTCGCTTCCTTCCTCCTCGCCGCCGCATCGCTCCGCTCCCGTGTCCATCTTCGCCTCCTCCTCCTCCTCCTCCTCCTCCTCCTCCTCCTCCTCCACCTCAGTCCCCCCACCTCCCACCTTTCCAGCCCCCCTCCCTTGTTTTCTTCCTCCTCGGGTCGGTTGAAGCGCACGGGCGTGGAGATCCTGGCGCCCGCCTCCCCCACCCACCGGATGTGGCCGTGAGTTGGCCTCCGACAGAGGAGCCGAACACCGTGCGCGCGCGGGTGGGGGGTTAGAAGATACCGTGGGTGTAAAGAATTAACGCGAAACCCCTCCGTAACATTGAATTCCGCCATTCAAAGATATGGAACGCAAGTTAGGCATGAACGGCCCCAGGTTGAAAAAATGCTTCCGCGTTTCGCGTTTATTGTGTACATTTTCGCGGGCAGCTGCCGATCTTGCCCTACCTGGAACTCGCGGCCTTTGAATGGCGAAATCCGATGTTATGAATAAGTTTCGCGTTAATTGTTTACATCCACG
>CAUYUJ010015492.1:35000-67313 GCA_963575745.1 Prorocentrum cordatum | reverse complement strand
TGGGGCCCGTGACAGCGTAGTCTTGGGGCCCGTAACAGAATGGCAGCCGTGGATGTAAAGAATTAACGCGAAACCCCTCCGTAACATTGAATTCCGCCATTCAAAGATATGGAACGCAAGCTAGGCATGAACGGCCCCAGGTTGAAAAACATGTTTCCGCGTTTCGCGTTTATTGTTTACATTTTCGCGGGCAGCTGCCGATCTTGCCCTGCCTGGAACTCGCGGCCTTTGAATGGCGAAATCCGATGTTATAAATCAGTTTCGCGCTAATTATTTACATCCACGGCCTTCCAGCAACGCTAACTTAGTATCCCTTATGCGCTACTTACGTGATATTGAATAAACGATCAGTAGCCAGCGTGGCCCCTGAACGCCGATGTCTTGCAATCCACGCGGTGCAATCTAGGCGGTGCAACGCATGCTATGCAACCTAGGTAGCGCGAGCCACGCGGAGCAGTTCATGCAATGCACAGCAACGCCAAGCAACGCTAAGCAGTGCAAAGCAACGCAACGCAAAGCACAACATGGGCTAGAGTTGGCTCCGGGCACCCAAGATGTAGCCTGGGAGTTGTGTTCTGGGAACACGAAGAGCACAAAGTGGCCTACAGTTGGCTCTGGGCACTCACGATGTGGCCTGGGAGTGGTGTTCTGGCAACATGCATCCTGATTCCGGACAAGAGTTTCGCACTTTCCAACGTTATGATTTGTTGCGTCCTAGCCTGGCTAGGACGAAACGAACATGAAAGCCACGAAGTGCGATAGGGTTACAATTTTCCAACGTTGTGAATGCCTTGTTGGAGCTCTGGTGCAGGACTTCCTTACAAAAACGACGCCGTTCGTAACGTTGAAGCTTCTTGAATAAAGAATGTTTGAATATTTTCATTTAAGCATTGCCAACGTTACGAACGGCGTCGCTTTTGCAAGGAAGTCCTGCACCAGAGCTCCACAAAAGGCATTCATAACGTTGGAAAATTGTAACCCTATCGCACTTCGTGGCTTTCATGTTCGTTTCGTCCTAGCCAGGCTAGGACACAAAAAAACATAACGTTGGAAAGTGCGAAACTCTTGTCCGGAATCACGATGCATCTTGCCAGAACACCATTCCCAGGCCACATCGTGAGTGCCCGGAACCAACTGTAGGCCACTTTGTGCTCTTCGTGTTCCCAGAACACCACTCCCAGGCCACATCTTGGGTGCCCGGAGCCAACTCTAAGCCATGTTGTGCTTTGCTTTGCGTTGCTTTGCATTGCTGAGACCTCTGAGACCTGCGACACCTGTCGGTCCTGTGGGACCTGCGAGACTTGCGAAACTTGTGGGACCTGTGAGACCTACGACACCCGAGGAGCTTGCAACACCTGTGGGACCTGGGGGACCCCTGAGGACCTGTGGGACCCGTGGGACCTGCAAGACCTGTGGGAATGGTGGGACCCGCAGCACATGTGGGACCTGCGGGACCAGTGGGACTTGTCGGACCTGCGACACTCGTGGGACCTGGGGGTCGTCTGTAGTCCGTGGAACCCTGTGGGACGCCTGGGAGCCAGCCGAAGCAACGCGTGAATGCGACAGGCATTTGAGGGTGGCAGAAGCGAAGTGTGTCGGAAAATGTGCGAGCTTAGCGTAGTCTTGGGGCCCGTGACAGCGTAGTCTTGGGGCCCGTAACAGAATGGCAGCCGTGGATGTAAAGAATTAACGCGAAACCCCTCCGTAACATTGAATTCCGCCATTCAAAGATATGGAACGCAAGCTAGGCATGAACGGCCCCAGGTTGAAAAACATGTTTCCGCGTTTCGCGCTTATTGTTTACATTTTCGCGGGCAGCTGCCGATCTTGCCCTACCTGGAACTCGCGGCCTGTGAATGGCGAAATCCGATGTTATGAATAAGTTTCGCGCTAATTGTTTACATCCACGGTAGCAGATTGCGGAGCGCAATTCTTATTATTCGACAGTGTGGCCCTCTCCCCTAGTTTCCCTTTGCCCCGTTCTCCTTGTCCTTGGCATGGAGGCGGGAGGGGGAGGAGCCAGGAGGACCATCTAGCCGCGGGCTAAGGAGTTCTCTTAGATGTTGTGGATGCACACTGGCTGCCTTCCCACAGCCAGGCGCTCCTTTCACCCATTACGGACCCCGCTAGTCAGCGGGATCCACCGTGGGCGCTGTTCCACTGCTCAGCGCTTGCACTCTGAGTTCGCACAGGCGGGCTGAAGCTCTCTTTTTCAACGTTCGGTTCAGAGAGCTGAGGGGTGCGCGTAAGGGCGGCAATGGGAATGGAGCGCGGGGCGGGGTGGAGGGAAAAGGCAGCAGTTCGGGCGCGGCGAAGCAGTCAGGTGCTCCCGAGGAAGATGAAGCGGACGGAGGAGGGAGGCCCAAATCCAATTGCGCATTCAGAATGATCGAGTTTATTGCTGAGGAGGGGAGGGATGTGCGCGGCGCCAAGGCGAGAGTGGAGCCGCATTTTCAAAACCACGGGCCCTCCATCCCTGTAATTGTTGGGTGCCTGAAAATATTGATGCGCGCGTCGCTAAGGCGATAGCTGCATTGTGAAGACCGGCCGTCGCGACGCCAGGATGGTAGCCGCAGTTTGAAGTCCGCCAGCCTTTTTGTCCGCGTAGCTCTGGGAGTCTGTTCGCTTCAGGTCAGTCCGTTGCAGGGAAGTCTCAAGCGAAACGCCCTGCCCAGCACACGGACACGTCTGGTGGCGCGACCCGGGGGGGGAGCTGTTGATTTACGGCCGGACCGAGGTATAAGATCGAGGTCGTTTCGGGGAGGGTGCACTAATTTTCGATTCTCGTTTCGGGGACCTTCCTGGAGCTCGACCCCAGTTCGACTCAAGTTCGACTCAGGTTCGACTCAGGTTCGACTCAGGGTCGACCCAAATCGACTGACGTTCGACGCAGCTTCGACGCACGAGTGGAGCGAGAAGGTCCCCAGAACGAGCATCCAACTAATTCGGAGGTTGATCGACCTCCTACCCTGACACGTCGATTAAGGAATTGGCCGTTTTCGGTTCGCGAGAGGGCGTCGCTGCCGTCATTTTGCGGGTCCAGGTCCGTCGGTTTCGGTCCTAGGCCGTTTTCTTTGGAGGTTTACCAAAAGGAGGGTTGTCCATTGCCGACTAATGTTTTTCGTGTCTGTTGGATGTTCAGATGCATCCTGGTGAAGGGTACCCTCCGGTGTTCTGTGTGTTTTGGCCGGCAGAGGGTCTCGTGTGATTGCAGGAGGAAGTCATTATGTCCTAGGTCTGGTTGTACATGGATATGTTCTTCCTGCGAAGAGGTCACAATGCAGCCAGCGCACGAGCGGCGACGCCATGCGCAGGCATACACAGACATAGACACCGATGTCTTGAGTGGTTTACGGGAAATCGGCCAGATCACAGGTATCGTCGCATTCTCGCCGCATTTGGGATGCTGGTCCTTCAAGAACCGCCTCCGCTGTTGACTTACATGGAAGATGGATGGGGCGGAGGAGGAGGGGGGGAACGGGGGAGAGGGGGAGAAGGAAGGAAAAAGCGAACGGGGAGGATCGGTTGTTCTGTCGCCAGAGCGCGCAGGGGAGTCTCCGGCCCTTCGCGGGCATTGCCTCTTGCACAGCCGCATGCTGTTCACCGGTCTTCCCTGCACGCTCAAAGCTTGACACCGTGCTTGACACCGTGCAGAAAAGTGCCAGGAGGATGGGGAGAGGAGGAGGAAGAGGAAGAGGAGGAGAGATGGGAGAGGAGGGAAGAAAGGGAAGAGGAGGGAAGGAAGAGGAGGCTGAATGAGGGATGAGAGAGGAGATTCGGAAAAGAAATTGAAGGAGGTGTTGCCGTCGTCGCTTGCGCTTTTGCCGCTGTGATTGCCACAGGAGTCGTCGTTGGTCGCGCTTGGACTGCCCCGCCAGCCCAGACCCGCCCGATCAGGCCCACCCGCCCGACCCGCCTGTTAGGTCCGCGCAAAGGGGCGTTCAGAGCCCGCCCGCTCGTCTGCTTGCAAGCCCCACCCGGCCCGCCCGCCGGGTTCCGCCCGCTCGCTCGCTCGCGAGCCTCCCCGCCCGACGTCGCTGCCCGCCCGTCCGACCGCCCCCCTTTTGGGGGCCCGCACGCCCGACCCCCACGCTGGGGGCCCCCTATCCGCCCAGGTCGCCTGCGGTGTCCTGCCAGGTGGCGAAAGCAGCGGAGGGAGGCTTTGGGCGTCTCCTGCACGCTCGGGCTCGCAGTGCGCGAGCGGTGCATCGATGGCCTCTTGATCTCCACTTGCTCTGATGATGCTTGCCGCACTGATAGGGGCGGTCTTCGAGCTCACGGTGGGAAGCTGTGGCGCGTCCTCTAGTTGAACCCCTCTCCTGACAGGATGCAGCTGGACCTTGATGGAGGCCTGCTCCTGCCTGTACCTCGCGACGGTCTCGGGAAGCGTTGCCCGCCCGACGACGAACAGCCCTGCGCCCAACCCGACGCCCAACCCCATGCCCATCTTGACGGCAAACACGACGCTAAACCCGACGCACAAACCGAATTATCTCTTCGAGTTCAAGAGCGAATGGAGGTGGCTGAAGCTCCCCACCCTTAGCGATATCTGATTGCTCAATACATCATTATCGCGCTGTCGCAAATTTGAGGCTTGAGCTCTTCAGGGTATTTGGACGAGCGGTGGGTATCCCCACCATTTACCCTGAAATTGAGAATACCATATTTGCCAGCGTGGACAACGATCAGTGAGATGTTGTACTGTCGATGTGTTAGTGTGATCTATGAAGTATGGTTACCCAAGTCAATATATGATAATGAGTTGTCAACTCCACAGCTCGTGCAAGCACATCACCCTCCCACCCGCCGGCCGCGATTGCAGTGACAGCTTTGTATTGGCTGGCGCGTCTCTGCGCGCAGAACGGCCAGCTGGTTCGGCACGTTGGCGCATTTGATACGGCCGCGATAGCGCTTTCCAAAAAAACCTCTCCGCGCGTATCAAAGGCCGCGCTGGCGCGCGGGCACTTCAATGCGGGTCGGTGGCTCGGGCGGGCGCGTCGACAACGGGAGCAACAACGATAATGGTAGCGATGGTGGTGGCGATGATGACGATGACGACGGCAAGGCCAATGACGGCGCCGATGATGGCGACGGCGATGAAGGTGTCCATGTGTCGGTTGCGATGGTGATTGTCTAATGGTGGCAGTTGCAGCGGCGATTGACGATGGCGATAACGGTGGTGATGCGGTCGCGGGCGGAGATGCGAGGCACTTCGGAATTTGGTTTACAACATATGGTTTTCATATGTGGTTGGAAAGCCCCATTTCGAAGATTTGGCCATCTAAAATCTGCTGGCAGAGCCATCGGGGAGGCCCCCCACAACGCATTTGTCATTTATCCCTCTGCCCTCTTCTTCATATTAAACTTAGTCTGAATTACTAGTTTGTTTTTCTATTATTTGTTCTGTGGCATCGCCTCTTCGTTCTCCCTCTCCTCGAAACGGCGCGCCCGGGCAATAAGTGTCATTGGTAGTACGGTGGAGACGGGGAGTGAACGGACCATTTGAGACCTCGCAGCTCCTCGGGTGGCTGCGATGTGTGCCACCGTCGCCACTCTCGCGTGACTTTTGGGAGTCACGGCGGCGTCGGGGAGCAAACGGACCAGTACCTCGCGGCTCCTCGGGTGGTGGCGAATTGCGCAATTGTCGCCGCTTTCGTGGGCTCCTGGGAAGTTCAGCGGAGTCGGGGGCCACGCGGATCCATCCGAGACTTCGCGGCTCCTTGGGAGGTTGCGAAGTGCGCAGTTGGCGCCATTTTCGTAGGCTCGTCGGTGGCAAAGCGGGGATGAGGGCAGCGCAGATCGTACATATTTGGCGATGTGTTCTGCTGTATGTAGCGTTCATACAAATATCCGCCTCGCGTGGAGAAGGGGTTGGGTACGTCTCGGGCAATGTGATGTCTGTATGTCGACATGCTTGCGCATAGAATGTGTTTAGTATGAGTTTGATATGTGCGCGCGCGTGTGGATTTTGGTCCATCCTTTGCAAAGGGCTCTAGACCAATAATCCTTTGATGTAAACGAGTGCCCGCGTAGTGCTGTTTGCCAAGGATGAGATGGGCGGGGCGATACCGGTATGGGCTTGGATGACATGGCGACATTTGAACGCGATTGGCCGACGAAACCGGAAAATCGTTTAGGTATGTAAGGCACGAAAGCGTTTTGAAGACACTTGTTTGGGCGACGGGCAGTTGCAATGCTGAACGTCTCGATGGTTATGTACCGTGCCAGGAGCTATGCTGTGCTGTGCCGTGTGGAACTGAGATGTACCATGCCGCATTAAGTTAAGTTGTGCTCTATTGCGTTGTGGATGTAGTCGTCCTTGGCATCCTAGTCCTGACCGAATTGATATGAAACTTCAGCTCGAGCTGCCTGAACGCATAGCTCGCCCAGCGCTGGTTGTAATCGAAGCCCGCGGGGCGCTCATCCAGCTCGAACTCGAGATCCAATTCAGTTCCGAGAGCGGGACACGAAAACAAGCATTTCGCCTGAGACATCCTCTGAATTCTGGCCCCCCGCTCGAGACATCTCCAAATTTTGCGAAAACCAGCGTTTCGCTCGAGACATCCTCCACAAACTATGTAAAATAAGCGTTTCGCTCGAGACATCCTGCCAAAGTTCTAAGAAATCCTGACAAAACAAGCGAATTAGTCGAGACATCCTCGAAATTCCTGCGCGCGGGACGCGGCACGCGCGAGACATCCTCGGAATTCCTGCGCGCGGGGCGCTTTTCCGAGTCGCGGTCGGGGCTCCAGACCCCGTTATTTTTCGAGGATTCTGCGAAAAACGCTCCGCCCCCTCTTTTTTACGAGGGAAAGCGGGGGTCTGCGGACCCCGTTATTTATCGAGGATCCGAGATGGGGGGCGAACTTTCCTCGAGCGGGCACGCACAAAACGCACTTTTTCTAAAAAAATCAGCACTTTACCTCGTTATCCCGAACCGAGGCGAACCACACCGACCATGGATCGAAACGTGGCTAATCGAGATGCGACAAACTGACACAGGAAGAACCGACACAGTACAACCCCAGACAAGGGCCAAATAAACCCTGATCGAATTGAGGAATGACGAACCGAGACTGGGCTGAGCCCAATACTTTTCGGCTGACCCTCCTGAAACCACAGGGCAGGGAATGCGCCAGCGGACCAGCCAGGGAACGCGGCAGAGGCGAGCCAGGGGTGCTCAGGGACGAGTAGGGCGCGCCGCTGAACGCAGTTGGGAGCGCGGTAGCGAACGCGCCAGGGGGCGTGCCAAGGGAGACGCGCCAGGGCACAGACCAGGGAGACGCGCCACGGAATGGACAGGGAAAGCGCCAGAGGACGAGCCAGGGAACGCGTCAGAGACAAGCCAGGGGACGTGCCAAAGGACGCGCCAAGGAGCGCGTCAGGGGGCGTGCCAAGAGAAACGCCTGGGACAGACCAGGGCACATGCCAAGGAACATGCCATGGGATCAGGGAACGTGTCAGGGGACGCGTCGCAGATGTGCCAGGGAACGCGCAAGCCAGGGGACGTGCCGGGGGACGCGCCATGGGAAAAGCCATGGAGCGCGCCAGGGGGCCAGTCATGGGACGACCCAACTTGCTCTGTAAATCTTCTCCGCCGGGTCCGCGGGTTTTGTTTCTCCTACACCTAAGGGATCAGTTCCTCCTCCTCCCTCCTCCTCCTCCCCGACCTGGGGCTCCACAGGACGGGGCCCCGCTAGAGGCATGGTTTTGCAGATGTCTATTCGGAAATGCTCCGACGGCAACTGAGTTTGAAAAGAGCTTAGACGCGCGCGTTGCGGCGCGCACGTGTGGCCCGCATGCCGTTGATGGTGGTGTTGTTGGTGGTGGTGGTGTTGGTGTTGGTGTTTGTGTTGGTGTTGTTCTTGTTGTTGTTGTTGTTGTTGTTGTTGTTGGTGGTGGTGGTGGTGGTGGTGGTGGTGGTTGTGATGGTGGCGGTGGTGTTGGTGATGGTGTTGGTGTTGGTGTTGGTGTTGTTCTTGTTGTTGTTCATGGTGGTGGTGGTGGTGGTGATGGTGGTGGTGGTGGTGCGTTGCTGTTGCTGTTGTTGTCGTTGTCGTCGTCGTTGTTGTTGTGTGAGGTTTCGCTCGCTGGGTGCATGCTAGACCAACGCGGATGCACCGTGTGGTGAGATGATGATGCGGGTTCTGATTGGGCGAGATGGCGAAGTTTCCATGATTCCCCATGATTTGAGCAACTGCGCGCGGGCAGATTATCTGCTGTCTTTGCGGTTGACAAGTCAAGGGTTCTGGATGCTTGTATGCCAAACTGTTTTGATCAGCAATGCGTTTGGGTATCATTCCGACATGTGCGCGCTTGTGTGTTTGTTGTGCATTTTTGCGTGATGTGATATTGAAAGTAATTCTATAGCCGTACGCCACATCCGCTGACCCCTCCATAAACTACTGCGCCTCCAGGACTGAATTCCTTGTGGCGAGGATTCTCGCGGGCCTCTTCGAGGCAGTTTCGAGGGGTCTTGGGGGCCGTTTTGGGGCTTCTTTGGGGCCTCTTGGGGGCTCTCTGGGGCCTCTTGGGTGCCTCATGGGGGCCTATTGGGGCCGCTTGGGGGCCTCTTGGGTCATCTGGAGAGCTTCGTTGGGCGGAGCGCTGAAATTCGCGGTTCGTGGTCCTTCTCTTGGGCCTTTCTTGGGGCCGTCTTGGAGCTCTCTTGGACCGTCTAGGGCGCCTCTTGGGCCACGTTGAAGTTCTTTTGGGTTGTCTTTGGGGCCTCCCGGGAGCCTCGTATGCCGTCTTAGGGTGGTCCTTGGGGTCTCGTGGAGGCCTCGTGGATGGTTTTCAACGCCGTGAAGGCTAACAGGTTGGATATGCTGAAAATGCACGTTTTCCCAAGGGAATTGCAAGATTTATGTTTCTTGGGGGCTTCTTGGGAGGCATCTTGGACGCTTCATGGGGGGTCTTGGCGGCCTCTTGGGCCGTTTTGAGCTCATCTTGGGCGTCTTGGAACGATCTTTCGGCGACTTGGGGTTCTCGCGGACCGTCTTGGCGGCTTTTTGGGAGGCGTCAAGTGCTGTCGTGCAGCTCAAGAGCGAGCCCAGGGAGCCCAGACCGCCCCGGATGAGTTCGGTCCGGGGCCGTCCCGGGCGGGGGGTGTGGTCAAAATCCCGGTTTGGGGTCCCTGGGGGGGGATTATGGGGGGGAACAATCTCACACGCTTGGAGACCCACAAGGGGTCGGCGGATATTTTGACATAGACAAGGGCGCATAGTATCGTTTCACATGGATGCGGTGATGTCCTGTTGGGCTGGGATGGTATGGGCTCAGGTGGAAAGTTGTAGTTTCTTGGTGTGTATTGATAAATTCGACGGGGTAAGGTGGTGGAGTTTGCGTTTGTTCTTGAAGGGAGAATCTACGCAGTGTAATCGATGTGGTGTGAGTTGCGTGGTGCAATCGATGTGGTGTGGTTTATGATATGTGGTGTATACACTGCGGCGCAATCCACCTTGCAGAACTTGAAGTCGCCAACTCCACTGCTCGCTCAATCATCCCACCCTCCCACCTGCAATTTGTTCTGCATAACCCATGCGGCCGCGATTGCGGTGCCTACCACGCACTGGCTGGCACATCTGCGGCTGCGCTAGCGCGCGCAAGCTCGCGCGCACAGCGGCCAGCTGTTTTGGCACAGCCGATGCGGGCGTGCTGGCGCTTACCAATGGAGTCTTCCCAGCGCGTCGATCCATGTGATGTGAGCTATGCAGTGTACGCACGGTGCGGCCGCTAGGCGGACACGGGCGGCAGCGTGGCGCAACCTCGCTGCATCCACCCAGCGCACGAGGCTGCCACGGGCGCAACGTGGCGAAGCCTCGCCAGACCCACCCAGCGCACGAGGCGGCCACGAGGCAGCCACGAGGCGGCCACGAGGCGGCCACGGATGGCAACGCGGCGAAGTCTTGCTGGACCCACCCAGCTCACGAGGCGGCCACGAGGCGGCGAGATGGCGATGCCTCCCCGGGCTCACCCGGCGCGCGAGGCGGACACGAGGCGGCGGCCACGGGCAGCACCGTGGCGGTTCCTCGCTGGACCCACCAGGCGCACGAGGCGGCCACGAGGCGGCCACGGGCGGCAACGTGGAAAGTCACCGCGGGACCCAACCAATCCTTTGGTAACAGAATTGAGAACCCCGAAGTTCAGTGCAAGCACCGTTGGTACACCCTTGTCCACCGATTGTGCGTAGGCTAGCGCACGAGGATAATCCAAACGCCGATGCTGTTAAAGTGGAGGGCGGCGAGGAAGAAAAGGAGGAAGAAAAAGATGAAGGTGACGAGTGAAGGACCGTTCGAAGTAAAAGTGGAGGGGGAGGAAGCGGAGGCAGGATGCGCGCGAGGGGAACGATGAAAGAGGAGAGGAGACGGAGTAGAAGGAGAAGGAAGAGGAGGAGGAGGCTGGAGAAGAAGAAGAGGATATTTGTGAGGGGAGGAAGGAGGAGGAGGCTGGGGCAGCAAGAGGAGGAGGCGGAGAAGGAGGACAGATCATGCGGAAGGAGGAGAAGGAGGAGGAGAACCAAAGGAGGAGAGTGGAGGTGGAGGAGGAAGAGGGTTGGGAAGGGGAAGAGAGGAGGAGAAAGAAGAGTTCCTGGCTCCTAATGCCGCTAATCCTCGTCAAGGCGGGCCCGAAGGGCCCCCTGCGGCGGCAGCCCCGGCGGCGGCTGGCCTGGCCCGCTTGGGCCATGGCCGACGCAGGGACCTCGCAGGCAGTGGACTTCAGGGCCAAGGACACCAGCGGCCACGTCCTCCTCCACTCCACTCTCGCCCTCCACCTCTCCTTTCTGTCTTCTGTATTCTCTCCGTCCCTCTCCTTCTTTGTTCGCCTAACTCCCCCACCCCTCCCTCCCTCCCAATTCCCTCCCGCCTCCTCTCTCCTCTTCTCTTCTCATCCATCACTCTGCCTGTTTCGAACAACTCCTCGCCGCATCACCAGGCGTGTCGGTAAGGTGGGCCAGGCGTTTCGTTTGGAAGTCCACAATGTATGATAATAAAGTTTGACCTTTCCATCGAACAGGCGGATGCAGGGAGGGCGTTTTGACATGTCAGTCGTTCATGCACCCTCCACGTCCATTCGTCGATCATATTCCAGCATCAGCTATGAAGATGGATGGCGGTTGGTTATTATGAATGTTGTTATCACGTTAGCGTCGCGCGCATCAGTCGTACAAGTTACCAACGGATGCAAGGATTGAGGGTGAGTGGTTATCAATACGGAGTTGTTGTTTCAGTTCGTGTACGCAGTGGTGGCAGAGGTTGCCTCTTTCTTGAGAACCGACCGTCGCTGAGACGACACTGTAGAGTGCACCCTGGATCCGCCAAACCTACGAGGCTACACTCTGTAGCGTGCAACCTGGGCCTTCCAACCCTAGGAGACTGCACTCTGCAGAGTACACGCTGTATCCGTCAATCGTATGAGGCTGCATTCTGTAGACGACACGAGCGCCGGGACGATCGCACGCCAACGCAGACTACACCTCCACGGACCGCCCAGAACAATCTTTCCGAAAGGACAGCCGAACGACATCTCGCATGAGTGCACACAGCCTAAGGCACCGCCGCCTGCACGACGCTCGAGCACTGAGTAGTACACCGACCCCCACGCGAGCAGGCATCCAAGACCAGCAGGGTGAAGTCGAGACGACACACGCGCCTACACCGCACCAAGGACTTCCTCGTCCTCTCGCCCTATGTGTGTTATTTGCTTCGCGTTGCATGTGTCCAGGTACGCCAGAATCCAGAGGCCACGGCCTTATCCACGTGGTCTGAGCTAGGCCAGGACGCTTGTCCGCAGCGGTGGCCCTTCGTTTGTTCTGGAGTGCAACATGGTCTTCCACCCCTAGGAGACTGGACTGTGTAGAGTGCGTTCTGGACTCGCTCAAACTGTTAGGCTACATTTCTGTAGAGTGCATCCTAGGCCTTCCAACCCTAGATGAATGCACAATGTGGAGGGTGCTCATTGGATCCTCCAACCTGTAAGGCTACGTTTAGGAGGGTGTGTTCTGGAGGGCCCATTCGGAGTATGTTTTCGAAAATTTGTGTTGTCCAGTGGTTTCACGATGCGAGCGTTAGTCATCGCTGCTCCAGGTTGCGAAGGATGTGGCGCGTCTGGAATAAATGCGGATTCGGGCGATGCAGATGTGGAGGATGATGAGGATAGGAATGAGGAGGCGGGGGATTATGGTGAGGAGGAGGCTGGAATGGGTCGTCGAATCAGGCTCTTTGTCTTCTCGGTTGACCATGGCAAATCCCACCGCCGCATCAGCGCAGCAGCGCAGCAGAAATGATGTTGGATTGAAGACCCGTTCCTGTTCAGCGCTCTGTTTGAACTGGCGTGGGCATGTCGCGCCCCCCACCCTTGTCCGCAGTTAAGTTTTTGTCCGTCGCCCTTGGTCTCCCCATTTTTCTCTCCCAGAGGCAAACTGGGCGCTGGGGAGTTTCCGGGCCTCACGCGGAACATTCCGGTTCTGGCTCTTATCGGTTCGTTGGGGTAGGGGTCGCGCGATGGTTCAACAGCGGGGATCCCAGTGTGGGCCGGCAGATACCGCGGCCGCCAGTTCCCCAGGCCCATCGGTGGTCAAGGGGGGTTCTTCTTTTGTGGGCCGCCACAAACCGCGGCCGCAAGATCCCCAGAACCACCGGAGATCCCGCGGGGATCTATTTGTGGGCCGTCGCAAATGAGAACAGAAAAGTTCAGATCAGAAGGGTGCAGATTGAGAAGATAACATAATATCCTACACCACAATTAAGATAAATACAATTGTATAATTCGTAACTATTCAGTCCATAATATTGCACACTTCCATATGGCGTGACAGATCATAAGTGATTATATCGGGACATCGCCGCCAACATTTAGTAGAAGTGCGTCGAGAATTACATAGGAGCATAAGCGTGACGGAGCATTGCATGTCGGAACATACCATGGAGTACGAGGATCTAGCTTTGTAAAGGGGCAGCAAGTCATAACATACCATATAGTACAAAACAGATTAGAGGTGCGCAGTTGTAGCATTGAAAGGAATAGAACAAATGTAGCAGAACTTGTGACGTAACAGAACTGTCAGGCGTCAATACGTCACGTTGGCTTGCCAGTATTCGCACATAGCCTTGCATTCACAGTAGACTAAATTGGAACATCGTTGAACATAACAAGACTGAATACTCAGATCGCAGCAGCAACCGACAGAGGCGTCCCATCAAACGCAAAATGCGCGCCGACGTACGGCCGTGATTGAGCATAGTTAAAAAGAACCCGGTATTCGAAGCGATCACAAAGCATATGTCCGAATATTTGAAGTCCGAATATTTGAATGCCAGAAAACCCAGAGCAGAACAGAATTGATGACGTATGAAACGCGACAGGCGTCACAACGTCACGTCGGCCCGTCGTGAACATGACACAACAGGGCGTATTGTGATATGATAGGCCAGACGTGAGAACCATTCACTACAGTATAATACAATCGTGGCATGAGCATCCCATGGCACCACACCAAGCGCTCCACGTTCGCCCCCTCAGGCATTCCAGGCGTCGCGACGGCACGGTGGCCCCGCGACAGCATCGGTGCTCTGTTCCCGTCCCTCAGAGTTGGCCTCCCTCCCCTACCCTCCCAAGCGCGGGCAGCCCCTCATCGTTGTCGCCCCTCCTCTCCCCCCCTCTCCCCCCATTCTGGTTGTTGATCTTGTTGTTTTGTCTCGTCATCATCATCATCATCACCATCACGACCATAAGCGAATCATCATCAGTACCATCGTCATCATCATCAGCATCATCATCACCACCATCCTCATATCATCATCAGCAGCATCAGCATCCTCATTTCCTCTTGCGCATCGTCCTGATGATGCGCCACCGTTTTGTCCTGCAGTGGACAAGGCCCTTCATGTCGTATTGATGGTGCATCACACGGTGGGGCCTCTGTGGGTATCAAGGTGCCTGTTAGGACACCCCACGGCTGCAAAATAGTTCGGCGCAGCGGAGAAAAACGGATGGGCGGGAGCGGCGTGAGATGGAGCGAGCGCACATAGACTCAAGTCGGGCTTGTCCCTCTACAGGAGGAATATTCAAACATAGTCAAAAACTACTATGAACCCGTTTTTGATGTTTGTATTTTTTCGCGTAGGGGGGCAGGCCCAACCTAAACCTAGACTGTCCCCCCCTCCCCTCTCTCCTTCTCCTCCCCTTGACACGTCGCCTTCTGTCCACGAGGAGAAGGCCGTGCTGGCCTACCTGCTGACCATCCCCGAGGTCGGGCTCGCTGGGGTGGTGGGGGGTGGACAGAAGAGGAAACAATCCGTATCGTTTAACCCGCCCACCAAATTACCACCCCAGTTGGGGATACACCCCTCGAAGCCCGAAGGGAACGGCCTATATCCCCATCCACGGGGGTAAATCGGCCAGTGGGGCCCAGGCCACGCCGCTGGGGATGGGGATCGGTTAAGCGATACTCAAAAAAGGAGGTCCTGCCCGACGGGCTGGAGAACCGGGGAGACTCGCACCCAGACCCTCATCGCACCATCAGCACAGCAACATGGCGGCTGCTTGCCGCAGGGGCTGGACCTAGACGTTGTTTTGCTGGACTTCGGCTGTGCTTTGCTTTTCGTTTTGACAGGAAGGCACAGGACAACAGGTAGAGCAAAACGAACAGCAAAACGAAAACAACACGAAAAACAACTTTCAGATCCAGCCCTGGCTCGCCGCGCTCCAGAGCCCATGGCGCCGAGAAGAGCCACGCCGCCTCCCAGTGGCGGATGAGTGCCTCAACGCGGGAGCATTGGCCTTGAGGGCCTGGAGGGAGGGAGGGAGGGAGTGGGGGGGGAAGGGAGGGAGGGAGGGAGGGAATCATCCAGGCCTCCTAGATGGGGTCGGAGTAGGTGGGGTCGGAGGATCACGCCTCATCGCCGATGCATCGCCGATGCGGCTCGATGTGGAGCCCGATTTGCTTCACGTCGACGTCGCCGATGTATCGCCCACGTCGACGATGCATCGCCGATGCATCGGCGATGCGGAGCGATCCTCCGAACCCATCCACTCCGAGCGCATCTAGGAAGGCTTCTAAATCAGGAATCAGGAATCAGAACAGTTGCGAAGCAACATTCAAAGTGAAGAGTGCAGCCTTCACTTCGAGCCTTGTGCCTTCGGTGGGAGCCGTCTGAGGAAACGATCAACATATTCCTGCCGAGTGCGGGTGATTAGATCGGGACGCCACTGGCTTGCGAGAGAACGGAGTTGATTCTTGGCACAGCCCCCACATTCCCGACAAAGCCATTCCCGACAAAGCCAAAGCCAAAGCCTTGTGCGACTCGTGCACCCTCCCACCGCCGACGTGGACCCCACAACCCACTTGGGGCCTTGACAGCACATCACTGATTCGGTGGGGCCCAGCACGCTGGCACCTGAGCCAGGAAGGCCGCGCTGCCCTCCTCCGCGAAGGCCAACAGATGAACGACGCAAGATAAAGGGTTCGTCTTCGCCGACGTTCGCGCGCAAGCGGCCCGCCTAAGGTCGCGCGTAACCGCCCCGGTCGCCATTGCGGCGTGCCGCGCTGGCGGCTCGCGTGAGCCACCGCGCCAGGTCGCTGTGCCGTCTCGCGTAGCACTGGCTTTGGATCGTCGCTCACGTGGTCCTCTTCGACGACGGCACGCCTAGAGACCCACAGGGGGTCGGCGGATTCAGTGGGGCCTAACGCGCTGGGAATGCTGCCAGGAAGACCGCCTGCGACGACGGCGAGAAGCAGCAGCGGCGAAACGCGCGGCTCTCCGGACGCGCTCCCCGAGACCTCGGGCGAGGCCTTCGGAGGAGGAGGCCTCCCGCAGGGGCCCCGCGATCCGCCTCGGCGCCGCTGCCGAAAGCGGGCGCGGGCGTGCCGTAGCTAGAGAATTGAACGGGCTTCGGCTTGTTCGCGAAATTGAAATCCCACTGAAAACCGTAAAAGCCAAAAGCGCCGAACGTGTAAAACCAAAAACACTAAACCTCTAAAAATCAAAACCGCTACGGGCCTCCAGGCCAACAGGAAAGAACCCGCGGCGCGAAGCCCACTCTTAGGGGGGGGGGCGAGCACCATTCTCAGGGGGGGGAACAAATGGGGGGGAACAAATCATGCAGGCTGACCGTCTTCGCAAAGCCCGAGGACTCTAAATGGAGGTTGATTGGGGCGGCGGCGGAGCATAGCAACGGCAATTCTCTCCATTGCTTTCGGTAGCAACCTGGGTGAGGATGGGAAAAATTGCCAGTCTAGGGTCTTAAGGCCTAGCAGATTGGACCCAACAAACAATTATTTAAAGGCTGCCGCCTCTGCCGCCGACCCCAAATCAGGCCTCGTGTTTTCTTTGGTTTCAGGTGGTCCCCGCGAGCTTTCCTGCAACAGGGGGGTAGTGTTCATATGGAGTATGGGTAGGCCAGGGCAATGCGCGCGTGTGTTTGGGCGTGTTTTTTCCTCTCTTTCTCTCGCTTTCTTCCTCTCTCCTTTGTGTCTTCTGCGGTTGTCTTCGATCTGGGGCGTCTTCAGTCAATAATTGCTTCTCTCGGGGCCGTTTTGGTCCGACGTGGGCGCTGTCTTGGGGTCGTCGTCGTGGCCCCTTTTGGGGCTATCTAGGTTCACGAGGGCAGCCCTGAGAGATTCGAGAATTCAGAGTCCCGGTCGCTTCAAGACTCCTGTGGATGAGGACTGAGGCATTCGGCCCCAGGACACGCCCACTCCGTGCCCGAGGCACGGTGGCGGATTCCGATCCACTCTGAGGGAC
This sequence comes from Prorocentrum cordatum, assembly GCA_963575745.1. Classification (NCBI taxonomy): domain Eukaryota; class Dinophyceae; order Prorocentrales; family Prorocentraceae; genus Prorocentrum; species Prorocentrum cordatum. The sequence goes on along the minus strand of CAUYUJ010015492.1, from coordinate 50,568 downwards.
TTACATTCACCATTGCCTTGGGCCCAGCCGGGAAGGAGGAGGAGGAAGAAGACGAGGATGAGCCGGAGGAAGAGGAGCAAGGAGAGGTGGAGGAGAGGAGGAGGAGGAGGAGGAGGAGGAGGAGGCGGAGCAAGAGGGGGAGGAGGGGGGGAATGAGACGCAGGAGGAGATGCGCCGCTGCCGCGCCCGTGCCTGCGCGCCCACGGCGGGCTCGAGTCCTCCCCTTTGGGGACTGGGGTTTGACGTGTCAGGGTTATCCGCACACCTGGGAGCCTCATCGGAGGATCGCGTGGAACCCTTCTTCACGGGCCGAGTTGGAGGGGGACGGGGGGGAGAAGGATGGGGACACGGACAGAAGGCTCTGGTTCATGGGTTATGGGTGAGAGATTTCTTGTATGTGTATCGGGATCTCGCGGTGCGCCTCTCGGGGGACCGTTGAATGCAGTTTTCAAGCAACTTGGGGGCCGTTTCGGAGCCTCTGGGAGGTTTCCTTGGTTGTTACTTGGGGCGTCTCGGGGGCCTCTTTGGTGGTCTCTGGCGGCCTCCTGGGGCACTCTTGGGTTTTCCTGCGGCTCCCGGGGGCGGAAAGCTTGAGTTTGTAATTGTTTGGTCGGCCTCTTGGGCCTCTGTGGGTGCTGTCTTGGAGTCCTCTCGGGCCGTCTTGGGGACCTGTTCGGCCTTCTTGGGGCCAGCTTGGGTCGTCTTGGGCAGCTACGAGGAAAAACAGAGGCGCGCTTCTTCCAAATGGGGGCGCAATAGCGCCCTGGGGGGCTTCGAAACCCTGAATGTGAACATTTGGTTCGAGGACTTGTACCTCAGCGTAAATATGAACTTCGACTGTTGCGGAGAGTCTTCGTCCGCATCGCCATCGAGGAAAGCATCCTTCCCTACATCTTTCCTCCTCCTCCTTCTCCGTCTATTCCTCCCTCTTCTCCTCCTCCTCCTCCACCATCTCCTCTCCCCACTTCTCTCTCCTCAGTTGGCCAGCTATGCCGCCCTGCAGGTATCCGAAGGCCCCCACGCGTCGCGGGAAGTCCCCGGAGGCCTCTGGAGGCCGCTGCTAGAACCCCCCCCCCCTCGACGTCGCATTTTTTCGCGACGCGGGGCCTTAGATGCCACGAGAACTCCCCAGGGCCGATTTGTCATCCTCGGACGTTTTTTGAAGATCCCAGGGCCGGGAAACGGTTTCCAGAGACTGAAATGTGGACTGAAAACGTGGACCTCCCCCATTGCGATCGCGCCTCGCATCTCCCTCCTCATGCCTTCGGCGCAGACGGCGGCAGTGGCAGCGTGGGCTCAGGGCCCCTGCCCGCCAGCTGGCCTTCCAGTAGCGGTCGGGGCCCGCCGGGAGCGATGCCTTCGCAGGACGGGGGCGGGGGCTCCGGTGCGCGCGCGCGCGCGCCCGCGCCTTTGCCTCCTGTCTCTGGAGAGCCAGAGGGCGGCGCAAGCACAAGCTTTCGGACGGCGACGGGCCATTTCTCCGCCGGCCCCGGATCTTCCCCCTGCTTCCCCGCAGCGGGTGGCGCCCGCGCGCCGGGGTGGGGGTGCGGGGAGGGGGTCTCGGCGTCAGCGGAGAATCCGTCTGCGGACGTCTAATGATTTTATGTTTACGTGGCTCTCTATCTCGAGGCTTCCGGGGAGGGGGGAAGGCGGAGGAGGAGGAGGAGGTGGCGGAGGAAGAGGAGAAATGACGAGGGAGGAGAAAAGAGGGAGGAGAGGGCACGGAAGAGGAGGAGGAGGAGAAGGAGGAGGAGGAGGAGGAGGAGGAGGAGGAACAGGAGCTTCTTCGTCTTCCTCGCGATACAGGTCCCCTTGTGAGTGCCTTCCCTCCGCCTTTCCCTGCTTCCTCGTTCGCTTACCTCGTCCTCCCCTCCTCACCTCCTTCCCTTCCTCTGTTTCTTTTCGCCCCTCGCTCCTCGTTCGTCATCCACGGATCCTTCTCCCATGCCCTTCACTCCTCGCTCGTTTCTTCTCTTCGCTCCTGCCTCCAACCCTTTCTCCCCCTGCCCTCTCCGCCCGCCCCCTTTCTGCCCCTCGCTACTATTACGGCGCGCCTCCGCGCTTGCGGCGAGCATCTAGACTCGAAGCCTGCTCTTGAATGTCCTAGCACTGGCTGGACATGTTCGATGGTCGTTCTCGCCAGCTGGGTCCTCGGGTCGTAGCTTTTGCCAATCGGATGAGGGCCGAGATGATGCTGCCGCTGCTCAGAAGCTCTCGGCGAGAAACAGTCCACGCCTTTGACTATTGACCACGTTGGTTTCGGAAGAGGCTCCAGGCTCCTTAGGTCCCTCCTCAGGCTCTTCTTTGGGCGCCCCCATCTGCGCGCTGGCGCAACCGCGGTCCGAAAAAAAGAGGCGTTGGTTCCGCGTTCGAGGCGCCTTTCAAGTGGGGGCCCCATGTCGAAATGGCGTCGCCCTCGACCCGTGGAGCTGTTGGAAGATCTCAACGAACGCGCGCGGCGCTAAGGCGAGAGCCAGATGTTGACATTCACCCGCTCTCCATTCGTGTGCGTGTTGGTACTCTGTGAGCGAGTCCCAGGCGAAATGTCGAGCCTGTCCTGCCAACGCGTCTGGTGAAGCGCTGGGGGAGGGTGAGTTTTTTTTATGAGGAAGAGGGGTGGTCGAGGAGGAGGCGGAGGGGGTGCGGAGGGCGTTCATGATGATGATGACGATGACGATGATGATGGCGATGACGATGAGGACAACGATCATGGTGTTGATGGTAATGATGGGGGCGATGAGGATTGATAATAATATGATGACGGTGAGAAGGAGAAGGAGGAGGAACAGGAGGAAGAGCAGCAGGAGGAGGAGGGCGAGGAGGGCGGACACCTCCCTCCCGAGAGACCTGCGCCTGCCAAGCGGGAGCACGTCGCTGGGGGGGCGGAGGGGGCTTCGGAGGTTCGAGAGCACGTTCTTCGAGGAAGCGTTGCTTGTATCCCCGCCGGGTCCTCTGCCGGCGCCGCCGCCCGCACCCTCGCCCGCCCCACTCTGTCGTGCGTCCGGTTTGTGCCTGGGTTGTGGGTCCGGCAGGGGGGGCTCTTGAAGGGGGCCATAGGCTCGTCAGTTAAGTTGAGACCTTCGGAGCCTCCCCAGCCCCTCTCCCTCGAGCGCCGGTCTGTCTGCGACGGTGCACGGCGGCGTCCGGGATGGAAATGGGGGGGGCAGCGAACGGCAGTTGGCCGGGCTGACGGCGGCCAGAGAAGGGGCAGGGAAGGCCGCGAGAGCGCGACGGAGGCCCCGCGCAGGGCTTCCACCGCGAAAGCGAACGCACAGAGACCTATTTTGGAGGGCGTGGCCGCCAGGCCAGGTCGCGAGCGGGCACTGCATATCCTCCCGGGTGATCTCCTGGCACCGGTGCGCGTCATCCGAGAGGCTGATGGGCGTGCATTGCGCCTCCTGCGCAGCGCGTGTGAAGCGCCGGAAGTGCGGGAGATTCCGGGGTTGAAGTTCGCGCCTCGAGAACTTCGCGCGCATCTTTGGAGAGCGCGGGGGGAGACGGCGCCATTGCTGCGGGTCATAAAGGAGAAATGGGTTCGCGAGTGGCGAGGGTGGAGTGTGGCGCGGGAAGAGCTGCTGCGCGCGCACGGCGTGGAGGATCGGCGCCGTGTAGCGGAGGACCGCACGGTGAAATTCATGGAGTTGTTTATGGGGGCGCTGAGATTCGAGGCGACGACCGACGAGGAGCGAGCCGAAGACATGGCCGGCTCAGGCCTTCGCGTTGGGCGCGGTCTTGGGCGCGGGGTTGGCGCGCCCCTGGCGGACTGTATAATTCAGCTCGTGGCCCGTCGGGGATGGTGTAATCAGGCATTGGCGTCGGAGGAGGGGCGCCGTGTCGCGTGCGACGCGTGCATTGATCATCTGCGGAAAGTCGGAGATGCATGGTTGTCGTTGGGGTCGCACGAGGATGAGCTCCGACACGGCGTCCATGCAGGCGAGATCCTGAGATTCGCGTTGGCGCGGTACCGGGCGGCGGGAGTTGCGCTGCCCGACGAGATCATCGTGCGCGCGCATTCCCGTTTTGACGGGCTCCTGGGAACGCGCGGGCGAGGCTTTTCCGTTTCGTTTACTCGAGCGGAGCTCGAGGGGGAAAGGCCCGCTCTCGGTGCATGGCCGCGCGCGGAGGGGGAGCGCGCGGAAGGCGGGGTAGTCGTTCTCGAAGTATACAATCACACGGGTGCGGACATTGCGAGCGCGACGTACAAACCAGCATGGCAGATCGAGGGGCTGGAATCGCCGGCGGCCGCGCCTGGCACGACGAGCGCCGCCTCCCAGAAGGAGAATGGGGGCGGTGTGAAGCAGACAGAAAACATCGAAGCCGACGCGAGGGCGAAACGGCCGCGGACCACGGGGCAGACGAAGCCCCGTGAGTCCGCATTGCCGAGTGCCGGCGGCCGCGCCGACTCGGGCGGCGAGCCCGCGGCGTCGCGCGCCACGTCGGGCACCGGCGCTGCACGGAAAGATGACGGCGACGGCCACGCAGACGCCCCAGGTCACGTGCATCGGATCCGCGCTGCAAAAACGTCGGACGACCCTCTACGGAAAAGGGGGGCATATTTGGAAAGGGTCGCGACAGAGCAATGGAAGGATGCACCCACGTTGCCCGCCGTCTCGGCGAATGGGTGTTGCTTGGGTGACGGAGTCTGGGGATCTGTCGGAGCAGTAGGATTGCCGCGGAAACATTGCGCTTTCAAACGGTGGATGCAGGGTGGGTGGGAGCCTTGTCCATGGCACGGGGATTCGGATGCAGGTCTTTGCGCGCACCTGCTGCAGGGGCATCGGGCGCAGCTGGAGGAGATCGCAACCTCGCTGGTTTGCGTGTCTGCCGAAGATGGAGATGGCGAAGTGTTGCGATACTTGTCTGCGTGCAACGAGGTCGTGGCATGGAAGGTACGTCAAGGAGCTCCTCTCGCCAACCTGGCCATTGACCGGCGATGTCTCCGTGCATATGCAGAGGCGCTGGGGTACGAGTCAGTGCGTTCTCTTGTATGTATGATGTGCGCGCGGAAATTCACTCACGTGGAAGGGCGCCGGGGGAATCCAATTGCTCGGCAGAAAGTGTCGCCCAATTCGGATGGCATCTTCGGACTGCCCGGCACATTCGTCAGACAGCACTTGTCCGTGGACAGTTTTGTGGATCGGTACGGGGAGGTCGGAAGGGGCGTGCATCTGCGGGATCACGCGGAGGAGTTTGAAGACTGGCAGGCAACGATCGCGTCGGTCGATGGGCCCGTGAAGGTAATCTGTTGCCCCGAAGACCTACGCTGCAGCACGGAATCCTGGCGCGAAGGCGCTGAGGTGTGCGATCGTTGCGAGGCGCCGCTGTGCGAGGAATGCCGAACGGGCATGGCTGGGCCGAGGGGAGAGGCGGTCGTGCCCCCCTGCAGCTCTCGCGAACGACATGATGACGCGTTACTCACCGGAAGAGCTGTCCGCTGGAAAAGTTACCTTGCTAGAGATGATTTGTGCGTCCGCGCGCGCGACATCGATGGTGTGTTTCACACTGGAGAAGCGGCATCGGAACGAACGGTCGTTGGACATGGAGGCGGGGAACAACGCGCGTCGGATGGCTGCTCGGGGGAACGCGACGTCGTTCCCGATGCCGTGGACGGACATTCTCGCGCAGATGAATGCCCTGGAGGAAGAGGCGTCGAAGGCAAGGCCGCCGCCCGTACCGCGGACAGGCGCCGAACTGGCAGACGCAGTGTCGGTGATTTTGAAGTCCGGAGGCGACGACGACACGGCCGCAAGCATGGCGAAGTTCATTCATCAGGCGCTGGTCCGTCGGGAAGTGGTCGCGCGGCTGATCGAGGGGGCGAAGAGGCGCGGGCACCGAGCGCATCAGCACGTTTGCATGGAGCAGGCGAGAAAGAAGGCTGCGGAGCTGCCTGAGCATGACGCGCCGCCCGAGATTATGCGCTCGATGCCTCTAGACGACGCGCTGGACAAGATACAGATGCAGAAGGCAGCGACCCCAGTTCCGCGCCCGGACGGGTTGAAGGAGGCGGCGGAGATCCTGGAAGCCACGAAAGAGAACGCCGTGGCCCTGGAGAAGAGACGCTTCGATGACGGGGATATCAATGCCCAACGCGTGGAAGCCTTGCGAAGTTTTGTACAGAGGGTAGCGCCAGAGTGCGAGCAAGATGGCGCCAGCGAGCGCTCGGAGGACAGCGAGTGCGAGTCGGGGAGGGAAAGTCCTCGAATGAAGCGCGCGCGCGGGCGCGCGCGAGAAGGAACCCAACGTCGCGCCGACGAAGCAGAGAGAAGAGGCGAGGTTGTTGACGGAGGCGCTGGAGAAGGACGAACGGGTGGATCGCTTGCGGGTCTGCACGGGGAACACCATGATGGATCAGTTCGAACCGTGATATTTCGGCGTGGCCTTCGCGTTCATTTTCAAGTATTGCACAGGCATGCCCGACATGCCGGCTTTCTTGAAGCGTCCTCGGCATCGGCGTTCTGACGAGGCCCCGCGGGTGGAGCTGCCGCTGTGGGTTCGCATCATGAGTCGTCGCGTAGAGAGCCAGTCGTCGCGCGATTGGCATTTCGGGTTCGCGTCGTGGAACTTGGTATTTCGTTCGGCTGTGAACCTGAGCAGGACGTGGTTCACGTATGTATCCGCGATCCCGAAGGACGTGGACGCGCAAATCACACCCGAGGAGATCAGCGAAGGGGCCAAGCAGATCTACCGTGCACTGGCGGGGAAGTACCAGGACGTGAATGGTAGGAAGCAGAAAGTCATGGGAGACATGACGAAAGTGCGCTATGTCCTGGGACTCGGCAGAGCTGCCCACAAGTTGCTCGCGAACATCGAGCACACGTCTCGGCGGCTACCAGGGGCGCAGGAGACGCGACGGGTCATGCGGTTCCAAACCAACGCTCTCCGCGCGCGGTATGGTGTGCCGATTTTTGTGACCTTTTCTCCCGACGAAGGGCACAATCTCATCATGGTACGGTTGTCGCGCACGCGGCGTCGTGACCCCGTTTACAATGCGGAGAGCGACGCAGCTGCGTCACGGGCAGCTGGTAGTCGGGACTGGCCGCAGGTCGCTCCAGAGACAGACGATGTGCGCTTGGAACTGCCGGTTGCGGCGGTAGTGTCGCATGTGCCTACTTGGGCAGAGCGCAGGAAGATACTTGCTCGGGATCCGATGGCGAGCGTGGAAGGCTTCTGTGTGATTGTGGACGCGACGATGCGGCACCTTTTCGGACTGCGCACGTGTCCGAACTGCCCGGGATGCAACCATGGAGAGCGAATGTCGCCGTGCCAGGACTTGTTCGGCAGCAACGCCGCGCCGGAAGGCGGGGTGTTCGGCGGGGCGGACGCGTGCTACGTCTCCATCGAAGCGCAAAAGTCGACAGGCGCGCTCCATGCACACTGCCAGGTGTTCGTGCAGTGTATGCACCAGCACGCGCCGCTGGACAAAATCTTCGAACTCGTCCGGAACAGTGCGGACGGATGGGGGCGGGAGTTTGTAAACGAGTTGTTGGAGTACAAGCGCCGGGTTTGCCGACAGGAGTACTCAGCGCGCGTCGCCCCAGACGGCCTGCAGAAGAATCTGACCGGAGCAGAGGCCGCGTGGCCAGAATACAGGACTGAGCGCGGGCTGGCGCGCCGTCCGACGTATCAGACTCGCAGGGCGGGGCAGGGAGTGACGCAGCTGGAAGAAGCGGAGGAAGCGCGCGCGTGGGAGAAGAGGTACCTCGACGAGGATGTACAGTACCTGCAAGAGCGGAAGCAGCACCACGTGCATCTGGAGAACCTGGAGACGGGGGAGAGGGTGCCCTTGCCAGCGTGTCGTCGGAAGGACAACCCGAAGCTCTGCAAGGCCGATTTCCCACGAACGGCGCAGAAGACAAGAAGTCGCGGAGCGGAGTTGTGCCATGGTGGCGAAGAGACAAATTGGGTAGTTACCGTGCGGAGGCAACGCGCGAGCGGCGCGCGGCGGGTGTCGAGGTTGTGCGAGACGCCATGGGGGAAGGGGTTAGTTCTGGGAGAGGGATGGTCGAGTGGGGGGCGGAGTGAGCACGTGCCTGGAGGCGGCGGCGCGGGGAGCAGTGCGGGTTGCGGCGGCGAGGGGGGCGCGTCCGCATTGGAGGCCTCTTGGGCCGCGTTGGGCACCTGAGGCCATCCTTGGCAAGCTTGGGTGCAGAGTGGGCCGTCTTGGAGGCATTTTGGGGCAATCTCAGCGGTCTTTGGGGCTATCGTGGCCGTTTCGGAGGTGTCTTGGAAGCATCTCGGCCTGTCTTGGAGGCATCTTGGGGCGGAGCGGGAATGCCGGGGCCGGGAGGGGGATTGCCGGAGCGTGGTGGGGGGTCCCGGCGAGGGTTTTGCATGGCGGGGAGCGCATGCGGTTGTGCCGGAGCCAGGAGGGGGGGCGCCGAAGCGTAGCGGGGGGCCCTGGCGAGGTTTTTGCAGAGCCGGGGGGGCCAAAAACAGAGCTCCAGAGGCTTGGGGGGCGGTCTTGGGGGCCTCTGGGGCGGTCGTGGAGCGTCGGCAAGCTGGAAAGCGAAAAACATTGAAAAAAACAATGGGAATCAACTATTTTGGCCTGTTGGGGCGGCGGGGTGCCGGGGCGCGGCGGGAGGTCCCGGCGAGGTTTTTGCAGAGTCGGGGGGCCCAGGAACAGAGCTCCAGAGGCTTGGGGATCGGGCTCGGGGGCCTCTTGGGCGGTCGTGGAGCGTCGGAAAGCTGGAAAGCGAAAAACATTGAAAAGTCCAATGGGAATCAATGATTTTGGATTGTTGGGGCGGCGGGGTGCCGGGGCGCGGCGGGGGGCCCCGGCGAGGATTTTGCAGAGTCGGGGGGCCCAAATACAGAGCTCCAGAGGCTTGGGGAGCGGTCTTGGGAGCCTCTTGGGCGGTCGTGGAGCGTCGGAAAGCTGGAAAGCGAAAAACATTGAAAAAATCAATGGTGCTCGACGATTTTGGCTTGTTGGGGCGGCGGGGTGCCGGGGCGCGGTGGGGGGCCCCGGCGAGGTTTTTCCAGAGTCGGGGGCCCGCAAACAGAGCTCCAGAGGCTTGCGGAGAGGTCTTGGTGGCCTCTTGGGCGGTCGTGGAGCGTCGGAGAGCGGGAAAGCGAAAAACATTCAAGAAATCAATGGGGATCAACGATTTTGGCCTGTTGGGGCGCCGGGGCGCCGGGGAGCGGTGGGGGGCCCCGGCGAGGTTTTTGCAGATTCGGGAAACTCAAAAACAGATCTCCAGAGGCTTGGGGAGCGGTCTTCGGGGCCTCTTGGGCGGTCGTGGAGCGTCGGAAAGCTGGAAAGCGAAAAACATTGAAAAAATCAATGGGAATCAACACTTTTGGCCTGTTCGGGCGGCGGGGTGCCGGAGCGTAGTGGGGGGTCCCGGCGAGGTTTTTGCAGAGCGGGGGGGCCCAAAAACAGAGCTCCAGAGGCTTGGGGAGCGGTCTTGGGGGCCTCTTGGGCGGTCGTGGAGCGTCGGAAAGCTGGAAAGCGAAAAACATTGAAAAAATAAATGGGAATAAACGATTTCTGCCTGTTGGGACAGCGGGGCGCTGGGGCGCGGCGGGAGGTCCCGGCGAGGTTTTTGCAGAGTCGGGGGGTCCAAGAACAGAGTCCAGAGGCTAGGGGGGCGGGCTCGGCGGCTTCTTGGGCGGTCGTGGAGCGTCGGAAAGCTGGAAAGCGAAAAACATTGAAACATCCAATGGGAATCAATGATTTTGGACTGCTGGGGCGGCGGGGTGCCCGGGCGCGGCGGGGGACCCCGGCAAGGTTTTTGCAGAGTCGGGGGGCCCACAAACACAGCTCCAGAGGCTTGGGGAGCGGTCTTCGGGGCCTCTTGGGCGGTCGTGGAGCATCGGAAAGCTGGAAAGTGAAAAACATTGAAAAAATCAATGGGGATCAAGTATTTTGGCCTGTTGGGGCGGCGGGGTGCCGGGGCGCGGCGGGGGGCCCCGGCGAGGTTTTTGCAAAGTCGGAGCGCCCAAAAACAGAGCCCCAGAGGCTTGGGGAGCGGTCTTGGGGGCCTCTCGGGCGGTCGTGGAGCGTCGGAGAGCGGGAAAGCGAAGAACATAGAAAAAATCAATGGGAATGAACGATTTTTGCCTGTCGGGGCGGCGGGGTGCCGGGGCGCGGCGGGGTGCCCCGGCGAGGTTTTTGCAGAGTCGGGGAACCCAAAAACAAAGCCCCAGAGGCTTGGGGAGCGGGCTTGGGGGCCTCGTGGGCGGTCGTGGAGCGTCGGAAAGCTGGAAAGCGAAAAACATTGAAAAAGTCAATGGGAATCAACGATTTTGGCCTGTTCGGGCGGCGGGGCGCCGGGGCGCGGCGAGGGGCCCCGGCAAGGTTTTTGCAGAGTCGGGAGGCCCAAACGCAGAGCCCCAGAGGCTTCGGGAGCGGTCTTGGGAGCTTCTTGGGCGGTCGCGGAGCGTCGGAGAGCTGGAAAATGAAAAACATTGAAAGAATCAATGGGGATCAACGATTTTGGCGCGTTGGGGCGGCGGGGTGCCGGGGCGCAGCGGGGGGTCCCGGCGAGGTTTTTGCAGAGCGGGGGAACTCAAAAACAAAGCTCCAGAGGCTTGGGGAGCGGTCTTGGGGGCCTCTTGGGCGGTCGTGGAGCGTCGGAAAACTGGAAAGTGAAAACCATTGAGAAAATCAATGGGAATCAAGTATTTTGGCCTGTTGGGGCGGCGGGGCGCCGGGGCGCGGTGGGGGGTCCCGGCGAGGTTTTTGCAGAGTCGGGGGGTTCAAAAACAGAGCTCCAGAGGCTTGGGGATCGGTCTTCGGGGTCTCTTGGGCGGTCGTGGAGCGTCGGAAAGCTGGAAAGCGAAAAACATTGAACAAATTAATTGGAATCAACGATGTTGGTCTGTTCGGGCGGCGGGGTGCCGGAGCGTAGCGGGGGGTCCCGGCGAGGTTTTTGCAGGGCCGGGGGGCCCAAAAACAGAGCTCCAGAGGCTTGGGGAGTGGTCTTGGGGGCCTCTTGGGCGGTCGTGGAGCGTCGGAAAACTGGAAAGCGAAAACCATTGAAAAAATCAATGGGAATCAACGATGTGGGCCTGTTGGGACAGCGGGGTGCCGGGGCGCGGTGGGAGGTCCCGGCGAGGTTTTTGCAGAGTCGGGGGGGCCAAGAACAGAGCTCCAGAGGCTAGGGGAGCAGGCTTGGGGGCCTCTTGGGCGGTCGTGGAGCGTCGGAAAGCTGGAAAGCGAAAAACATTGAAAAATCAAATGGGAATCAATGATTTTGGACTGTTGGGGCGGCGGGGTGCCGGGGCGCGGCGGGGGGCCCCGGCGAAGATTTTGCAGAGTCGGGGGGCCCAAAACCAGAGCTCCAGAGGCTTGGGGAGCGGGCTTGGGGGCCTCGTGGGCGGTCGTGGAGCGTCGGAATGCTGGAAAGTGAAAAACATTCTGAAAAATTCAATTGGAATGAACGATTTTTGCTTGTTGGGGCGGCGGGGCGCCAGGGCGCGGCGGGGGGCCCCGGCGAGGTTTTAGCAGAGTCGGGGGGCCCAAGAACAGAGCTCCAGAGGCTAGGGGAGCGGGCTTGGGGGCTTCTTGGGCGGTCGTGGAGCGTCGGAAAGTTGGAAAGCGAAAAACATTGAAACATCCAATGGGGATCAGTGGTTTTGGCCTGTTGGGGCGGCGGGGTGCCGGGGCGCGGCGGGGGGCCCCGGCGAGGTTTTTGCAGAGTCGGAGCGCCCAAAAACAGAGCCCCAGAGGCTTGGGGAGCGGTCTTGGGGGCCTCTTGGGCGGTCGTGGAGCGTCGGAAAGCTGGAAAGTGAAAAACATTGAAAAAATCAATGGGGATCAACGATTTTGGCTTGTTGGGGCGGCGGGGCGCCGGGGCGCGGCGGGGGGCCCCGGCAGGGTTTTTGCAGAGTCGGAGCGCCCAAAAACAAAGCTCCAAGAGCTTGGAGAGCGGTCTTGGGGGCCTCTTGGGCGGTCGTGGAGCGTCGGAAAGCTGGAAAGCGAAGAATATTGAAAAAAACAATGGGAATGAACGAGTTTGGCCTGTTGGGGCGGCGGGGCGCCGGGGCGCGGTGGGGAGCCCCGGCGGGGAACCCAAAAACAGAGCCCCAGAGGCTTGGGGAGCGGGCTTGGGGGCCTCTTGGGCGGTCGTGGAGCGTCGGAAAGCTGGAAAGCGAAAAACATTGAGGGGATCAATGGGAATCAACGATTTTGGCTTGTTCGGGCGGCGGGGTGCCGGGGCGCGGCGAGGGGCCCCGGCGAGGTTTTTGCAGAGCCGGGGGGCCCAAACACAGAGCCCCAGAGGCTTCGGGAGCGGTCTTGGGAGCTTCTTGGGCGGTCGCGGAGCGTCGGAAAACTGGAAAGTGAAAAACATTGAAAAAAATCAATGGTGATCAACGATTTGGGCGCGTTGGTGCGGCGGGGTGCCGGAGCGCGGCGGGGGGCCCCGGCGAGGTTTTTGCAGAGTGGGGGGGCGCAAAAACAGAGCTCCAGAGGCTTGGGGAGCGGTCTTGGGGGCCTCTTGGGCGGTCGTGGAGCGTTGGAGAGCGGGAAAGGGAAAAACATGACAAATCAGTGTGGAATGAACGTTTTTTGCTTGTTGGGGTGCGGCGGGTGAACCGGGGCGCGGCGGGGGTCCCCGGCGAGGTTTTTCAGAGTCGGGGGGTTCCCAAAACAGAGCTCCAGGAGGCTTGGGGATCGTCCTTCGGGTCTCTTGGGCTGTCGTGAGCGTCGGAAAGCTGGAAAGCGAAAAACATTGGAAAAATCAATGGGAATCAACGATTTTGGCCTGTTCGGACGGCGGGGTGCCGGAGCGCAGTGGGGGGTCCCGGCGAGGTTTTTGCAGAGCCGGGGGGCCCAAAAACAGAGCTCCAGAGGCTTGGGGAGTGGTCTTGGGGGCCTCTTGGGCGGTCGTGGAGCGTCGGAAAGCTGGAAAGCGAAAACCATTTTGAAAAAATCAATGGGAATCAACGATTTGGGCCTGTTGGACAGCGGGGTGCCGGGGCGCGGTGGGAGGTCCCGGCGAGGTTTTTGCAGAGTCGGGGGGCCCAAGAACAGAGCTCCAGAGGCTGGGGAGCGGGCTTGGGGGCCTCTTGGGCGGTCGTGGAGCGTCGGAAAGCTGGAAAGCGAAAAACATTGAAAAATCCAATGGGAATCAATGATTTTGGACTGTTGGGGCGGCGGGGTGCCGGGGCGCGGTGGGGGACCCCGGCGAGGTTTTTGCAGAGTCGGGGGGCCCAAAAACAGAGCTCCAGAGGCTTGGGGAGCGGTCTTGGGGGCCTCGTGGGCGGTCGTGGAGCGTCGGAAAACTAGAAAGTGAAAACCATTCTGAAAAAAAACAATGGGAATCAACTATTTTGGCTTGTTGGGGCGGCGGGGGGCCAGGGCGCGGCGGGGGGTCCCGGCGAGGTTTTTGCAGAGTCGGGGGGCCCGCAAACAGAGCTGCAGAGGCTTGGGGAGCGGTCTTGGGGGCCTCTTGGGCGGTCGTGGAGCGTCGGAAAGCTGGAAAGCGAAAAACATTGAAAAAAAATCAATGGGAATCAACGATTTTGGCCTGTTGGGGCGGCGGGGTGCCGGAGCGTAGCGGGGGGTCCCGGCGAGGTTTTTGCAGAGCCGGGGGGCCCAAAAACAGAGCTCCAGAGGCTTGTTGAGTGGTCTTGGGGGCCTCTTGGGCGGTCGTGGAGCGTCGGAAAGCTGGAAAGCGAAAAACAGTTTGAAAAATTCAATGGGAATCAACGATTTGGGCCTGTTGGGACAGCGGGGTGCCAGGGCGCGGCGGGATGTCCCAGCGAGGTTTTTGCAGAGTCGGCGGGCCCAAGAACAGAGCTCCAGAGGCTAGGGGAGCGGGCTTGGGGGCCTCTTGGGCGGTCGTGGAGCGTCGGAAAGCTGGAAAGCGAAAAACATTGAAAAATCCAATGGGAATCAATGATTTTGGACTGTTGGGGCGGCGGGGCGCCGGGGCGCGGTGGGGGGTCCCGGCGAGGATTTTGCAGAGTCGGGGGGCCCAAAAACAAAGCTCCAGAGGCTAGGGGGGCGGTCTTGCGGGCCTCGCGGGCGGTCGCGGGGCGGCGGAAAACTGGAAAGTGAAAAACATTTTGAAAAAAAAAATGGGAATCAACTATTTTGGCCTGTTGGGGCGGCGGGGTGCCAGGGCGCGGCGGGGGGCCCCGGCGAGGTTTTTGCAGAGTCGGGGGGCCCGAACAGAGCTCCAGAGGCTAGGGGAGCGGGCTTGGGGGCTCCTTGGGCGGTCGTGGAGCGTCGGAAAGCTGGAAAGCGAAAAACATTGAAACATCCAATGGGAATCAATGATTTTGGACTGCTGGGGCGGCGGGGTGCCGGGGCGCGGCGGGGGGCCCCGGCGAGGATTTTGCAGAGTCGGGGGACCCAACAAACAATTATTGAGCACACATTGACTGTTTGAGATCTTTGCGAGCCCTCATTGTTCGGGGGGAACAGATGGGAATTGGGGGGGAAACGGAGATCCAGAAGAGGTATGTCAAGACATAGGAGAGTCTTGGGATTCGTGTCTGCTCCTTGAAGTGAGAAGGGGCGGGCCTTCTCAGAAGACTCGGAAGCCCCCCGGCCTCCTGAGAAGCGGCCTGAGCTTCCCCCGAAGACGCAGAAAACCTCCCAGAGGTCAGAGGACTTCTGAGGAGGCCTGCTGCCGTCTGAGAAGGCCTGGATGAGCAGCAGGAGGACGAGGACGAGGACAACCCAAGAGTCATCAACGGTGTTGGAATTAACCCTCCCCCAAGCTCCCTCTTCATAGGCCCCTACAGCGGTTCATTTCCATTGAGGGAACTGCCTCGTTGGAAGACAACAGTTTAAAGATCCTGAAGCGTGCCAAAAAAATGTTCTTGGGATTTAAAAGCCACGTATCAACCTGATTGCTGATCCTTGACGATCCAGAACCGTGCCAGAACGCTTGTTGGGGGACTTCAACATAGCGCATCAACAAAACTGTTGCGCCCGCATAATCCTGAATCTTTCCAAAACACCATTTCTGGTACGTTGATCATGGGAACCCGTGAAACTCTTGCAAATGCTGAAAACGAATGTGCGCGGCGCTAAGGCGAGAGCCACAATTTCAAAAGGGACCGCCTTCAATCCGTGAAACGTTTGTGCAACTTTAAATGAATGTACGCGACGTTAAAGCGAGAGCCACAATTTTAAAAAAGAAAACCGCCCCCAAACCGTGACATGTTTGCAAATGTTGAAAACGAATGCGCGCGGCGCTAAGGCGAGAGCCACAGTTTGAAGACGACCGGCCCTCAATCCGTGAAGCTCTTGCAAATGTTTAAAACAAATGTGCGCGGCGCTATGGCGAGAGCCACATGTTGAAAACGGCCCGCCCTCAATCCGTGAAACTCTTGCAAAGTTTCAAAAAGAATGTGCGCGGCGCTAAGGCGAGAGCCACATGTTGAAAAAGAGCCGCCCTCAATCCGTGAAA
This sequence comes from Prorocentrum cordatum, assembly GCA_963575745.1. NCBI lineage: Eukaryota > Dinophyceae > Prorocentrales > Prorocentraceae > Prorocentrum > Prorocentrum cordatum. Next base: position 35,194 of record CAUYUJ010015492.1, on the reverse strand, counting down.
CTGTTGCAGATGTTTGAAACGAATGTGCGCGGCGCTGAGGCGAGAGCCACATTTTGAAAACCACCCGCCCTCAACCCGTGAAATCTTGCAAATGTTTAAAGCGAATGTGCGCGGCGCTAAGGCGAAAGCCACATTTTGAAAACCACCCGCCCTCCATCGGTGAACCTGCTGTCACTTTTGAAGCTTCAGGGTCA